>VNKF01005370.1:2246-130913 GCA_008044355.1 Drosophila lacteicornis | reverse complement strand
CAAAACAAATAATATTTTTACAAATCGTACAAGTCTTCTTTTTCTCCACATCTTTTTTCTCCATTCTGTCATTTCCTGCCATCGATTGACGATTGACTGGCATATTTGGTCTGGGATATATCTTCACCACCTCGTTCGGCCAGCCAGCTACTACGGCTGCTAGGAAGGGTGGGTGCTGGACCGGTGGACAAGTTGCTATATTTTATTTTTATGAAATATAAAATATATTTGATTGGCACACTTAACATCATATTTTTACCAGTAGAAAATACTGCCTGTGGATCTTTGTGAAGACTTTGGCTTTAAGCCTTCAGTGTTATGCTGATTCTTTTGATTGGTCTTCGCTTTCTCCATATATTTTTTCTCAATTCTGGCAAGTTTTGGTTGCGATGTTATTTCAGAATTATGTCTTTCCTTGCTCGGTAACCTGCGCTTTTACTACCTTCTCTACTGGCTCTGGATCTTTATGAAGACTTTGGGCTGCCATATGTTTTCGAGATTCGGTAAGCTGCGCTTTGACGACTTACCTTCAAGTCAAGCGGGGGAGCTCCAGCAAGAACCTGCAGTGCCACGGATCCAAGCAGGATCAGCCTATGATCATTTCGCTATTTACGCGGAGGTACCAAATCTCCGTGCACTTTTTGTGGCCTCGGCAAATCTAATACACGCTCCCCCATGGATTATCTAAGTTTCCAGCTGTCCATTTTCCAGCCTTTAAAGCGTAACATGCTTCTGGAAATGTCTTGATCTGCGCTGGAGACGGATCGAGTACGTGTCTCCTACTTTTGAGGCAATTAAAATAAAAGCTTGCCGAAGAATGCGAGGCTTTAATGTCGTTTTTATTTAATTACACGCAGACGGAGGGCAGGATGCCAGGAGGGGGCGGAAGGGGCACACAGGCAAAAGGACATTTGAAGCGATGTACATAAATGAAAATGAAATAAATTAAAATAAGTGTCGAAGCAAAAGGCAAAGGCAAAAGGGACCAAAGGACGATGGCTTTGCGTGAGTGTATGTGTATGTGTGTAGAGAAGGGAAAGCTCTCACATGCGACGCATAAGATTACTTCCCACATACACCCACGTAAATCTCTCTAATGTGCATGCATTTGTAAAGTTCGAGTATCCTTTTTATTTTTTCCTCCTTCCCCATGCATGGATGTACATTTATTTATTCTCTTTTTTTGTTTTATTTTATTTTTTGTTGTCTGTGCCAAGGCAACTCGAAGAAAGAGCTAGAGAATGGAAAAAGGTTGAGCGAAGTCCGGTCGAGCAAAGACAAATTCATGTTGCATTTGTAGCTTAAGGATATTATTGTATCCTTTGCATCCTTTGTGCCCAGAGACAGAGCCGGAGTCCTTTTTTTGTTTCACTTTTTGCATACTTTATTTTTATTTTTCCTTCTTTTTCTGTTGTTTTGTTTTTGGTTCTGTGCTTTGTTTTAAAGTCCAAAGTGAAGCCAGGAATAAAATAAAAAACAAAGCACAAAGAACGCAAACGAACATAAAATTCAACAAAGAATATGTGAAGTTAAGTTTAAATATAAGTTTTACTTATATAGGAAGTGGGAATACTCTGAATAGGGATTTTTAAAGGTGATTTCAAGCTTAAATTACAGAAAAATAGTTCAATCGTTTATTAATTAATACGTTTTAAGAGTTTTTCTAATTTTTAAAGCTGGTATTGGTATTGGTAACTATATTATTGTTTGTTTTTAAAAAATGGAATCCAAATATGGTTTTCTCCACGAATATATGCACTTCATTTTATTAAAGTTCTTGTTTTCCTGCGGGATTTTTGTTTAATTCGATGTTAAAAGTGTTTATTAAAATATATAAATCCGTCTAAATGTAATTTTTCACCTAAAAGCCTTCATCTTGACCTAAGGAAGCGTATCAAAAGGACCTCGCACACCCACACTGTCCAACTCAGATGGATTTCCTTTCCACATATATGTATTTACATACAAATATATCCTTCCATTTATATAAGTACGTACAGTATATATGCATAATGCATGTGGGCTGATGTAAATGCAAAAATAAAACTGCGAATTGCCAACTGCGGCCGACCCGTATCCTTTGAGTGTCCATATCCATCAGAAATGTGCGAGTTTTAGATTTATTTGTAGTTGTAGCACAAAAAGAAGAAGGCTGAAAAAAGGAGAAAAACGAGAAAAAGGACTGAAAGAGATATATATCCCCCAGAAAACTTTATTTTAATTTTAATGTGGGCGCTTGTAATGCAAAGTAGATGCGCAACAAAAGTTCCTCTTGGCTCAGAGAGAGAGATTGGGAGGGGGTTGCGATTTCGGGTGGGATAATATCCCACTAGGCTATCGAGTAAGGATACGGGATATGGGCTGCCGGGCTGGCTGCCGGACAGGATGCGGATGTGGGGTTGGCTGGAGCAGGTGTCCCGGCTTCCATTCGATTCTCCGCCGTCGTCCCGACTCCCAGGATCTTCTCATCTTAATGGGCTTGCCGCACTTTTACAAATTGGCTCAATTGCAAGTTTATGCGTCGTCCACGATTGGATCCTTGCCGCTCCTGCCGTCTCGCTATCATCCCATCCACACAGGCCCCTTACCCCGGAAACTAATGCCGCCATATGTGCCCAGGACTCGTTAACCTTTTCGATTCGATTCCTCAGTCTATCTCGGTGACTTTTGGGGCTGTTCCGGGTTTCAAATGGACTCGGAGATGTTTAATGAAAGTAAATCGGTTTGAAATAGAGGCTTGAATTTATATATATTTTTTTTAAGATTTTAATTAGTAACGAAATAATTTAAATAATTATTTAAAATGGGAGAGTTTTGTAAAATCTTTAATAAATCAAATAGGCAGAGGCTTATGTAGATTATTAAGCATACAGCTCAAATTACCTTCTTTGGGTTATTTGAAACCATTTTAAAATAAGCCTAAAAATATGCAATACTTTTTTAAAATAGTACATCGGATACAAAATCCGAATAAATATATAAACACGTGTTTTTTAGAATTTCTAAATTACTAAAGCTTACGTTTCTTTTTTTTCCAATCTTGAAATAAAACAATTTCGATGAAATCCAAACCCGGAACAGGTCCTCTTGTCTCCATTTCTTTTTCTGCCATTGTTATGGGGTATCATGGCAAAAAATTGTATTACACCTCAATAACAACACCAGGACATGACAGGGGCGGGGCCTTACCCATGGATATGTGGATGCGAATGCCGATTGGGAGTGGGGGGGACTGGCCCCCCTCTCAGCCGACCATGTCTGCTAAGTATGTGTGACAAGTGATGCGTGTTTTGTTGCGGCCACTGTCCGAGTTTCTCCTTAAGTGATGTCCTTTTTTTTTATGGACTAGCACGGGGCACGTTCGCCACCCCAGGTCGCATTTTTTTAGCCAACAACTTTTTTTCATGCTTAATTGAATGGGTCAGTCATGGGCCGTTGTCCGGTTGCCCACATGGTTGCCATATAAGCGTTGCCAACTTTTCGTCCTTCGTCCAACCGGAAATGTTCAATTCAATTTTTTATTGAGCCAAGTCCCTGCCCTGAAGCAAGGTCCTTTCCGGTGATGCTAGCCTGGGTATTTTGTAGCTGACTATCTGGTTATGATGGTTAAACTTAGCTAACAAGGACATAGAGAAATGTAGTAGAAAATATTAGATTGAAGCTCTAAAAAAATATTTTTATTTACTATATACATTTTTTTTAAATTTCTTAAATGGTGAGAAATATAAATAAATAAATATGAAAATAAATAAACATTTATCTGGCTTCAATCTTTAGCCGACAACACTGGCTTTCTCCCTTTTTCGCCCATGTGGTTATTGAATATCGAGCACGTTTCGTCTTTTACCTACCTCCTCCTTTGTTTGGTCCTTGACGCTTCTGGTCATTATTAAGGATATCTGTCTCCCAACCGCTCGCTTAGACGCTTATTATTATCCCTATGCCCTTATGGTTATTGTCATCCGCCCCGATTCCGGGGCAATATCCATGTCTGCGGCCATTAAAACAAATATGGATCGGGGCTTTAACTATGCTTAGCACGCACCAACAGCTTGGCATTTTTTTGCTTGATGATTCGAGTCACTTTTTTATGGACCAATTGACCCCCTCGGATTGGCTGCGTGGCGAAAATCGAATTGTCAATATAAAGTCTAAAGCTGACAACGAGCAGGGTGAGTAAGGAGACTGGTTTTTAGTTTTTTTTTTAAATCTTTAAAAATGTTTTATTTGGTAAAAAATGTTTATGCGCTTTTTGTTAATTAATTTTAAGGGTAGTTATTAACTATAAAGATGTAACGTAATTTTAAAGATGAAACTTAGTTTTACTTCTCGGTTTAATTTATAAAGAAAGTAATAAACGCTTAAAAAATTTTTTTTAAGTTTAAAAAATGGGATAGGAAAGGAAATAACATTGTCAATGGTTTTCTTTAGTTATTTTCCAAGTGCATATATAAAGTAAATATATATACATATAAATAAATTACCAAATTTAAGTTATACGCAATAAATTCCAAAAACCATTTGAGTTATTTCTTAAATAACTTCGAACATATTTCTAGCTCTCGAAACGTGTCAAATTCCCCCCAAAAAATGGCAAGAGCAAAGGCAACCAACCACCAAAGCACTCATATTCTATTTCGCATCATAAAAACAAAATATTAATGGCAAAACTGCAATTTTCACAAATTTCGCAAGTATTTTTTTGCTGATCTATTTTTTTTTTTTTGCGACGAGTCTATAAAACAGTTGGATCCATAAAAAAAAACAACGCGTTTGCAGCCGAAATCATAAAACGCGGTTTACAGCTCCCATGTGTGTAATCGGCGACGTTTAACTCGAGGGTGGAAGGACTAAGGCAATCCGGATAGATTCGACAGCCCATCCTCGATATCCTTAAACGTATATCCTGGCACATGCATGGGCAACATCTTGTGGGTCCGTCGCCCTGGGAATTTTCTACAAGTAGCTGGTGATTTTTTTTTAGAAAATCAAAGGGAACAATTTTTTAAACAATTTTAAATCTTGTTTTGATTTTCGTTACTTACAAGGCAATCACAATTTTATGGGAAAATAATGGCAAAAATGCCTGAAGGGGTGGAAAATAAAATACAAATTTAGAAAAGTGTGACGTTTTTATATTTAAGAACAATTTGTTTCAGTTTGTGGCTTAAAAGTGTTTTAAGCCGAAGAAATGTTTATAAAAAGTTAAAGACTGGTCCTAACATCAAAAAATGCATAAGCGGAAAATTTCATATAAAAAAAACGAAAAGAGCAAGAAAAAGAATTTTGTGGTATTTTGTTTGGTCGGGTACTAAGTGAACGGAATTCCGTGAGCGAAACGGGCAGATCGCAGAAAACAGCAAAATAAATTGAATATATTTCACGATCAAAATGTGCTCCGTTGAAGCGCTTCGAGAGCCTTTAAAATAATGTGGAATTGATAAAAGCAGTAAAAGGGACAACCAAACATAAAATACATTTTAATTGTGTTTTTATAGACAATTTTATTGGCGGCGATGGCGTTGACGCCACTATTATTTGCCTTGAACTCCATTGACGCATTTTACATTAATAATACGACCAATAAAATGCATTTGAGTTCATTTCTCTTTACAAAGTTTGTTTACAAAACACAGCTGAAAATACAAGTCAGTGTGACCGATGTTGATCAAGTTTGGCCATTTTCTTTATTTTTCTTGGTCACACTGGTTACCAAACGAAATAAATCACTATTTCGCTCACGGAATTCCGTAAGCGATATTCGTTGATCTAAGTACTAGGCTCAGCAGCGGGTATTGATGGAGGAAGTGGAGCTATTCCTCCTGAAACAGCTGTTTACCATTCTGTTGCTTTTTTTAACAAGACCCTTGAGAGTTTTTGGCATAACCTCTTTTTTTATTGATTCTAAGAAGTTTTCAATTTAATAAATATGTACATTTTTTAAGCAATCTTACAGATTATAAGATAATTTATCTCAATTTCTAGTTTTAAATTAATTAAAAAAAATATATTTCCAGGTAGTTTAATACATTTTCTGGTGATTTATATCAACAGTTTCCGCCTCCCAATTTAAATCCTTACCCTCATCTCGTCGCACACACTAACACACTCCAGGACTCGTTTACGCCCCCTCCTTCACACTTTCGCACCTGTCCGGTATTTATCTTTGTCTTTATGATGGCTCAGCCAGGGGGTTAAGTGCAGGGGGCGACAGGGGTTAAGCGCCGTGCCTCTAGTTGTTGTTGGGGCAAAATGTTATTGCACTTGAAACGCGCTGACAAGGGTATTTGACACAAATTCGCGTAGTTTTTCAGTTTTGACACATGTCACTCGGAACTCACACACTCATACAGGCAGGTACAGGTGCTGCTCATGTGTGTACACTGGAAGAAAAGAGGGAAAGACGGAAAAATATGGATTGATTAAAAATTAAATTAAACCGCGAATTTCTGTAAAAAGAAAAACACATAGAACTCCTTAAAAAAATCATTTTTAAGTTAATGAAATATATTTTCTGTAATCTGCCTATGTTATTGAATTACAAATTTAGTTTCTTCTACATTTTCCCTGAGTGTAGGCATTGTCATAGTTGTTTTTGTTGTTGGGGCGTTGACAAATTACTTGACTGGAGGCGGTCTCCTCGCCTTTTAGTCCCCTGGTGTTTATTATTATCCCAGCGGATGTCCTCACATGTCCTTCTCCTGCCCGTTCCCCCCATTTTGTCTACCCCTTTTTGGACTGAGGCTAATAAATAATAAACCAACCATGTCTCATCCTGGCTTCCTTCCTTTTGCTCCACCTCTGCTCCGTTGTTGTTTTTTTTCTTCCTTGACGGTTGAGGTTGACAAATGTGTCAGAACGCAAATCCGCAACAATTAAAAGAAAAATCAACACAGAAGGACGAGAAGTGGATGGGGCTTGAAGCAAGGCCTAAGGAATCCGAGGGGTATTTTATATATTTTTAGATGAACTTAATATACCCTGAACAGGAATTATGTCTTCAATATCTGTGAGTACTGTTCTTTATTTACCAATTAAATTTTGAATCTTTTAATAAACTATATTATAAATGGTGAATTTAGTGAGTAAAATAATTAATTCAGGCAATCCTTTATTTAGTTTTCTATATTAAATACATTTACTTCTGGTTATAATTTATTTATTTAATTAGTTGATATTTGAAGAGCAATAACAGTGTCACTTGGTAGCTACAAATATATCCTTTCACTGGCTGTGTGTGTGTGTGAAAAGTGTCCTGCATGAACCCCCCAACCCCTTCTTCGGTGGCACTCGTCACCGTTTTACAGCCATTGTCGTTCCACTTTGGAATTATTTGCACAAAATCTTTCAGCGGCTGCAAGGATTTTTCGCTCCTCTGCTCCTTGAGAATCTGCCGACCAACTTGCTTCATAATTGTCCTTCCTCGTCGCCCTCGAGGGGGTGGTTAGGCTGGCGTTGGGCGTTGAGAGATGGGCGCTGAGTGGGTGGCGGTGGTGCCATTGTCGTTGCTTAGCGGTCTTGCAACTTGAACGCCTTTCGTTGCCTCTAACTACACGCTCTTCAACTGCGAGAGAAATAAAAAATAAGAAAAAGAAACTTGTATAATATATATATTACACGGCACAAAAAAAGGGGAACTTATTAAGGATATTTAGAATTGTGGCGATAAGTTGGAATAGAGACTTAGGAGAGTTAAGAAATTCTTTCAATTTAAAATACAAAGTCTGAACTAGATTAGGAACTCATCAGCAGCCTGGGCACACTTACCGCTTGCGTTGCACTGGAATTCCCAACTATTCATTCCGTACTATTGAGAACTGTAGTATTTAAATGAAAAATATTTGAATTATTCAATTTGAATTAAAAGTATTTAATACAAGATCATTTTCTCTATGAAAAACTATACTCCTTATGGTGATTTTATATGATTTTTTCTCTGTAATATTTAAATGAAAAATATATTCAAATTGAATTAAAAGTATTTAATAAAAGATCATTTTTTCTTTGGTGATGTTATATGATTTTTTCTCTGTGTTAAGAGGTAGAAGCATAACAATAAGTTGAGTAGGGAAACATCTCTAAAATCGTTATTTTCCTGCAGTTTTTTTTCTGCTTGCCATATTTCCCTCGCAGTTCTCATTATTATTTACCCTCTTTGGTGACGCCGCTGGGCATTTTTGGTTTATCGTTTTAATTGGCTTGCCTTCTTCTCCTTTTCCAGGGGTGGAGGCGGTGGTCACTGAGGGGGGTTTGTTTGGCCAGCGGGTGGCGGGGGTTTTGTCGTGGGGGTGGTGTGCGAAAGGGTGTCATCGAGAAGCAGCTTCACGTGTGTGTGTATGCGAGTGGATGTGTGAGTGCGTGTGAGGGAGTGTTTGGCTAATGATAAGCACACAAAAACACAAAAACACAAAACTTATTCAAACTGGCGAGCACGACGCCACACATGTGGAAAATTACTAATTGGGGGCAAATTAGTTGCAAAAAGAAGCGAGCGACTGTTCAAGTTTCCCTCAGCCTCAGCCCTTGGGAATTTTCAACAAAGTGAACATTATTTGCATACAGAGTGATACTTCCATATGATACTTTCATAAGATATCAAAAAATATGTAAAGATCGGTCAAAGTTTGACTATAGTAACTTTCGGTGGAAAATTTTGGCCACAAGGTTTTCAAGGTTAGGCTATTTGCATGTACCAGGGTCCTACAAATGTTCATTATAAGGCCATGAGTATTAAATATTTTATTAATTGGAGTTTTTAGAGACAACTATATTTGTTGATTTCTTCAGGTTTGAAAGAATAAAGCATTCACAAGAACGAAAACTGTTATCTGGGGACGATCGGCCTTAACAAAATTCTGTAGCTATACACATACACAAACCAGTGTGTAGCTGAATTCGTGCTTGGGAATTTTAGATGCACTCTTTGCAACAACAGCAGGTTTGATGAAGGAATTTGATATTAATGCCATTTAATATTGAAACTATATTATCCATAATTACTGTGAAGCTTCAGTGCTACCGATCGTATATTTCCTTGTCATTCCGATATACTCGTACATATGTATGTATTATTCCTTCAAACGGTAATTAAACCAAATTGATTCCCTTATTTATTATTTGATAAATATTAAACAAATAAATACGCATTATTTCTGCTTTCTAATTTTAATCATTTTAAAAATATTAATAGGGAAAAAGGATGGATTGTATGTAAATCCGTCTGTAAAAAGCAAATCTCACAGCTTTCCGTAAAACAGAATACCTTCGAGCTCAGTACTCAGCTATTGAGTCGATTTTTTTATTCCAATAACTTTGGTTTTAGGATATATTTTGAAATAAAAAAGTGCACTTGCGGATTTTAACAAATTGCCAGGAAAAGTGAACAGATTTATGATTTAACTTTACTTTTTATACAGACATATTTATTTTTGAAATCAAATCTAAAAATAAGTGTTTTTTTTTTTTATATTGGGTTTTGTTGTTCATAAGTACTGAATTTTTTTTATTAAATAAGAATAGAAAAGAGTTTAAAAGGAATATATTCTTTCTGAAATACATATTAAGCGATCCTGAGGTGGTCTTGAACTACTGTTACCTTAGTAATTTTACCAGTACGAACATATTTATTTAAATATGGTCAATCATTATTTATTATGTATGTATGTAGTATGAACATATTTATTTAAATATCAATCATTATTTATTTTACCCCATTTCGACTGCCGCTTAAAGTCACTGTCACGAAAATTTGTTGCGACACTGTTTAGGCTGCGGATCTGCTTAAGCGAACAGCTGTTCACTGTCAAAAGTAAACAAACCGAATGAGAAGAGGAAGACAAATAGTAAAAAGCACCTTCTTATTGCAGAAAATCCCAAAGGCACCAAGCAAAAATTACCTAAATATGAGAACAGATACTACATATACCGAAAATATACTATGTCAATAATTATGGGAAGAAAATGCGATGTTGTTACTCTCTAAAGAGAGTATTACTAATGTATTAATTTAATTTAATACCAGCACTATATAGCAATTTAAAATTTCTTTACTTCAGATATTTCTTAATGTTTCCTACCAAGCTTATTGGCACTTTTCCACCATTTTCGCGAGTGACAACCGCCGCGGATCAGCCGCCGGATCCATGGGCGCTAGGTGGATTTTCTTCGCGGGACGGATGAGCGGATGAGCAAGTTGGCAACTGGATGGATGGGAAATCCGCTCATTGGCTGCATCGACTCAAGCGGAACGCGTAGTTTTGGTTGGCTGCTCGCCGGAGCAGCGAGCGAGCGAGCGAGCGGGTGTGGCAGCGCTTGTGGTCGGGTGTGTGCGGTGTGTGTGCGCCGCCGCCCTGTCCAATACAGATGCCTGATTAGAGGAGTTTTGATATAGTAATCGACCGCAGCGTATAATAATTCCTGCGGTTTCATAATGCCCAACCACGTTCGCACACACACACACACACACACACCCCTAGTGCGCAACCGCTATCCTGGCAGGCAGCAACCCCTAACCCCTAACCCCTGCCCCGTAATTTGCTTAACCCCCTTTTAAGAAACCGCAAAATGAAGGAGGGTTGCACGAGGCCTACGAAAAAGTATGATAATAATGGAAAAATGCGAAAAACCAAAGGGAGAGCGGGGGAAATATTAGCAACGCCCTATAGGGAGTATTTTGGAGGGGGTTCTCCTACGTCTGGATTTTTATATGGCGGCTCACGGCCTCCCTTTCCCTTCCCCCGTGTGGTTGCAATTTTTCACTCAACCTTGGATAATATTGCCAGCGTCTTGTTGGCCGCAAATGGCAGCCGCAAGATATCAGCCCTCTCGCTCGCTCGCCCCAGCTATAGCCGTCTCGCTCGCTGGCTTACCAATTCCTGGTTTGCCACAAAGCCGCGTCTTGCTTTGCTTTTGCTTTGCCTTCTTTTTTACTTTTTTTTTTTTTTTCCTTTCGCTTTGCCTTTGAGATTTTTATTTTGAGTCACTTCCAAGACGAAATTCTTTTCGGGGGTTGAAGAAGCGCTGAATAAGGAAAAGAAATGCTTGGAAAAAACTCAAGAAGCTCAAGTCACCTCGCTCTCTCTCTCTCTCTCGCGCTTACCTTCTTCCAGCCGCGAAGGAGTGTGAGTTCTCGCTTTCGCTTTTGCCTTTGGCAAAAAAGGTGCGCCAAGAAAAAAAATATTTTGAGCGCATTTTTCTAAGGCAGAGCGCCGTCCGTGGTGGATTGCCAGGAGGTGGACCCGTTCCCGTTCCCGGTCCTGGACCTGCGGGGGAACCAACTTGAAGACGTCGTTGCGGCCTTTCTGCTTGTGGTGTAGTTGACGTTTTCTGGTCTCGGTTTTCGGTTTTAGGTTTTCGGTTTTCGGTTTACTTTGCCGCTCTGCCGCTGCCGCTCTGTCGCCGTCGCGCGGACTGCGCGGCCGGCGTCGACGTCGCTGCCCGGTGGAAAACCGCTGCTACTGGTTCTCGCGGTAAATGTTAAGCCAAAAAGAGGAGAAGCAACAACAACCAAGCAGGCAACCAGGCTGAGCAAAAAAATAAGGAAAAATTCCAAGAAGGCACAACAGTGAAGCAGAGCTAAGACAAACTTCCAGCCACAAAATGGCGCCCAAAGGTTATCGAGTTCGAGAAGATGACAGGCCAAAGATATCGATAAAAGGTGCGATAAAAGATGCTTATACTCTGTTTAGACTGGGTCCACATCCGCAACAACTCGAAAAAGTCGCAACATCGACTGTTGTTGTGTGCTTGACATAGTATATTTTTGGTATATGTAGTATTTTGTCTAATATTTAGGTAATTTTTGCTTGGCGCCTTTGAGATTTGTTTACTTTTAAGAGAACAGCTGTGCGCTTAAGCTAATTCGCAGTCTGACCAGAGTCGCAACAAAATTTCGTGACTGTGACTTTAAGCGGCAGTCTAAATAGGGTTTACAATATATTTTCTAACCTCGTAAGCCTGACATAGATTCTGTTATTATTAAAAATAATTAATCAAACGTTTGTAATAAAATAAGTTTTTACGAATAATTAATAAAAAAAAAGACTCGGAAAGATGCTGTTTACATAATAATATTAGATATTTATAGAAAAATAGGTATTTCTTTACAATTTCTAACTAATTTCAGACAAGATCTGCGCTACAAGTATAAACTTATGATTATTGCACTGGTCACAATGAATAAAACATATTGTATTATATTAAAGATACTTATGTACTAACATTTATAAGGATATAAATTTCTCTGCAGAAATATTCCTGTATGGAGTTGCTAAAAAGTAGGCTATGCAAAATGATCTGGACTTTTCTCTATATTTTTCCATATTCTATAAAAGATTTTAAGAACTCTTTGGGGATATACTACTCCCTGTACTTAACCACTTAACTTTACCAAAAAGTATGCAACTTCCAAATATTAAAAAAAATTGAATTTCCCTTATATCCTAGAATGAGTGATTCACCCATCAGAGTTACGACTGTATATACCCCAAGCAGTTGAGTAAGCAGTCGACATAGACGTTCCTCTGGGAAGGCGGGCTGACGTCGCAGCAGGACAGAGGGGAGGTGGTGGCATCCAGGGAGGGCGGGGGCGGCTGGGGGTGGTCCTTGGTCCTTGTTTCTTTCGTTTCGTTTGTGATTATGATGAGGCGTCGCCTTCGCTCCTTCGTGTGACTTCGTTACTTTCTGGATGCTGCTGCTGTGCTTCGGTCTATTCTGGTGGGGCGCCCGTGGGGGTTGGGGGCAGGTTGAGGGGTGGGGGCGGGTGGCACCACCACTCTGCCGGCGTCGCTGTCGCGGCTGGCGTCGCTGCCGGCATCGGTGGTCGGCGTTGCCAACCGCTCGTAGTGGTCGCGTTCATGGTTACCGCAAAAAAATAGTTTAATATCTCCGTGTCGTTTGATTCGATCGCCAGTCTCTGCCCCCGTATCCAGAATCTATATCTGAGTATCTGTGAATCCGCATCAGTGTGTGCCAGTGAGTGAGTGTGTGTGTGTGTGTGTGCGAGTGTCCATGTCCAAAATTACCATAATTAGAAGGCTCCCAAAGCGAAGCGAGAGTGCCCGAAATCCATCATTTTTTTCAAGTGTCTGTGGTGCAAACATAACACAAGAATCATCGAAGTTAAATCTTATCGAATATTTGCTCCTGCTGGAAGAAAGAATATCAAAAATAAATGAAAATCATTCAGAAAAGTAAGTGGGATCGTTAAAAAGTATTGAAAAGTGTGTAAAAGAGATCAACGAATTGGAGAAATATTAATAAAAAATAAAAAGAAAAAACGTATGTGAATGAGGATCAATAGATGGGTTTATTACAAATTTATTAGGATAACATTAAAAAATGTGGTGACGAAGGAAGCTACAAAATCAACAAGTAAACCACTGTAGCGATCTTCAAAATATTATAGAGAGTTTTCGGAAATAATTAACATCCTGAACTCTTCAAGAAATGTGTAAAATTAGAGCTTAAATATAGCAAGATTGTTAAAATAAATATTTTAAAATATGAAAAATAATTTAGAAACGTTTTGCATATTATAAACTTTATCTCTTTTTAAACCATTGTAAAATGTTTCTTGAATTTATATTATAATTTTGAGCCTTACATTATTAATTATTTACTTTTGAATGAATATTTTTATTCATTCATTTCTTATTTTTTAATCTAGAACCAGTTATTTTATTTCACCTTTTATCACTTTAATTCTAAATCTTCTAACCCTTCTGATTCTGCTGGATTTTTCCCCACCGCCTGATCTAATTGTGTGGCTATTTGCCACAACCAACTTGTTTGTTAACCAATTATATAGACCAACTTCTGGCGACCAAGCGGGGACCCCCCCTTACACCGATCCTGCCTCTTATCTGTGGCCACATATGTCGCCACATATGTCGCTCGGAAAGCTCATTTGGGCATGGAAAAAATGTATATAAATAAATATACACACGTCCACCATTGTATTCATTTCAACGCGGAAGTTGTAAAAAAAGCGTATACGCAGCGTTGGCCATGTGCATGGCAATGCACATACATATATTTACACAACACGTGCCACTCAACAAAACAAGAGAAGGAAATCAGAGGGGCGCCTAATTAGCCAAAACTTTTAAATACTCTTTTAAATTGTATGGAAAACAGTTTTGTATTTAATTTATTAATCACAGGAAAGTTGGCAGAGGAGATACCATACTTTTTGATTTATATATTTGGAAGGATCCTATTGATTATTATGTAGTAATGGTAATTTACAGATACAAGCTCTTAAAATTCACGAACCTCACCGTACATCCTTTATTATAAATTGAATTATATTTTTAAAAAGGTGATCTTCATTTTTGGTTTTCAAAATATTTTTCTGATGGAGTTTACTATTTTTTTTTAGTATAACAAAAATATTTATTTGCTTGAATATCCATTTTATTTCTTTTAATATTTAAAAGTCATTTTCAAAACCTCAAAAGTTAAATTTTTTTCCCTACACCCAAAAAAAAAAAAAAACAAGAGTTTAACCTTTCTACGCGTTGTCTTAAAAATATACTGAAGCAGTATAACGAGTTTAGTATAAATTTTATAGTTAAAAATATCAAATATATACTACAAAGTATAATTTGCATACTCCAAAGATTCAATTGTGTATTTTCGAGTATTATTTTTATACGAACCTACAACGAAAATTCGATAACATATCGCGTTAGCTGGAATTTAGTGCTTTTCTGTTTGTAGCGTTAGTGATTATTATGAAATATTGGTTCTCATACTCTAGAGTATAGAATTCATGTAACAATCGTATATGTTCTATGATGATTTTTTTTTTGGGTGTATTTACCATTATTTCCCCCTTTTAAAGTCATTCTGAAAATAGTGAGGAAAAATGTCAAAATGAAAACAAAACGCGCCTGTGTCCGGCAAATGATTTTTATTTAAACAAAAGCGAGTTCATTGTTGATTTTGTTGGTGGCCAAACGCAAGCCAACGGCAACATATGGCGCTTTCGATAATTTTTTCCATTTTTAACTCCGTCATTTGATGAACATGAAATGTTTTTTTTTTCGACGCTCTGCCCAGCACACACAGCCGCACATCCACACACAGATGTAGGCATACATCTTAGCTCAGTTTTTATTTTCCCCTCATTATTGGTTATGATTTTTTAATATTTAATTGAGCTGCACTCGCCGACGTCGGCTTAAATGCAAATTGTGCGCAAAGGTGTGCGGTTCAGCTCGATTCGATACGACACGATTCGATTGGATTGGAATTGGATTCGATTCGATTCGGTTCGGTTTTGGCTTGCCTACAGCTACCATTCAGTGTAGGAGCTTCTGGCTCTGATTCCGATTCGGAATCAGAATCAGCTTTTGTCCAGGCCCCGGGGTAAAAGTGCAATCATAATTGAGCTGTTGTCGGTGACGGCAATAAACAAAAAAGTGCAGCAAATGTGAAAACAAAGAAGGAAAGCAACAAAAGCGCTGAAATCCGTACAAAAAATTAAGTAGCGAGTTGTTCAGTGATGGTGTTCCAGAAAAGGATTTATAGAACAGGGAAATCAAGTTAAAGGATTTGTTGAAAATTAATAATATCTTGCAAAAGTATAAGGGACTTTTTTTTTAGGAATATGTAAAACTCAATACTTGCATTATTTTTACATTAAAATTTGTATATGTTATGGGTATTAAAAATAAAAATACAGCCATGGAATGAGATTTTTGTGATTGAGATTTTTGTGATTGAGATTTTTGTAAATAAATATTGATCCTAAGTTTGAATAGGAAATGTGTTGAGATAATATTAAAATACTTTTTTTTATCTGTGCAACTTGTTTCTTATATTTTATTTTGAATCGTTTATTTTTTGAAATAAGCCACGGAATTATTCTTTAAAGAATAAGATAAATATCCATACTAGAAAATACCACAAAATTCATAAGTATAAAATCTGTCAAGGGAAACTTACAGAGAATGCACAGAAAATTCCTAAAGAATTCACAGAGATTTCCCTTACGGGAACAGCAAACCCAAACAATACTCTCTACAATCCGATGAATTTCATTCGCAGTCCACATACATTTTCCAGATTTACCAAATGAGCTGACAATGATCGGATTGAAAGCGTCGACTCTTTGAGGCAGACATTGGGAATCAAACCGAAAACCGAAAACCAAAAACCCCGAGCCAAAACCCGGCGGCAACATACGGAATACGGAATACTACGGACTACGGACTACGGACTACGGGATACGGAATACTGAATACCGTGACGAAAGCCAAAGAGAGGCCCTGAATACCTGAACCTGGCGCCAAGATAGCAGCTGCAATAATGCACATTTCTGCTGAGGTCAGTTCGACCACCTCAAATCAAATACAGCAGCAGCATCAGACACAGCAGCAGCAGCAGCAGCAGCACCAGGCACAGCAGCAGCAGCAGCAGCACCAAACAACGACGACGACCGCAACGAAGCGACGCAATGCCGAGTCCTCATCCTCCTCCAGCAACAACAACAACAACAATACTAGCACCACCAATAACAACAACAATAGCACAACGATCAACAATAATAACACAACGAGTACTAATAATAATAATAATAATAATGTTAAAACAAAGCCCGTGGACACGAGTCCCTACTTGACGCCGGAGAATCTCATCGAGCGCACCGTCGACGTCCTGCTTGCCGAGCATCCCGGCGAGCTGGTCAAGACGGGATCACCCCATGTGGTGGGTATTGCTGTCCTTAATTTTCCAAGCATGAAAATACAGCTAAAACTGCTTAAAACCATTAAAAATTGTGCCCAAAAGTATGCCACAAAATAGTTTATTCACAAAAAATGTCCTTGCATACTTTTGGACACTCTTTAAATTGATTTTAAATCCAATTCATTTAAGAATTTAATTAATTTTAATAAAATCCCCAGGTCTGCACCACATTGCCCACGCACTGGCGCTCCAACAAGACCCTGCCGATCGCCTTCAAGGTCCTGGCCTTGGGCGAGGTCATGGACGGCACCATAGTGACCATTCGGGCTGGGAATGATGAGAACTTCTGCGGGGAATTAAGGAACTGCACGGCCGTAATGAAGAACCAGGTGGCCAAGTTCAATGATCTGCGATTTGTGGGAAGAAGTGGCAGGGGTGAGTGAGTCCATAATTAACGGATATTTTAATCCATTTATTTTGATTTTTATAGAATTTTCTCTTTATTTCTTCTCTTTATTTTTTGTACAATAGTTTTTGCTTAGTTTGGCGCAGATTTAAGCCACAAACTGACATCCTTGGGCCCTGCGGCTTACTGATTGTCATTGCAAATCCCAATCTAATTGGAAATCGAACGCGTTTGATATCAATTGGCATATATCTGAGGGCAGCATGGGGATTCGTGGTAGGACTATGCCACTTAACTTTTATTTACTATTTTTATTATACATTTAAATATATATAGAACAGATTAAACTAGTAAAAATATATGTACATTTCCCACTTTATTTGCATTTTTTATTTCTTCATTTATCTTTTGATTTTTATTCTTTTTTCTCCTTTTTTCCCCGACTTTTTGTCATTAGCATTTGGCATATGGTTCGCCTTGATTGCTTTCTTCCGGTACGGACATTATCCACGCATATTGTCACACCCCAGAAAAATGCAGAAAGATCTTACACACACACACCCAAAAATTTGCACACACACTTTTCCGAATGAATATAAAAAGACACATCAAAAGCCGCTGACAAACTTTGGTTGGAGTCTCGGTCTCCGTCTCCTTCGTAGCCGTCGTCGTCTTTGTCCTTTTGGTCCTGGCATCAACAAATAAGATAAGTAGTCTGTAGTTAATTTTTATATGTCTATTGGGGACGTCCACGGGGGCGAGGTCCTGCTGCCCAGGTCCTGGCAAACAGCAGACAGCGGCAGCCAGTCCTGACAGTTGTCAATTTTGCCGGCGACGTTTTTTTTTCTGTATTTTTTCTTTTCGGCCGCCGTTATTGCTGTTCATTTCGTCAATTTATCACGAACGCAATTTAAAAATCAAATCGAGGGTGACAGACAACATACTGTGATAGAATTTTCCTTCTATTTTCTATCCTATTTTGATTTTTCTCGTACCCATTTCTTTTTTTTTCTTGGCTTGGCAAATTAAATCAGCGTAACTGTTTATTCAAATCCCCGGCAACTTTTACTTTTGCCTCGGCTCGGTGTTTCTTCCAAGTTATTTTTCTTTCGGCGTCCAGACTTTGCCGCGCGGGGAGGGGAGTTTTTTTCGGGGATCTTTCGTCGGGGCATGTCTAAGTGCGCGCTTTGCCGCGGCATTTGACAATTTGCTCATTAAGTTTGTCTGACCCTCGAACCCGGCGACAAAAAAAAAGAGATGGGGGCGAAAATGAGACAGGGGGCTAAGGTCCTTTGGGGCACCCTCATCAGCAACATCTTTCCGTCATCCATTCAGCCACCCGTCCTTCCACTTGTTTGACATTTTTAAACGTTTCAAGTGGCAAATAATTCCTTGGGATTTACTTTGGCAAATCTTTTTTAAACATTTGATTACACTGAGCGAAGGGGAAAATATATGCAAATATTGTCTATATAAAAAGAGTTTATTTTAAGGATATTTTTACGCAGTGAATACATTTTTTTAATAATAGAAAGCTTGAGATAGAAATTAAAGTAAACCTTTATTATAAAACGAATTATATGCCACAAAAATCATTAGGGTTTTGAAATCACCTTAAACGGCATCTAAAAGTATGCAATAAATTGTTTCAGGTTTTAAATTCAGTGAATTTTTGTTTCTTTTTACAATGACATATTTTTTAGTATACTTTTTGACATCTTTTTAAAAGATTTCTAAACGCTAGTGATTTCTATAGCATCTCCGATAGAAAGATATTTTTTTATACATTACAATTAGCAAATATAAGGTTAAATCGACTTTAGTTCTTGCCATACACATCCCAGATTTTTGCCAGTGTATTATTTGAAGGCTGGCCTGGCTTTTCTCTTACTAATTATCGAGAGAAAAAAGCAAAAAAACCAAAAAAAAAAAAAATAAAATACAAGGAATGGCAGGAAAAGGGCGTGACAATTGCCAAGAGGCAGCATCAAATGTTCTACAAATGGATTTAAATTATTTAACCCAAGCCGGAACCCTTTCCCCAGTTCCTATTTGATGTTTTTTTTTCGCAATTTGTTTGGAGAACCCTTCTCGGTTTAATGCGCTACAAAAGGATTACGTGGGTCGGGTCCCTCTCCGAGTCCTGCCGTATTATTTGCTTAATTTCAATTAGCAAACAAATGCAAATCCCTTGTACTAGGCGAAAGTAATGCAAAGCCTGCAATCGTAATTGTTGTTCGTTGTTGTGTTTTATTTTTTTATTTTGGCTACAACTAATGCCACTTGCAGTTGTCAAGGCTGCAGACGCTCCAGCTCTCCAGGCAGCTCTCCTCGGTATGCAGCAATTTATGAGGACTGCCATGGGTTAAATATGGCTGGCTTGTGGGTGGGGTTCCAACGGGGAATGGGGGCGGACAGCTCCATTGATAGTCCTGCGAAGAGCGTTTCATTATCGCAATTGCGAGGGGGACTCTGATACGAAAATCACAAGAGTTTATAAAACGCAGGATTAGCTGCGTGAAAGTAGGCAATGCAAATGGATACACTTACCTTAAGTGATGCTCAAAGGATCTCTATGATATGCGTTGCGATATCTTCAACAAACATTAACGTTTCTTTTTATTTTGCATTGAATAGGAAATGTATTTGATTGATATAAATTGTTTAGTGTCCGACCTCGCCTGTTCTTAGCTGGAACAAAGAAAAAAATTGTTTTTCGTGCCTCGTGCGTGAGGCTACCGTAATTTTAATGATATGGACTACGCCGCGTATGCATGATGTGGAGAATGGGGATTATCCTGGGAAAGGGGCAACGCAATTAGATAAAATGGCGGCATCAGCAGCTGCAATTGCAATTGCAACGGCGACACTGAACGAAAATATAGAAAAGTTGGATATGACCACAAAGCCTTACATGATTACCTGAGGTATTTTTGTTAAATGGGGGATATGGGCACACTATTCCAAGAAGCTAAGGAAATATAACGCAACAGATCGAGTTTAAATGGAAAAATAAAGAAGTAAACCAAGAGTATTTGTATAATATTTAGTATTTTAATATAAAAATAGCTTTTTAATGGAAAATCAGGGTAAGATGTGCAGCTCCTTAAAACATTTATCGAAATTTCAATATAAGACTCCGATATTTCGATGAAATATTCTTACATATCAATAAAATATTTGGAGGTTTCAATATTTCAATATAATAACTCGATTTTCGATACAATATATCGATACTTCGATATATTACGATATTTCGATATCCATATTCGATATGTGATATTTCGATATCCAGAACTCTTCTTTTTTTGCGAGTGCCTCAGTGGAAATGGAACTGCAGTTGCATTCAAGCGGAAACTGCATAATCCACACTCTCACACATACAGGCACACACTCCCACCCACACACCCACTCACACACGCATGGGAAATGCATTTGGTTGTTGTCTACTAATGAATTACAATCACTTGGATGTCGAAGGGGCTGGGGCTGGGGTACCGGGGAGCACACGGCCTGAAAGAGATTGCTTGGAGATGATGGGGCTGGCCGGGGGTTAAGGGGCCAAGGGGTTATGGGGCTTAGGGGTTAGGGTTTAAGGGGTTCAGGGGTTAAGGGGGTCCGGCACATGTAATTATTGTTGCCATTGCCATATGCATGTAAATGAGAGCGCCGGCCAAACGCATCGCATTGATGTGCAAGCACTTTGAAGTGCATTACCAAAGTGCAACGGCATAGCATCTAAGCTGCAGCTGCATTTGCGATAATATGTTAATTAACTGCAAGTGATTATGGCCCCGCTTATTGCTTATTGCTCAGTTTAAATGCCAGAAATCACCCCGCAAAAGCAAATGGAATGGAAACTAGAATTATCACTTTTTTTGGGGGGATTTTTATGCTTAGTCTTTGTAAATTAATAATTAAGAAAAGCTAGAGCTTATTATTTGCTATTGTTATATTCAAAATATTTATAAAAGCTTACAAAATATAAAACACAAAAAATAAGGTATATAAATAAGCCAGAGAAAACCCTGAGCTTGAAGTGAATATTCCAGTAGCTCCTTGCTTTTTGGGGTTCCCCCCTTCGAGTTGTTCCTGAGTTCCCGATCTGCCGAGTTCCTCAGTTCCTCAGTTCCGCTCCCGTTTCAGTTTCTTTAAAGCTTCCGGCAGCCATTAAACTTCATTAAAAATTTAATATGCGCCCCAGGAACTGGCAATTCGAAAAACTGGGCGCTTTCGCCGGATTAGGGGCGTGGCACTCGCCTGGAAAATTTAACTGGCTGGGGTGGAAAACCCTTTTCCAACTGACACGTATTAATTTACAACTGTGTGTGTGCTCGCAAAAATGCTCAAGACTTTTAATGAGATGAAGGTGAAATTTTATTATGAAGTTTGCCGCACTAAGATGACGCCCGTCCGCCCCCCTTCCATTTTTTACCGGAAATGGGGTGGCTAAAGGGTGGGGGCTGGGGGTGTGGTTGCGAGCGGTAACCTCGTTAAGCTTAATTAATAGCAGCAATGTGATAAACACCCAGCCAACAGGCAAAATGGTCGCACTAAGGCCGCCATTTTGTAGCAAGGCCTCCTCCAGTGAGACACCGAAAAAAATATGATAAATATTATTAATAAATTTGGATTTTTTGATAATAAATAATGACCACGAAGCCCTTTAAGTAATGAGCTTTTTTTACAGTCGAAACTAACTTTTTAACCCTGATCTTAGACACACAAGCTGACACCTTGAGCAATTTGTTAAATTAATAATAAATAAAGTTAACTACATTAAAGAAACTTTTATATTTTAATATTTATAGAAATTTAAGTATCTAAATATATTTTTAAAATAAATAAATAAATAAAATGCGAGAGCATCCCACTCTCTCTCTCTCTCTCTGTGCACCAACACAAACACATTGAAAACTTTTGCCCAGGTGTCAACTACAGTCCCCAAAGAGGCAACAAAAATAACAACAAGGACCGGGACAAGTTCGTTTTTTAATGAGCCAACGTCAACGTTGCCAACTCGCTGCTGCCACTGACATTTGACAGATTTCCTAGGAGCTCAGCGCTTAGATACTTTTCCGGAGCCAGAGCCGGAGCCGGATGCGGATGGCGCGGATGGGTGTGGGGGTGTGGCATTTTGGGGGCAGCATTTTCTACTTATTTAGGCATTAGTCGCAGACACCCCACCCCCACCCCAAATGGGGCCGTAAAACCACCCTCCAGGGAGACGAGAAATCACCCATCCGACCGGTGTGCTTTCGGCAAAGATTCTTTCATCGTTAAGGGGAATTATAGTTGAATGAATTTCAACCTTGGCTACCCCTTTTAACCTGACACCCGAAAAAACACATTGCGGGGATATCTTAAATACTGGCTATCGGCCTGGAAAAGTGGAATTAATTAGGGACCCTACGTATCTAACGATATACTCGTTTATTATAATATATAAACTTCAATTACGGCTTCATTTTAGTGGGATTTTCTTCTTAGGTTAAATAAAATAGTTAATAGCTATAGAAAAATATATTTCTAAACTTTTTCGTTAAAGAAATATCAGGGTTCCTTGTGATCAAGCAAAAGAATTTTATTTAGAGACTACCTTGGTTAAAATCCTGTGATATATCTTAAAATATATTTAAATAAGTACACATTAATGAATATATACTATATTTCAAATAAACATTTAACTTGAAAAGTAAATAAGGCAAACATTTTTAACTAAATACTTACCTTAACCTCCTTTCTTCCTTCTTTATTATTGAAAAGCTTAACTTATCTATCTCTGCTTTCTTTTTTCTTTTTTTTTTTTGGTGGGAGAGTAAATAAGTTGAGTTTTCTTTGCCGTTGGCTTGTTTGTTTGTTTGTCTGTTTGCTCATAATGTTTGTTTGCCCAGCGTGTGTGTGTGTTGGCCTTAAATTCCTTGTCGCTAAAGCATTTTGGCCAGTTTCCGCTGGCTGCGATGAGCCATCGATGGCGACGGCAATGAAGATGGAGTTGGAGTTGGAGATGGAGATGGAGACCCAGTCAAAGGCGGTGGCGAGCGAGCGTTGCAAATATTTGCCGAGGGACAAGTATGCGCAATTAAAATTTGATTTAATACAAATGTACACACAGATACAGATACAGATACGCAGGCACATACACATACCATCTCAGAACGACAGACATGTGCGTTTGTTTGCGCTCGTATTTGCCTGTTTGCCTGTTTGCTGGTGGCATACAGTATCCAATTTCGAAAATTACTTGCGCATCATCAGTTGGAAATTCCTTGAGTATCGAATGGAATTTAATTGAAGTCACGAAATTCGAAATTCGAAATTTTCACAAATTCAAGAACTCACACACGACCATCGGAGGCGACAGCAATTACACTGCGGGAATAAAGGGTAGATCAAGAATTATTCTAATCTTGTTTTCCTTTTGAAAAAATAACCATTTGCATTAGAAGTTTTAGTACATTTTGTTGGTAAATAATTTGTGAAGTTATATTATGAAGTCGACAAGGCTTAACTAAATTCGATAAAGAAATATTCCAATTGACAATTATCGAATTTAAGTCCACAATTAAAAATACATATTTAAGACTTCAATTAGAAATTTAATAATAAAACGTACTTGTGTAGTATTTCATATAAAAATTCAATTCATTAGGCTTATAAAAAACTTACTGGACATATTCTTCTTTTATTTATAAACTAAATCACATTGTATTCAACATTTTAGTTAGAAAAGAAATCGTATTATTTGTAACTTCGATTCCTAGTATTTTTATTTTTAGTATTCCCATTTCTAGTATTTATATTTTCATTTCTAGTATTTCCATGTATAAGTAGTACTTATATTTCTGAAATATTTTTATTTGTAGTATTCCCATTTCTAGTATTTATATTTCCATTTCTAGTATTTCCATGTAAAAGTAGTACTTATATTTCAAGAATATTTTTATTTTTAGTATTCCCATTTCCAGTATTTATATTTCCATTTCTAGTATTTCCATGTATGAGTAGTATTTAAATTTCTAGAAGTTCCATTTCAATTATTTCGATTTCTAGTACTTATTTTTCTAATATATCTAGTTTAGCTCTTAACAGATTTAATATGACTTCAAGTAATCCCTTTCAGTGTACATAAATAAATCAGATAACACATTAACACTTCTTTGTGTGTGAGGAGGGGTTGGGTCGGGTTTTGCCTTACATTTTTCTTGCGTTTGATGTTGAATTTTTAATTTTCATTAACATTTGCTGCCTGCCTTCAAGCAGCCGCCCTTATGACAGGTTTTTTTTTTTTATTTTATTTTTCTTTGGGGGTTGCTAACTTTCGGTTGGTGGTGTAAAGCCCACACACACACTCACTCACAATTAGTATTTGCTGTGTGCTTAATTGATATTTGTATAATGAAATGTGTCATAGGATTTTCTTGCCCGCATCATTGTGAGTGGTTAGGGGAGGGGCTGCTGCTGATGGGAGTGGTGCTGCTGGGCATAGCCTGAGAAATAGCACAAGGAGCTATCAAAATAATACTGGCCAAAAATTAAGTCCAGCTGCCTCCAGATTTGTTGACACTTTCATGGGCTATTCTTAATTGTCAATCAAGGAGATTTTTTTAGAGCTTTAAATGAGTTTAAATTATTAAATTATTTAATTTGCTATATTTTTAAATGTACATATTTAATATTTCCTTTCTCCCTTCCCTTTTGTCTTAATTTTATGTATCCTTATAGCCACGATCATGGTAGCTTATTTATTGAAGACCTAGACAAGCCCCATAACAAAGTCACCGTCCCATTTCATGACCCTTAGCCCAGATTGGCCTTGTTTTAAATTATTTCTTCGCCCTATCTTATCACATGACACTCCCTACAAATTGGCGTTGTATCGAGGGACTCCAGACCCTAACAGATTTATAAGTCCTGCCCTTTGAGCTGCCCATCCCTGACCACAATCAATAAATTCGCTGTATATACATATTATTTTTACCATTTTTTGGCCATTTTTTGTTTGGTTCTTTGGTGAGTTTATTGTTTCGTTGGATGCTTAAAATGCGATAAATTAAATTAAATAGCTTAGCTTCTTTGGGGCAGGGCAGAGGGAGTGTCCCTTTATTTGGCTACTTACAGATTATGTGACATTTATTGTTCACGCTTAAATCTTGAAAATTGCAATTTAGCGGCCTGTGTCCTTTGCGTGGGTGGTGCTGGTGGTGGTTTTTCGTGGGTGGGCGGGGCTGGCTTATCAGCTAGCCCCAAGGACAGAATTATGTCCTTGTCGCCATCGTCTTTGTCGCGTTTGTTTTTCTTTTCTTTCCTGCGGAAAGCGGGATTTTTTCAAGATTTTTTCTTTGCATTTTTTTCACATTTTTTCTTCGCGCTTCTTATACCCGGTAATTTTTAAGTTGATGAGGATATTGAAGTCAAAGAACTTAAAGGGAAATGAGCTTACAATTTAAAAGATATTGAGGAAATGTTTAAAGAGTTTTAAAGAAATATATTTATATTAAAGAGATAATAGTTTGTTAATACAAAGCCTAACTTGTATTAAGACGGAGTTCGATTTATCCGGGTTAGATTTCGGACTTTATGGAAGTTGCATTTTAGTGCTTAGCCCAAAAGTATGCAGTTATTTCTATGCCCCCTTGAAGCCTGGGTATTCAATGGTCGGAACACTCGAGTTAAACATTCTTACTTGATTCTTTCCGATTTTTTTTTTCCTTTTTTTCTGCTGATGTTGACGGTGCCGCCGCACAGTTGTCTCGAGTTTCCGTTTTAATAAACGTCGATTCCGGCTTCCTGTTTGGCATCGCTGCGTATCGCAGAAGGCCGGGGAGTCCCCGTTCCCGCCCCTGGATTCCAACCAACCCCCGCAAATGAGAAGTCGTAATTGCAGGGAGCGTCTGGTACTCAGTCTCATTTTCCGTCCATCCGCGTCTCCGGCTGTGTCTTCATTTATTGCCAATATAATTTTTCGACTTGGCTGGAAATTTAATTTCCTTCTTCATCGCCGTCGTGTGAGAAAGTTTTTCCATCATCATCATCATCATTCGCGCATTTTTGCCTCGGGGCCATGTAACCAAAGTCCCTGAAATCCAGAGATCCCGAGATCCCTGAGAAATCCACCAACCAAAAAGCGGATGTCAACACAAAAAGCCGAGAAGTTTCGCTTAAAAAGGGTTACAATTTATGATTATTAAACTGAAACCGAAACTGAAACGCGGCCCATGCCCATTATTTTTTTGTTAACCAACCCCAGACAAGGGAAAAAAGTGCCTGAGGGGTTAAGGAGAAAAGCCAAAAAGACAACACAACGAGTAATAAATAAATATAATGAAGATACAAAAGCTGGAAGGACAATAAAGAGGAGCAAAGGAGTCCAAAGAATATTTAAATAGTGGTATTTTATATTGGGAATTACTATGAATATAATTTTATAATTACATAAATAACAAGAAATCTATTTCATTGATTTTAGGACACTTTTTTCATAGGGTAAAAGCTTTAAAAATTATATTTTTTAAAAGTCAGAACCAGTACTAACATCAATAGAAAATTGCTGGCTACTGTTTCATCTTGGCCAAGTTAAAAGAAAAGGGGGACACTCCAACATTTTCGCAACCCTAAACCCTCCCACAAAACACTTGACAATAGAACGCTGGCTTCTTGTCTTTTTTGCTATAAAATAAACATATGAATATTTATGGCTGGCAAGGATCTATATGCCACCCATCCTTGTGACCCCCCAAGGGACACAAAGTAAAGTGAAGTTTATGCAAATAAAGGAAGGAAAGCATGAAGTTTTTCCTTAAAGATTTGGCCGGAGAAAATGGAATACTTTTCGTAGGATTAAGAAAGTTTTTCCAAAGTAGTACCTTCCTCCATGAAAATTATATACAAGAATGTTTGATCCAGAAATCCTCGATGAATCCCGGCCATTAGGCAAAGTGTTGAAATTATGATCTGTTAAGTGTCTAAATACAAGTCCTCGAAGGTGGGGCGGGGGCTGGCCTTGTCATTTGAGCCCGAGCCCCGGGGGTTGTTTCACATCCTGGCTGCTGTATTTAAAATGTCATTTTGTTGTCAACCTCAGACTTCTTGTCTTATGTCAAATTATAATTATGGCGCCATGCTACTAACGACATTAACACAGCTCCGTTCTCCATTCTCCGTTCTCCGTCGGCAGCAAGAGCAGCCATTAAATTGCCTAAGCATACGAACCCTTGTTGTGTCCTTGCTGTCCTTCCCCCGTTTCAGGGGGGTCCTGGTCCTGGTCCTGGTCCTGCCTTCATTATCAGCATCGAAAGGCAAAGGCTTGGCTTCTGTCCTTGTTCTCCTGCCCCGGCTCCGGCTCCTTCGACGGGAAATGAGACATTTTTGTTGTGTAAGGTTAAACGTTTCAAAAACTTTGTTTTAAAATCACTTAGCGCCCGGCACACACACACGGCTATATAAATTAGGTACAGTGGAGTCCTGGCAACCTTTAAAATTGTTAAACGAGTCCTTAAAGTTTTTTCATTGTGGTAATAAATATTTTCTTAATTACAGGAAAATATTGATGAGTTTTACAAGAAATTAAGAAGATTAAGACATAATAACATTTACATTTTTGACAAAAAATATATAAATAAAGTACAGTGGAGCCTTTAGAACTTAGATTTAGTAACTATTAGAAGCTATATGATATATGATTCTATACAAAATTGTCTTTACGATATCTAAAGAGTTTTATATGAGTTTAAATAATAATACATTTATTATTTCGTTTTAAAAAATCCATTAAATTCATTTTAGTTTTCGCTTAAAACAGTTCTGATTTTTCTATAATAAAAAAAACTTAAGATTGTAAGCATTACCTGAGTACTACGAGTATGGCATAGTGTAGCCCTTTTAGTATTTTATAAAGCATTTAGCATTTTAGGTTAAGATTCCGCCGAATGGTATGAAATTAGGATTAAGTAGAAAAGCGAGGACGGTCACACTAAATTTTTTAAATAAATAAGAACTTCCGAATAAAATCGACGAAATAAATAAGAATCCATAGATAAACTACGATAACAAAATGTAGCTATTTCCTTGAATTTTTCCTTTTTCATATCGTCTTAAACTCCACTGTGGCCGACACCTACACATTCACATGCAGCCAGTTGGTCCTGGCTAAAAGGGTGCAGACTGTGTCCATATTGCCACCGAAAAACCTTTCTGCTATTTTCCCCGATTTTCCCCCGGCCTCTTTTTCCGCATTTTCCAACTCCTTTTCCGTCGACGTCGTTTTCGTCGTCGTTGTCGTCGCCTTTTGCAAAGTGGTGATAATTTCTGCTTTGTTGCGAAAATGACAACATTTTAGCTCCGGGAGCCCAGCCACCCACCAGAATTTTCCCCCAACCCCCACGCCTCACTATTTTACGCCGCTGCACCCTCCCCTCCCTCATTTTCCGCCGCTGCACCCTCCCTGCCGCTCCCCCCCACCATTTTCCACTTGCAATGGACGCGACTTGTGTCGACTTTTAATGGTTTTTCATCTTATTAGCAGGCAAAAGTTCTTTGTCGCCGTTGTTGTTGATGCCACGCCCCCTGGAAAATGTGGGGGGAGGGGGTGGTTGGGAAGCTGTGCTGGAAAATGGCTACAGCTACAGATTTATTTGCAATTTTTGCTCATTTGGCAAAACACAAAAGAAAGAGAGGCAGAGCGAAGAAAAAAAATAGAAAACAAAAATAGACGACGCCAAAGTCTTTTGTCTTTAGCCACTTTGCGAGCCTTCTATGGTTACTCCTTCCAGCGGGTTGTCCTGCCTCCTCCTGCGTCCTGCGTCCCTTGTACCTCCCCCCAAAGCCATAGCCCTCGTCCGCCCAGGATTTTGCCCGCTTTTCCCAGCTTGTTGCTCACTCTGCTGCTGCTGCTGCTGTTGCTGAGGGCGCATAATTAAAAAAGTTTCATTTCATTTTGTTGGGTTTCTTGGTTCGTTTATGTTCATTTGTTTTCTTGCGTAGGTTTCTGGGGTTTTCCCTCCGCCTACCCCTAGACTTTTCCTCACTTTTCCAGCCGCCGCTCGAGAGGGAAATTCAGACGTCGTTGTCGACGCTGCTTGTTTGCCGCCTTTTGTCTTAATGATTACCGCCTCCTTGCGTTTTTTGCATGCTTCGTTTAATTTAATATTAATCTAAGAAGTTTGTTTGTTTTTTATGTGTTTCGGCGGCTGCTGGCTGCTCCTTTATGCTTATTTTTTGGTGTCGACCAGAAAGCTGCAAATGACTTGGAATTAAATGGATTAAAAGGGAGAAGTCGGTTGGCTATATCTTGGCTTTATTTATGGATTGTTAACTTGTATTAAAACTATAATGAGCTGCTAAAAAGAGGTTTCAGATATCAATACATTGGGATTTTTTCACTTGATTAATTTAGAAATTAAGTAATTAGTCTGGCGACATTATTCTAATATATAATTATTAATTAAGCCCTGTTAAAGTTTGAAAATACACCAACCAGACCTTGTTTGGTTAAGTTTTTGGCCGGTTGGCATTATCTGCTTTATTTATGGATTGTTAACTTGTATTAAAACTATAATGAGCTGTTAAAAAGAGGTTTCAGATATCAGTATTTAGGATTAAGTAATTGTTAAAGCACAAAAGCTATCACAATTAGTAAAATATATAATTATTAATTAAACCCTGTTAAATCAGTTTGAAAATATACCCAACCAGACCTTGTTTGGTTAATTTTTTGGCCGGTTGGCAATATCTGCTTTATTTATGGATTGTTAACTTATTTTAAAACTATAATGAGCTGCTAAAAAGAGGTTTCAGATATCAGTATTTAGATTTAAGTAATTGTTAAAGCACTAAAGCAATCACAATTATCCCCTAATTTGCGACATTAGTCTAATATATAATTATTAATTAAACCCTGTTAAATCAGTTTGAAAATACACCCAACCAGACCTTGTTTGGTTAATTTTTTGGCCACCATTCTTATGGACAAATCGCAAAGCTTCCACAACCGCCCATAATTCCAGTATTTCAGCATTTCACGGCCACTCCCACGGCAGCTGCATATAATGCTGCGAATTTATAGATTTTCTATGACCCTATGGGTTCTACGGGTTGCCATGTGACCCCTGCCCGTGCCCGTGCCCACGTCCCTGGATTTCGATTTGGATTTGGCAAATAGAAGAGGTTTTAGCATAGTGCCAGTCCCGCTCTGCACATGGAAATTAAAGTGCGGAATTTTTGGAATCAGCACGGGAATCGGTAGTCGGTAGTCGGGAGGCGGGAGACGGCAGTCGGGGGCAACGGTAACGTATTTCGCGAAAATTAACCCCCGACGGAGTTGTGAAAGCTTCATAAAAACGCATACCAACGCAGACATGCAGATAGCGGGCGAATCCATGAATGAATGAATGAGCGGAGCATGCTTTTGTACACTGCACACATAAATTATAGATAAATGTAAGCGTAATGTAAGTTATAAGCTCAGCTCGATTTTATTATTATGTGAGTTTTAAATTAGAAAGATTACAAGTTTTCTTTTTAGTCTTCGCCTTTTTTCTGCGTCGTTTTTTCTGCTCTTGATGACGATCGTCAGCTGATTCTCGTCAGATCGCTGATTCTCGTTTTCTTTTTTTTTTAATCATGCTGCCAGATCGGACAATTGCCCTGTTATAAAATTTTTTCAGGCAAATTAAGAGTGGCAACGTTGCCAAATTTGCTAACAGGGGCAAATAAAAGCTGGCAACGCTCCACCTACGCTCTTAAACAGTCTTACATAAAAAAATAATATATTTGTGGTAAATAATTCAAAGATCTAGAAATTCTTCTTAAATTTCGTTGTGTTTATATTAATTTTTAAAAACTTGTATTGGCAGAAAGGAAAATATTTTAAAATAGTTGTAAGTATCACTGTGGACGGCAGTCCACGTAGTGACGATGAGCACTCTGCCTGTTTTTCCTTTTTAAATTTTTCAGCTAAGTGCCGATTTTGAAACTAATTAAAAACTTTTTAAATATTTTTGTTTAAATAACTATTAATCGTCACAAAATTTGGTATCAGAAATTTTTTGGGTTGAATGTGCCATCGTCACTTTAATCTCTGTTTTTATTTGATATAATTTTAGGTAAATAAACTTAATAAAATCAAGGGATATATTTTTAAAATTAAAAGTGAGATCAACACAATTGAAATATGATTTAATTTAATAGAGAATTTATTCAACTTCAAGAAATCCAACACACTAGTTTAAAATTGCATGAGTTGAAAGTAAATTCCCTTAAGATTAATTGTCTTAAATTTCGGGATAATTATACCTAAATATTCCGCAATAGGGAACATATTTTCTTGCTGTGTGGCAGACGGGATCGGAACTGCATGCATTTCCTTCGCATCCAATGCAATATTAAGTAGCGTGCGGCGACTTTGACATGGCAACTATTGTGGCGCTGTCTGGTCCCGGTTCCAGATCGGATCACCCCCCTATCCGTATGCCGACCCTTGCTGGCTAACCTCGCTTAACCCCTCGGTGCCCGCACACACAAAAACTCACCCCTCCCTAAACGGCGTGCTGCATATTTGAAATATCCATAAAGTGGAACTCCCAGACGCGCGAATATAAAATTCATTTGCCAAACATTTTGAATGCCGAAATGCTTGAGTTAATCAACAAAAGGTGGCAAAGGTGCTGAAATATTCAAGTTTTCAGGGGGAAATGTATTTTAATTCGGGTTTCGTTTGAATTAAAAAAATATACAAAGAAATGTGAAAGTGGAATAGGTTATATATTTATTTTCAAATACATATACAAATATATTATTATTTCCTGTTTCCTTACTTATAGTTTTCTGCTTTCTCCATTATTTCCTTCGTTTCTATCTTGTAAAAATCACCCAAACGAAACTACTACATAAGCTTTTCCCATAAATTTGTCACCTTCATTCCGCAGGCAAGAGCTTCACCCTGACGATTGTCATCTCAACGAATCCCATCCAGATAGCGACATACACGAAGGCCATCAAGGTGACCGTGGATGGACCGAGGGAGCCCCGGTCAAAGGTCCGCCACCAGGGCTTCCATCCGTTCGCATTTGGGCCACAGCGCTTCGGACCGGATCCACTTATGGCCGGATTGCCCTTCAAGTTGCCAGGTAAGCGGAGCAGGTGAACACAGAAGGATCCTGGCGAGGGGGTGGCTTAAAAACGATAACATCACCGAAAAAATCACTGGGGGGAAAATTAAGCAAGGAAGAGAATAATAATGATAAAAATAATTTAAATAAATGTTTAATAGAAGGGAATTTAAAAACCTATTACCAGAAAAATTGCTAGAAGGGAATTTAATAAGGTATTGCCAGAAAAATTACTTTTTTGTGGAGATTAAAACTCGAATTGAATGGGGAATTTATCTTTACCTTAAACCCAATTTTAAATACTTGAAAAATAATTTTAAAAAATTTGTTTTCCATATTAATTAATAGTTTAATTTACTTTAATTTCCTTAAACTAAGTCTCATTTTCTCATACAAAACTCTAGTTATTATAGGGAATTTCCTTTGAGTGTATAGAAGGCATGAGAACGGCGGCGGGCGCCCCTTTCCGTCCAGAGGCTGAGCGGAGCTAAACCGGGAACTAAGCGGCTTTTGTGAAATGGCCTCAAGGGCTTGTCGCTCGTTAGACAGCGAACCACACGTATCAATGTCAGTCAGGGGTTAATGGCGCAAGGGGGGTGGGGTTAAGGCCAGGTGAGCTTATTGCCTGTCTATTTGGGCCGCGGGGCCACAAGCGAAATTAGCTGTAAATAAATATACCTTTGGCCAGGTTAATGTTAAACGAACCGAAGCCAAAATCCCGCCGAAATGCCCGCGGCTATGGGCCATCGAGGGATAAAGCGAGGAAAAGCCGGGTCGGGGATTGGCTAATGGGTTAATTAGAGATTTCTGCATATAACCCGATATATATATTCCCTCTCATTATGATAAGAACCATTTCCCAGGATGCCCGCAAGCAGGGATTTTTTTTTTTGTTGGGCTGAGTCCTTAATGAGATGACTTGCGCTTTTATGTATTGGGGTTAGCTCTAGAAATTTGATTAAAAAAAGGAAGCTTAGATTAAGAGCTTTATTGTGTTCTCGGAGGCTCGTCAAGTGTTGTGGTTAATCTGAATAATTTTGAAAAGCCAAAATGGATGGAATTTGGGCTTGTTAATCAAGAAATATGTCAGGTTTGATATTTGAATAAGCAAGGAAATATTTATAGCACAAAATAAAATATAGAAAGTATTTAAAGTAACTTTCTTGAGCCGGCAAAAGTCTCAAAAGTCTCTTATTAAATTAAACTTAGCCCAAAAGGGTTAATTTGGTTCTTTAACCCACCATTGCTGAGATGCCAGCATATTTGGTGTGTCAAAACTTTCCCAAAGCGGCTGCTTCATTAACACCTCAAGCCATTAGCATAAAGATGATGACAAATGAGGCGGGCGAAGAAGGACGCAGGACGCAGGACGGAGAAGGATCTGTGAGCTCCTGTCATCGCCACCCTGTGCATGTGCCCTATTTATGAAAACGAAGCGAGGGCATAATAGAGGCGACAATTATACAACAAAACAACAGCTTGAAAAATCCATTAAAATGATTTTAATCCTTTAACGAGTCACAAAAAGGCGGCAGGCATCGGCGACTTCGAGGATACGAGGATGCGAGAATACGAGATGCTGAGAATGAGCAGCATGGGGGTTGGTAAATAGCACAAAGACAGCAGAGGGCAAGGGATTAGTTAAATGCTTAAAAAATTGAGTAACATTAAAGTAATATTGAATTTAGTTTTCTGAGAAAGTTTAACATTTATTATATTGTTGTAATTATTTAAAGAGAATAAATACGTACAATTAATAACTGACAAATTTTTTTTTTTGACAAAAACAATTTGCGTTAAAGCCAAAATCAATTTAATGGTATATTCTTAAGTGGAAATTTATTTATTTATTAATTTAGCTAAGCTAAGCTGCTGGGAACTGTGCATTATTAAGGATTATATTTATTTCTGTCTTAATTTATTTAATTAAAAAAAGTCTTATATGTATAACAAAGGCTTTGCATAATAGAACAAAAACTTAAAAATATTCCCAAACCATCTAAATATTTAGTAAAAAATAAAGTACTATTATTTTAAACATTGCTGTGAATTCCCGAAACCCTAACCCAAAAAACCCAAACCGAAAATCCAAGGCTAAAGTCCAACCCTCCTTCTTGTATTATTTTAAAGAGCCCCGCGCGACTGTTGCAACAATAAACACGCGATATAACCAGACTGCGAACAAGGATAACGATGGCAAGGACGATTGTTTCAGGGGGTGTCCGGGACAAAGAATATATTCAGTCGTCGCCTGGTGAACAAATCGCGTTTGATACGCTTTGATTTTATTAAAATTTAACAATTTCGCTATGAAATTTATGAGGCCTCCGGGTGGCTCAGTTCGGTTCAGCCTCCGTTCAATTCCATTCAATTGGATTCGTTTCGTTTCAGGTTTTCACCCAAAAAGGCTTACGAACCACTTGTTTTCGGGATCAGACTGACTGTATCATTTATGACTTTGCAATCAGACATAAATTGTCTATCTTTAAATGGAGGATAAAGTGCCTAGGGGGGAAGATGAGTTTGAAAAGAAAGAAAGTAAACGTAAGACTTAAAGTAAGTTTTGATTTTTGGTTTTAAAGGGAAGAAGTAAATGCTGAGAATCTATTAAGGAATTTAGGGTATTAATTCTTGAAGTTAATATTTAAGGAAAAACTATATGCTGCATATAATTTCAACATTTGTATATATTTATATTTTCATCGTAAAAAAGTGTTGTTAAAATATAATTGACAAATATTTTTGGTCAATTTGTTTGATCTGTGAATTATTTCAACCCTTTACTTTGTTCTTTCTGTCTGTTTTCAATTAAATATTGACAAATAGAAAGGGGTTTTGGGCTTTCAAATTAATTGATTGTTCATTCAATCAAAAAGGATTCCTATAAAAATCAATTGAATATATTTTTAAAGCCAAATTAGCTATGTGAATTAAAAAGAAAAGTATTCCATTAATAACTTATGTATTCAAGCTTCAAAATAGCCTGGAAATAAATATTTACCATTTGAATTATAGTACTTACTTAATGAGGAGTATATATTAAAAAATATGTCCCTTTTGTAGGAAACAAATTTTATTTTGAGTAAAATTTTTGTCATGTCCTTTTGCCTAAAACCTTTAGCCACTGCTCTTCCTCCTGCTCATGTCCTGGCAAATCATTTAAAATGGAACTTTTGCCAAACTACTTGCTACTTTCCCCCCCTCCAGCCATGGGGGAATTTCGAGGGGGATACCTAAGGTTCAGTATCTTTTCAAGCCCCTGGCAGCCCCCCTGCTAGCGGGGCAAAGTGACACAGCAGCTGAAAAAGTCTCAAAATTACATTAAAAACTAAAAGGACTTTGTGCTGGCATATGCGTGTGAGTTCGGTGAGTTCGGTGAGTAGTTTTTTGGCATACGGAAAATGTACTCGTAGTTGACTCCTTTAACGGGCTCTCGTCCTGCGTGTCAGAGAAAGTTTGCCAAATGATTAAAAGGACTCGGCAAATATGTGCGAGAGTAGTTGTCGTTGTCGTTGTAGTTGTAGTCGAGAGTCCTTTCTGCCCCGAGACGCTGTAACGAAATAAATATAAAATGGCGTTGTAAGCAGAAGCACATTAGTGACAAGCTTCCACAAGGATCGCAGACACTGGGAGAAGGGATCAAGGAAATTATTTTAAATAAGAAATACTACTATTACTTCAAAGTACATAAAGTACATAATTAAAGAATAAATGATAGAAAAAGAAAATATTTTAAAATTAAAACAAAAACCGATAATAATAATCATAGAATAATATTTAAAAACCTGTTTCTCTTATATATCTTTTTTTCTCTGTGGACTTTCCTCAAAAATACCTCCTTCTCCAGCACCCCCACTGTGTGTGTGTGTGTGTGGAAAAGTGGAAAATTTGTAGCTTCCGCAGCGGATATCCTGTTTCACACACGCCTTGCTCCTTTCCCTTTCCCTTTGCCCCTTGCCCTCCTCTGATGAGGCAAAAGGCGTGTAACTAAAAAAGTTTCGCGTTGCGTTTTTAGTGAAAATTATATTAAAATTTTGCGCTTGATGTAATTTATGTCATAAAAAGGCCGAAAGAAGAGGAAAAAAAGTTGGGGCGCTAATGTCGTAAATGAATTTTCTGCCTGAGTTAATTTCCACGGAACGTCGCAAGACAATGCTTGGGTAGACATACGTACATACGTGCATAATTTTTCCCCTATTTAAGATTATTTATTTAAAACCCCTTTTTTGGCTTGTTTTTTTTTTGTTGGCTGCGTTGCCGTCAAAGGCACAAAGATCAAAGTGTGTTGACTGCACCCTTTAACCAAATATAAATACATGTACGTTCGCTTATCCTGGATCCTGGACAGTCGGGGAGTCAGGATGAGAGCTTACGCTTTTTGTGTTGGCTCAGAAGGTGAAGGGCAATCGAAGAGGAGTTCAAATCAATTACAGCTCTGCCTTTAATTGAGTAAATTCTAGAAGTTGAACTAGTTAGTGAGTGATTTGTTGAGTGGCCGAAATATCTCCTGATTTCCCATATTCCAAGCTCCAGACCCTCATGACTTTAACTTTAGTTAACCCCCCCCCATTTGGATTACATATTCTTTCATGTCCTTGCCCTTTCAACACTCGGGGTGGCTTGTCTCTGGCACGGCCCTTAAAGGGTTAAGCGCGGCGGCCTTTAAACAAGTTAATAAACTCGACAGCACCCTCGCTGAGAAAAAAATGGCAAAAAAAACGTAAAGAATGAGATGATTTAGTGCGTATAATCAAACATGCAGACAGACGCACAAAATTTGCACAGTCACGGGGCTACGGCCTACAGCTCAATTTGCCAGACGAGAGCTAAGCACACACAGAGCTATATATTTATATATAAATATATATGTACATACATATATATGTATGCGTAGAGGGAGATGCGTATTTTAAAGTCATTGTCCTTGTGGGTCCAACGGGACCTCCCTAGGACTGCTGCCGGCGCTCCCCCAAGGACATATTACAGCATTGATTCAATTTCATGTCAATTTACGTGTCAATGCGACACTAATACACCGAGGGTCGTGGTCCTTGTTGGCAAAATGGTTCGAGGTGGGGAAGGGCAAAGGTGGAAAATGGCAAATGGGCACATTTTCGGGGGTGGCAGGGTTCAACAAGGTGTGCGTTTAAAATTATTTATAACATTTGCGAAAATATGTTTGCCAAAAATGCCAGCGAAATACATTTTTTCCCCTCCGCTCGGCTATGGCCCAACCCTGCCTTCCCGGCGAAGTATGCTACAACATTTTTTGTCGGCCCTTTTCGGTAATAACTTGCGGCCTGTTTACGCCTTGGCCTTGAGAGCGATATGTGTGTGCGTGTGCACTGAGCAAAAATACTAATATAATGCCATGAACTTGTGGGGTTTTGGATTTAAGATAAAGATAATGTTATCGTAGTTTATCTCTGGATTCTTATTTATTTCGTCGATTTTATTCGGAAATTCTTATATTCAATGTGCTTAGTTTTCAATTATAATTTTTGTAGTGTGACCGTCGTCACTTTTGTACTTAATCCTAATTTTATTTAATACTAAATACTAATACTATTGGACTAAAATACTAAATGCTTTACAAAATGCTAACAGTACTCGTAGTACTTAGTTAATGCTTACAAAAATGATGTTACCTTCTGATGCAAATTTAAATACTTATTGTGTTCGAGATATGCACAAAATAATGTTCTTGAAATATTATAATATTATAAACATATATTTGTTAGTAAAAATATGAAACTATTGCAGTCCAAGTACTAAATATTTGTGTAAATATTAATTGAAATGTAAGAAACTATCCATTTGGGGCTTAAATTTTACAAATGTACACTGAATATTGTGCTTTAAAAATTGTATTGCTTACTATTAGAAAACTTTTAAAAGGATTTCCAGGCCCTAGTTATTTTTGAGGCCACACCGAATTATTTACAAATTTTTATATGATGATAATGGCAAGGTATACTCAATTATAAAAAATTCCCAACTAAAAACTGGCTGAAATCACGCTCAATGTTTCAAAGAAGCTGAGGTTAAATCCCTACCTTTTAAATTAATATTTCTGAGTTATTAAATCAAATTATTTTCAATATTAATCCCATAGAATAATGTTTTTTCCCACTGTATTTTTCGTGGGGTTGCCATCCTCAATCCTCGGTGTGCGTCTCACTTATTGAACGCATGTGTTGACAACACTTGTGTAACGGTGAATTTGTGCCTATTGTGCGTGTGTGTATGTGGGTGGGGGTGTGAGTAGGGTGTGAGTGGGTATTTTTCGAGGGGGGGAGGTCGACAGATGCCGTTACCAGGGATCCCCGTCAGGAGGTTACAAAATAGCAACAAATTTGCCAAAACAATTTGCAAATCTACAACAAATACGTGTAAATACTGATATGACTGACACTTTCGTAGGCGAGGGGGCGTGGCAGGGGGAGGGTGGGTGCTGGCGTGGAGGTCAGGGGTGGGGCGACCTTTCACCTGTGGCGAATGCCGCCGATAAGTGATTGGCAACAGCTGCCTGGCTGGGAGGTCTTTATTAACTTGCTCCCGTTACCTTTTTTTTTTCGTTTTGGTCGAGGCATAGAAAATTGTTCAACTTGTTTTTTGCACTCGTTTTTTTTTTCGTTGTCAGGTCCTTGTGGGGGGAGGGTGCTTATCCTGGAACTCAAGACATTCTTTTCTCCTTTGAAATTGTTATAGTTCTGTTATACTTAAAATATTTATTATCTATTAATTGTTTTGCTATATTTTTTACCTATTTATTTATTTCTCGTCTTAATATTTCAACTAATGGATTAGTTATGGTTCAAATATTTAAGAAACGTATAAAACATATCTAAAATAAATTTTTAATTCATAATAAAGTAGGAATTACTTTATGACATTATTTTTCAATTATAAAACCTATTTGCTTAGTATTATTTTCATTACTTATAGCTTTATAAAAGATAAATGTATTTATTTATTAGCCTAATATATTTTAATTCTTTTTGTTTTATATTTAAATGGTTCCTAATACTATATAGTTATTTGATGCTATTGAATAAATGGCAAATTTTATAAATGAAAAAAGACTTCGTCACAAAAAAATAAAATACTTAACTAAAGAGATTAAGTGAGCAGAGTTGGCATTAAAATATTGCAATCAATATATTATATAATTAAGAAGTTGAAGGCTTTTGATGAGGATGAAGTCATTTCTAGAATGTTTATATTTAGATTAATTTTTTAAAAAATTATTTTATGATGAGCCCTGGATTAAAAATGTTTGAAAATCTTGTATTTGTATAGTTTTTTCTTAGAATTCATACATTGAAGAATATTTAAAAGCTATTTAATTAAAAAAATCGCCATGTGCTGATAAAATATTTCATATTAGTGGGTAAAATGTCGCAATTAAAATATTTAATAGCTTAAGAGAACTTTTGCCTATAAAAAAAGTTTGCAGATGCTTCAGAATATAAATTCAGTACTTGGGTAGTTCAAACTTTACTGTTTTAGATTATTACTGATTATTACATTTTATTAAACATTTCGTCACAATTTCATAGGGAACTATAAAAAAAATCAAACACTACTTTCTGTAGAAATTCCATCTATATGTACCTGTATTATCAATTATTTATTTAAACCTTTCTAGTTAAATATCTAATAATTTTAATTACTAGAAAAAATATTAGGTAATTCAAAAAACATTTTAATTAAACATTTCAAGATCTGTTTCCCTTATTTATGATTTAAAAAAAATGACACCAAAAAAATAACAAAAGCCGGCGGCAGTTGAACAGCCAACGCGGTGTCCGCGCTGGAAAAGCAGCAAAGAGAAAACAGCAACAGAATTTGCTTGCTTTTCTTGATTTTCCGACGGTCGTCGGCGTCGCTTTTCCTTTGAGTGTGTGTTTGTATTTAATGTTCGGCGTTGGCGTCGGCGCATAGCTCGAGTTTCCTGCTCTCGCCAAATTCGAGTGGAACTCGAGCGATTTGGAGTGAAAACGCGGACCATATACTACGGCGATTTCCCCTGATTCGTCGGCCAGGCTCAAAGCGGGAAAATCGGAAATGGGGGAAACGGTAGCACCACCCCCGCCACGCCGCCACTCCGCCACGCCACCCTCCTGCTTTTCCCTTATTTTGTGGTGAGTTAGAAAACCGGCTCGGTTTTCTTTTACTTTTCCATTTCGTTTTTTTTTCTTTGCCTTTTTTTTTTATTTCTTTTTTGGGCGCTTCTGTTTTTCCAAGGCAACGTCTTGTGGTGGGAAATTGTTGCGCGCCGTTGAGTTTTTTTCCTTTGCCTTTTTTTTTGCTTTTGTTTTTGTTTTGTTTTTCCAATTTTCTTTGCTGCTTTTCGGGTGCGCCTTTCGTTTTCATTGCGTGCGGTTCGTTGGGTGGTCGGGTGGACTTTTCCGCCGGTGGGTGGGATTTTCCGCCTGGCCAACGGAAGCGAAAAGCCGTCGGTGGCGGCATGGAAAATCGCAGCGCATTTGCCGACGGCAAGTCGCTGGGAAATGCCTTTTACGGGAAAAGTATGAATATATTTTAGGTTTTAGGTTTAATAGATATCTGGAATGGATATTACTTCAAAACTAAACTAATTGAATTTTTATAGTGACCAAAAGCCTTTTAAGTGTCATCGATATTTAATGAAGTCTTAATACTATTTTTATTTTCTCTGGTAGTGTGGTAAATAATCTCATTCTTATATTTATAATTAATTTAGGACGTGACTTTTAAAATATTCTATTAGCTGTTTGATTTTTTATATATTCGGTTGACTTAAATAAATATTTGTATTATATTTTTAAGCTTCTTATAAACTGTTTCAAAACAATATAATGCAACTTATTAGATTCTGTTTATTTATTTAATATTATAAACTTTTAGGGTTTGATGTGGCGCTATAAGGTCTTTTTATTTATTTATTTAATGAATTTTAATTAAGATTTCTTTAATTTCTTGCTTAAAAAGCTTTCTTTGTTTTACAACTTGCTTTTTGATTCGAATTAAAGTCTGTTTTTTTTTTTTTTATTATTTTTAGTTCTTAAGCTTTACTTCCTAAGCTATTTTTCTTACTATAAAAATATTCATACTTATAAAAAAGAAATGTACATATGCCTTAAAAATATATTATAATTTAATTTGGTATTTTATTATCTTTGTTGTCTGATCGTCGTTAAGTTTACCTTTTCCTGCTCTTTAACTTTTCAGTTGAATAAAGTTTAACAAATTAGAACTTGTCCTTAAGTGTAAATTGTATTATTGTTTAAAATTGAAAATTATCCCTCGATTTTGTGTATTATTTAACCCTAGATTAGTTATTTAAAAAGGAAATTTCTTTAAATATGTGGAGTTAGCTTGTACATTAATTTTAAATATGCAAATTATTATCATTTAATATTTTAGACTCTTGAATTTAATTTCTTAGTAAGAATTCAGATCTTAAATTCCCAGATAATCTTTATACTACTTAAGGGATTATTACAATGAGAAAGATGGCCATTGATTATCCAAAACGTTATTCTTCATCCTACCAGCTGCATCAAGTATACGCCCCGTGAACTGCCTTATTCTCCCCCCCCTGCTTCAGCAGCACCTCCACCTCCTCCTCCTCCTCATTCTAACCAACCAGAATCTCCCCACATTGCGGTACCCAAAAAAAAAAGCGAAAAAAAAAGAATGAAAATAGAAAATCTAGAAGAAAAGAAAGCAGAGCAGAGAAAAGGGAAAAAAAAGAAAGCCGGACTCATGAAAGCTTTTTGCGGCGCACCAATGGCACCGCGTTATGCTCTTACACACACACACACTTAGGAGCACACTCACACACACTCACACACACACACAGACTCACTCATGTACGGGACAAGGAACTGGGGAAAGAGAGAGCTCCGAGAGTTGCCGTGGGAGGCGACTTTGAGCCTGTCCCAAATGGGAATACCCATACACTGGCACACAGAGACGAGCCATCGCCATCGACGAATAACGAAACTTGGAGATGGAAAAAAGAGGAGGAAAAGCCGAGGAAAGTGGCGGGAAAGCGGCGGGCAAGCGGCGGCCGAAAGCCGAGGAATGGCAAACCCAAAACTGACACCAAAAGCGGCTAACCCTTTATCGCACATAGGGTTTCCTTACAGGACCGCATATTTAGGTTGCAGTTATGGGGTCTCTCGCTCTCTCCCTCTCTCAATCTCTCTCTCTCTCTCTCTCTCTCTCACACACACTCTCTGGCCAAGACCACCTCTCTCTTTCTGGCCTTGCGTGGGGCCTTGGCCATACATACATATGTACATAGTTTTGGGTTACCCAAAATCGACGTGATGTTATATTATATGGAAAACACAATTTGCTCAATGGTCTGCCGCTGCCACTGGAGCTGGCGCTGCCTCTGCCTCTGCCGCAGTCGCAGTCGCAGTCGCTGCTTCTGCCGCAGTCGACGTCGGCGCCAACTTTAAGTAGCACTCGAAATCGTGGGCGGTACCGATTTCTAAATGGGTGTGTGTGTGTGTGTGTGAGTGCTTAGGGGCTGCGAAAATAAAGAAGCTGCAAAAAAATAAAATATAACGGAGGGTGAGGGAAATAGGGGGAAAATAGTTGGAAAAAATGCTAGAAGGGGGTTAAGCGGGGGGTTAAGCGGAGGGTTAACCCTCGGTTATTCCCCACGCCCCCTTAACTTGCGATCGTCGCAGTTTTGCGGGCTGTAACTGCTGCCATTTTGTGTGACACAAAACTATGGCCCAACTATAAAACTGCGTTCCAGCTGGGCGGAATTATTCAAGTATAAAACGGGGAAATATGGAGAAAAAAATTGAAGGGAATAAGACAATAATTTAACAATATAATTTACTAATAATAATGTTAATATAGTTTTAGGACCACACAACATTTTAAAAATACAATAGAAGGTATAAATAGTATCTGCACATGTACACAGATAACTTGCCTTATGTATTTAAGGCTACAGCTAAATGGGTTTTATATTTTTAAAGGCTTAACAAATAAATTAATTAAAAATTCGTATTTGTTTTTAATGTTTCTTGGGCAAAATCACATATTCTATTTATAAGGAATTGATTAATTATCTAAGTTCATGCCCTTCTGTTACTAGAATAATTTTAAATAATATAATATAATATATATATTAATATAATTTTTGGACCACACAACATTTTAAAAATACAATAGAAGGGATAAATAGTATCTGCAAAATTTACAAAGATAACTTGCCTTATATAGTAATGGCAACAGCTTTTTTGAATTGATTAATTATTTAAGCTCATGCCTTTCTGTTACTAGAATAATTTTAAATTATTTCTTAAAGCTACCATAATTTGATTAATTATTTAAGTTCATTCCTTTCTGTTACTAGAATCATTTTAAATTATTTCTTAAGGCTACCATTGGATCTCCAATAGCCAATAGTGATTTATATTATGGTCGTAAGATATCGGATTAATATATTCTATGCTTAAGGCCACGATCTGCTTCGATTTATAAACAGTTTTTTTTATTTTCAAAGATAATTGCAAACGATTTAAAATGTCTGAGCTTATAGGTGTTCTCAGTACTTCAATCATTATATTCTATATTGATATACATATATTGATATCTGTATTTCATCTTTTTAATATAAAATCTCTCTAGAGATTACATATATCTGGGATAATCTTATTTTGTAAACCCATAATTCCCCTCAACTGCTTTATGTGGCGACCGTAAACTCAGTTGTGTGAAATGCATAAAACTAATTAAGTTGTCATAAAAGGAAACCGGTTTTTAATTTATTTCCCTGCAAGGGTTATTGTTGGCCCCAATCCTCCCAAGAAACTGGATGATGGAAAACCCATTCATTTGAGTGCCTGGCACAATTAATGCAAAACTTGAGCAGTTTCAAAGGGCACTTCTTTGCCAGACAATGGCCCCTAGAGGAAAGTTGCTTTCTCAATGACATCTAGGGCTATATATAGTGCTTATGATTGCAGAGGAAAATGGAACCCCTCCCATCCCCTACCGCCCGGGAAAATCCCCCCATCGATTGTTTTTTCCAAGTCCTTTGTTTTGACGGAGTCAAAGTTTTGCATCGTCAAAAAAGACGATGCCAGACGGAGAAGCGCTTCTCTGAGATGATGATGACAACTTTTGCTTGTTTGACCCAGTTTTCCCGTATTGTACCGATCTCAATGGCTATATACGTATATATGAGTATGTGTGTGTGGGCGGAAAATGGAAAATGTCATGCAGCCATGCCAATCAAGTAATGCACCAGAGGCAAGTCTTAGCCAGCTGCCTCAAGACGAAGATGCTGTCTCAGACACATTCTGCTTGTAGCTGGGGGATGGCGGATGGGGATCGGTGGGAAAATGCTGTCTAAAGTGTGTGGAAAGTCGGGGCCGGAAAAGCGGGGGAGGGGCGGAGGAAGGCGGTGCAGCAGTGGTTCGTTTGGTTGGTTCGTTGGTGTCACATTTTCGGTGAAATTTTGGTTTGCAAACTTTGGCAAAACTTGGCCAAGTATTTGGCCTCAAGTGTGCCAAAGCGGGACGGAGACAGGCCAGCCGCTGTCGCCGAAAGAGACGGCTAGCTGCGTGCAAGTGAGAGGGCAGTGGCTAGAGAGCGAGAGAGCAAGTGCGGAGCATGTGAGTGTATTGTGGTCGGTCGACTGGCGGAGAATTCTCAGCTCTCAGCTCCTCTCTCTCTCTCTCTATCTCTGGGTTTCCCTGTCTCTGTTTCTCTCTGTCTCTGTGTGTGTGTGTAGAAGCTCCGTCTTGGCATTTTCTTAAGCTTTTGGCTGCTTGGACTGCCACACGGAGAGAAAATGATATCTAATGATGCCTCCTCTTTATTATAATTAAAAAAACTAAAGCTAATTATATTAGCATTTGGAAAAAGTAAAATATTTGAGCCAAAACTTGCATATATTTAATTTAAAGCTAGGTTTCTTAAAGTGCCCACATGGCGTATACTTGATATTTGCCCAGTGTTTCGCCTTCGCCTGTCCTGGCCACATCTCCATGTCTCTGCCGCAGTCGTCGTCCTGTTCTGTTCTGGCATCTTCTACTGCTTTCCTCAATCCCAAATCCTGAAGGAGCACTGCCCCCCGCCGCCCGCAACTGTGGGCTGCCACTTGATGGCGGCCACATGGACATGGCCAAGAGCAGCCAAAGGGAGACGGAACGATGCGAGCGCCGTCGCCGCCGCCGCCGCCGGCTGGGGTATAATTTTAATGAATTTATTTAGGAGTTTGTCTTGGGGCAGGTGGACTCACACACACACACATGCTCGTAGCTCCTATCTACATAAGCAGCAATGGCTGCCTTTGGCAAGGAGGAGCTGGCCCCCCTTTTCGCCTTTGTGCCAGTGTCAGTGTTGTTTTGCAGCAACCAAAATGTGCGGCAGCATTTTTGGTCTTGCACAGTGGGCTATATGTGGTCGAGACGGGGCTTCTGGCCCGGCTCCATCTCCATTTCCAGTTACCCAGTCTTGGCCTTCGTCCTTTGCCCTTTGGACTTTGCTTCGACCGGGTTTCTTTTTTTTTTTTCTCGTGCTCTTGCTGCTGGCGGGATTTCGGCTATTGGTCTTGGCATTGGCCCCCCACTACCAAGCTGTGGCCCCTTTTGGCCGTCTGGGTGTATTTCAGGTGGAACACATAATAAAACCAATTTCTTTGCTCAGATTCCCATATTTTAATTGTTGCCCGGACATGAAATTAATTTTTATGGCTACTCAAAATATAAATTTGGTAGAAAACTCAGTGTGTCGCTTCCCGAGCTTCGATATCAAGTTGAAGTGAATTTTAATATGCAAATTATTATCATTTAATATTTTAGACTCTTAAATTCAATTTCTTATTAGAAATTCAGATCTTAAATTTCCAGATAATCTTTATACTACTTAAAAGATTATTAATATGATAAAGATGGCCATTGAATATCCTGGTCCATTATTTTTCATCCTACCAGCTGCATCAAGTATACGCCCCATGAACTGGCTTATGAACTATTATGACCTGGCCGTCTGGGTGCATATCAGGTGACACACATAATAAAACCAATTTCTTTGCTCAGATTCCCATATTTTATTTGTTGCCCGGACTTGAAATGAATTTTTATGGCTACTCAAAATATAAATTTTGTAGAAAACTCAGTGTGTCGCTTCCTGAGCTTCGATATCAAGTTGATGTGAATTTTTTGGATACTCAAAATATAAATTTCGTAGAAAACTCAGGGCCGCTTCCTGAGTTGATATCAAGTTGTCAAAAGTGTTAATGGCTTCGATGGGAACCCCTAAACATGGCTCGAAAAAACTATCATTAGCCATATTAACAATCAAAAATTCCGGATTCACCGGCTGCTAGGATTGTGTCATTGTGTAATTGTGTCTATGCCTGGGCTGGTTCTTCTGAGACTTCTAAAACTTGCTTGTGATTTACTAGTCTGATCGATACATCTGATGATGTATCTCGCGTTCCACCAGCTTCAAGCTGTTATAGTCCAGTTCATCTATCAGACAGAGAGTAGAGTCCAGGATCATCTTGCACCGACTTTCTGGGCGCCTCGAACATCTGGGCCTGCACATGATGCCACTGTCGCCGCCGCCGCCGCTGCCATATTGGCTTTCGTAAATGCTATCATAGTGGTTGCTATACCCACTTGCAAATTTGCTTCCATATTCGGTAGTATATGGACTTCCAGGCTCAGGTTCATAGTGACCGCCAGGCAGAATGTGGGGCGGTGGGCGCGGCAAGGTCGCCACCTGCGAGCGGCCCAAGCGCTGGATCCGCGGACGGGCCGGGATTGGCTCCTGCAGGAGAGGAGAGGGCGGCATCGGGATCGAGTGAGGGGTTGAGAGCGGTGCCTGCATTCGGGGCGGCACCAGCGCGCGGGCCGGAGGTGTCTCCACCGGGTAGTCGAACGGCGGTACCATTGGACAGACAGAGGGCGGCTCCTGCAGTTGGGGCAGAGGCTGGACCAGCGAGCGGGCCGGAGGCGATTCTAGCGGATAGCCAGAGAGCGGCTCCTGTGAGGGTAGCGAAGGTAGCGAGGGTAGCGAAGGTAGCGAAGGTAGCGAAGGTAGCGAGGGGGGCACCACCGCTGGGACCGAAAGCACCACAGGCGGGCGGGATACGGCCGGCTCCACCGAGCGCGGCGAGTGGCTTACGCCTCCTGTGGGGTTCACCATCGGGCTGACCGAGCGGACCGAGGGTGGCACTACCGCGGCGGTCGCAGGCTCTATCTGCAAGCGGGGCGGCACGTGCACGCGGGGCGGATCCTGTCGCCGAGGCGAATGTTTTACCGCTCCCGAGGTCCTCCTAGCAGTCGGGCTGGCCGAGGGCTCCTCTTGCCGGCGTGGCGAATGTTTTACCGCTCCTGAGGTCCTCCTAGCCGTCGGGCTGACCGAGAGCTCCTCCTGCCGGCGTGGCGAATGTTGTACAGCTCCTGAGGTCCTCCTCGCCATCGGGCGGGCCGGGGACGACTCCTGGCGGCGTGGAGAATGCTTAACCGCTCCTGAGGTCCTCAATGCGGGGCGGGTGGAGGGCGACTCCTGCCTGCGTGGTGAGCGTCGAACTGTCCCTGAGGGCCGTGCCAAAAAGTCCAACTTTTGGTACATATCATTTATCTTCTTCGAGTTCTATAAATAAATAAATAAATAAATATATAAGGAAAGACAGAAGGGAAGACAAAAGCAGGGAAACTACGTTAATATCCAAATTTCTCACCTTATTTTCCATAGAGACAATATCATGTTGTAGACCGGACACGATTCCCTCGCTTCCCTCACTGTCCAAGGACTCCAGATCCGAGTCTCCACTAGGATAAAGAAAGCGCATTTAATTTGACGGAAACAAATAAAAAAATAAATCATTTGAAAGAAAAAAAAGGAAAGGAAATATAATCGGATCGCCGATTGGCCTTTCGAAAATATATTGTGCACATTATGTGTGTCCCATCTCTATCCTGCTCCTACCACGCTTATTATACCCGGTAATATTTGGTATTGGTTTCCGAGATATCAGTTTAGAAGAATCACTCACCTGGACTGTGTGGATGAATTCATGTTTCTTCTTCGTATTTACTTTGCAAAATATAAATATAAGAAAATTTTTGGATAACGATTTACGTGTTCACGACGAGCTGCTAGCAGTTTTGTGATTGAACTACTACTGGTTACGGATAACCTAGAGCTTGTATGACATTTGTATGTATGACATTTCCTGATTTTCCATGGCCTACTAGATCGGGTTTCTTTTGTTGTGTATCTATCTCTATCTTGCTCCTTCTACCACGCTTAACCTGCCATGTACAAGCAAAGCAGCAAACACAGCTTATGGGTTCCGTTGAGTAACGAGATCGAGGGAGAGAGAGCTTCGAATTTTTTTTCTCCCTTTAAAATTAAGCGGAATTACGAGAGAACCGTTAAGAAAATTAAAGATAAGCTTTAGCTTATTTAAGAGAGCGAAACCGAAATAATCTATAGGTCAAGTCTTCTGTACGGCCTCTGCTTCAGTCTATTGATCACTAATTATTATACCCGCTAATTTTTGGTATTGGTTTCCGAGACATCGGTTTAGTAGAATAACTCACCTGGACTGTGTGTCTGAATGCATATTTCTTATTTGTTTTGACTTCACAAAATATAAATATAAGAAAATTTTTGGATTCCGATTTACGTGTTCACGACGAGCTGCTAGCAGTTTTGTGATTCAACTGAACTACTACTGGTTACGGATAACCTAGAGCTTGTATGACATTTGTATGTATGACATTTCCTGATTTTCCATGGCCTACTAGATCGGCTCTTTTGTTGTCTATCTCTATCTTGCTCCTACCACGCTTAACCTGCCATGTACAAGCAAAGCAGCAAACACAGCTTATGGGTTCCGTTGAGTAACGAGAACGAGGGAGAGCTTAGAACTAGTTCTCTCCTTTTAAAATTATGCGGAATCACAAGAGAAACGAAAAGAAATTTAGAGAAAAGCTTTTGCTTGTTTTACAGAGCGAAACAGAAAGAATCTAAGTATATTGATCAGTAATTATAATACCCGGTAATTTTTGGTATTGGTTTCCGAGATATCAGTTTAGTAGAATTACTCACCTGGACTGTGTGGATGAATTCATTTCTTATTTTACTTCGCAAAATATAAATATAAGAAAATTTTTGGATTCCGATTTACGTGTTCACGACGAGCTGCTAGCAGTTTTGTGATTCGACTGAACTACTACTGGTTACGGATAAGCTAAAGCTTGTATGACATTTCCTGATTTTCCATGGCCTACTAGATCGGGTTTCGTTTGTGTATCTATCTCTATCTTGCTCCTACCACGCTTAACCTGCCATGTACAAGCAAAGCAACAAACACAGCTTATGGGTTCCGTTGAGTAACGAGAACGAGGGAGAGCTTAGAACTAGTTCTCTCCTTTTAAAATTATGCGGAATCACAAGAGAAACGAAAATAAATTTAGAGAGAAGCTTTTGCTTGTTTTAGAGAGCGAAACCGAAAGAATCTATAGGTCAAGTTTTCTGTACGGCCTCTGCTTCAGTCTATTGATCACTAATTAGTATACTTGGTAGTTTTTGGCTAGAATTTTGGTAGAACTACTCACCTGGACTGTGTGGATGAATTCATTTCTTATTTTACTTCACAAAATATAAATATAAGAAAATTTTTGGATTCCGATTTACGTGTTCACGACGAGCTGCTAGCAGTTTTGTGATTTAACTGAACTACTACTGGTTACGGATAACCTAAAGCCTGCTGGTATGACATTTCATGATTTTCCATGACCTACTAGATCGGGTTTCGTTTGGTGTGTAAGCTAATGTAAATTTAAAATACCAAATAAGATTATTTACAGTGGTGGCCACGAGTTTAGCACACAATGCCTTGCCCAACTTCATTTACATTTTTCTCCTCTCCCCAAAATATTAGGATACTCAGCTTTTTTTGTAGATGTAAACCACATATATGAGAATGTGTAGTTAATTTCGTCGTTGTTGCTTTACGCGTTTGCGTTTCAGAACCCGTTGCAGGGAAGCACCTCTCATTTTGGATGGACATGAATTTAGCACACTTTAGCACATTGATAATTATTTTTGTAATTTCTTTAAAAACTTTGAGTTTTTTGATGCAAAGCACTAAGTTTACCACTAATGGAAGCAAGAAATTGTGTTTACTGAAGCTAAGAGGTCCTGGTAAAAGTACCATACATAGGCAGGCTCTTAACAACACCCACAACATAGAATTTTGAGTTCTAAACTATCTAAAACGCTTCCTTTTCATTCGATCTTATCATTCTTTACGAAATTAAGCATTAAAAATTATTAATAGTTGTGAAAAAACGGCTAAAATCCTCGAAAAATTAAGTATGTTTTTGAGATTATCTACCTTTTTTTAAGTTTAAAATATTTAAAAAATAGTTGTTTAATTTTTATTCTTTTTTATTTTATTACCAATGAAATTTCCAACAACATGAGGTATCAGTCACTTAAATTGGACTAAAACTGGCTGAGTGACGCACGTGTTTGTTAGTCAAGACAGTCAAGATTGCTGAGGGGCTAAAAAAAGATGGTTCCATGGGAATTTGTAAGGACGCCATGGCTAGCACTGCAGCAGAAGCACACTGAATTACAAAACAGTGGGTTTAATAAGTGACTGATACCTCATTTTGTTGGAAATATTGTTAATTTTTGGTATTGGTTCCCGAGATATCAGTTTAGTAGAATCGCTCACCTGGACTGCCTGGCTGAATTCATGTTTCTTCTTCGATTTTACTTCGCAAAATATAAATATAAGAAAATTTTTCGATAACGATTTACGTGTTCACGACGAGCTGTTAGCAGTTTTGTGATTCGACTGAACTACTAAAACTTGTATGACATTTGTATGTATGATATTTCCTGATTTTCCATGGCCTACTTAGTAGGCCCTACTAGATCGGGTTTCGTTTGTGTATCTATCTCTATCTTGTTCCTTCTACCACGCTTAACCTGCCATGTACAAGCAAAGCAACAAACACAGCTTATGGGTTCCGTTGAGTAACGAGGACGATGAAGAGAGAGCTTAGAACTTGTTCTCTCCTTTTAAAATTATGTGGAATCACAAGAGAAACGTAAAGAAATTTAGATAGAACCTTTTGCTTGTTTTAGAGAGCGAAACCGAAAGAATCTATAGGTCAAGTCTTTTGTACGGCCTCTGCTTCAGTCTATTGATCACTAATTAGTATACCCGGTAATGTTTGGTATTGGTTTCCGAGATATCAGTTTAGTAGAATTACTCACCTGGACTGTGTGGATGAATTCATTTCTTATTTTACTTCGCAAAATATAAATATAAGAAAATTTTTGGATTCCGATTTACGTGTTCACGACGAGCTGCTAGCAGTTTTGTGATTCGACTGAACTACTACTGGTTACGGATAAGCTAGAGCCTGCTTGTATGACTTTTCCGGAATTTCCATGGCCTACTAGATCGGGTTTCGTTTGTTGTGTAAGCTAATTTAAATCTGAAATACCAAAGAAGATTATTTATATGCTATCGATAGAGAATAGTTGGTGTCAACCGCCAAGCGGTTAAAAGTAATTGTCATTTCACCTTCAGTCGCTATCAAAATTATACTAGACGATCGTAATTTCTTTAAAACAAAGTAACTCCGCTAAAGAAAGCTTCTCCGACGTCTCCATTGCGAAAAAACATCGATAGTGAGAAAAAACAATCGAATGTCACGAGGGCTTGACACAATCGATACTATCGTTGTTTCCTTCAATTGTTCTCTAGCTCTACTCCCCACGTGTCATCTTTCTTTTTTCGAGCGAGCTGTGACTGCTCGCAGCAGCAGGGCAAAGCCATGAGCTCCACCAGCAATCTGGGGGACGTGATCCGGCACTACCAGCGCAGCATTGAGAAGCACAGCGACAACGAAAAGCGGCTGGTGCATTGCGTGAACAAGCTGTTCACCCTGCCCATCAAGCTCCAGCACCTGCAGGAGACGGGCATCGGAAAGACCGTGAATGCCCTGCGCAACTTCGACGGGGAAGTGGGCCAGTCTGTCAAAGCCCTAGTCACGAAATGGAAAGCCATGGTCGCCGCCACAGAGGGCACCTTTACTGAGGTTCCGCCAACGGCCAGCAGTCAAAAGGAGGACTCTGGCAAGTCAAACGGTCAATTGTCCAGCGAGAAAGATATCGATCAGAAGAACAAGAGCACTAACTCCTCCAGTGGCGAGGAAGTGCAGCAAAATAGCGAGCACTGGTCAAAAGAAGAGGGACGTGGCGACGAGCGCAGCGGGAGCAGTAAAAGCTCATCGGATCCGAATAGAAAGCACAAGAGCAGTCGCCACAAGGAAAAGAAAGAAAAGAAGACGATTGGCGATCAGTCCCACATTAACAAGAACAGCAAATCCGAAGGACATAAGGAAGATCACAGCAAATTCGAAGGACATAAGGCAGATCACAGCAAATCCGAAGGACATAAGGGAGATCACAGCAAATCCCAGCATGAAAAGGAGAAGCCGCCCAAAGAGAATCCAAGCAAACACAAGTACCCTCCGAAGCCACCCAAGCGCTCCCACACCCCACCACGCCCCGAGGAGGAGCCGAGCCAGGCTAAGATACCAAAGACCAAAGCCAAATCCGAAGATCACTCCGCCGATGGCTTCGACTCTAGCAAGGGAGCCAACTTTAACGACGTTCTCGGCATGCTCAACAAGCCCATGAGCAGCAAGAAGATCAGCAGCAGCATCAGCAGGGGCAGAGCCAAGTCCGTCGCTAAGATGTCAACCTCAGGCTCATCCTTACCAACACCGGTGGCATCCTCCACTCCACCTACATCCACAAAGAAACGCAAGTTACTAGCTCCCTCGGCCGATGGCTTTGACTCCAGCAAGGGTGCCAACTTTAACGACGTTCTCGGCATGCTCAACAAGCCCATGAGCAGCAAGAAGATCAGCAGCAGCATCAGCAGGGGCAGGGCCAAGTCCGTCGCTAAGATGTCAACCTCAGGCTCATCCTTACCAACACCGGTGGCACCTTCCAGTCCACCCACATCCACAAAGAAACGCAAGTTACTAGCTCCCTCGGCCGATGGCTTTGACTCCAGCAAGGGCATGCTCAACAAGCCCATGAGCAGCAAGAAGAGCAGCATCAGCAGGGGCAGGGCCAAGTCCGTCGCTAAGATGTTAACCTCAGGCTCATCCTTACCAACACCGGTGGCACCTTCCAGTCCACCCACATCCACAAAGAAACCCAAGTTACTAGCTCCCTCGGCCAAGCTGGAACCCTTGGATCCGAGCATTGCCCTGGAGCTGCCCACCATTTCCAACAACTGCAAGCCCTTGCCCCAGAAGCAGACCCTGATCAAGGGCGCCAGCCAGAAGTCCCAAGCTTCCCGCCTTAAGGAGTCGGAGGCCTTGGCCCAGGGTATCTCGTCGAAAACCGTGCGCACCAAGATCTACTCCGGCGTGAGAACTGGCCAACTGCTGCAGGTGCGCTCGCTCTTCGATCTATGCACGCGCACTCTCCAAAAGAACCTTGATGCCCTTGAATACACCGGTGGCGTACCCTTTGAAATCCTTCGCACTGTCCTGGATCGGGCCACGCCCCAGCAACTGCTGAACATCGAGGAGTACAACCCTTATCTGATGGACGACACTGATACCCTGTGGCAGCAGCATGTCCAGCGCCACTATCGCACTCAGCGGCGCGAGGAGACGGAGACCTGGCGCGAGATGTTCCTGCGCTGCCAGAAGGAGAAGGATCGCAAGCTGAGCAGCCTGGCTGAGAGTATTAAGGCCTCGCAAAAGATGAGCGCGGCGCCCGTGCGCAAGACACAGCTGGCCTTTGTGGACACGTTGGTGAAGCCGCCGCGCAATGTCCAGCGCAAGCAAGAGCAATATGGCACCAAGGCCAAGCTCACTGCCACGCCAGCCGCCCGAGTGGCCTCGCTGTCCAGCGTAACTCCCAACGCGGCCCAGGTGGGCGATGCCCGACTGCGTGTCCTGCCCACCACCCGGGACACGGCCCAAGTGCCTGCCGCGGCTCCGCGGACCAAGACGGCACCTCTAATGGCCAAGGCCTTGAGACTCATGCGCGGACGGTACAAGCGATAGGCGAAGCAAAGGCAGAGCTAGCAGCATGTCAAGATGCGTTTATTCGATATACATAGCTACCATCTTTTAAACTCAATGTGATCATCGACAACAAACAGAATAAGCAGCATGTTATTTATTAATTATTTATCTTTATTCATTAAATAAAGATTTCTACGAACATTAAGAATAAGGGTTGTACATAGGTTGAAATAAGTTTCCTGCGCAGATCGATTGTTGGTTTAATACTTGTCCGATTGATCTTTTATCTGCACTTGTAACTGATCTACTTTTACTTTTAAGATTATGTTCAATGTTTTTTGTCGTGCGATTGTCAAAAACCCTATAAATTGCATATAAATACATGTAAGTAATTCCCTATTGTCTAAATAGGCCGCTAAAAGTCACAGTCACGAAAAGTTGTTGCGACTCTGTTAAGCGATCAGCTGTTGACTCTCAAAAGTAAACAAACCGAGTGAGAAGAGGAAGATAAATGGTAGAAAGCCCCTTCTTATTGCTGAAAATATGAAAAGCGCGAAGCATAAATGACCTAAATATGCTAAATATAATTTGTAAAACTCGCAACAACTCGCTATTGTGGCTCTTTCCTGTCTCTTTCAAGCACAAGGAGAAGCTTATTGGGGAAAAGTCGAAGTTGCGAGTTTTTCGAGTTGTTGCGGTTGTGTACGCGATAGTGTAATCGATATATCGATAGAGGAAAGATCGAATAAGAGAAAAAAGGCACGTGCTTAAGAGCCAGCAATAAGAAAAGAGGAAAACAACAAAAGATTGGTGAAATTCATTACAGTTGATAAAAATAAAACCAAATAGGGTTTCCTAGGGCAGTTTCTTGTGTAAAACCTAAATATTATGGGCAGACGAGCCCCAACTCGTTCGCCTTGTGATGCTTCTCAAAATAAAATATTAATTTGAATCGATTTCCTTCACCTTCTCCTTGCAGGCTTCGCCCATCACCTGGTGGGGATGCACAGCCACCTGCATGCGCCCGACTGGCGTGCCCACATGGCCCTGGGCGGTCGCCCCGCCGCCTTTCCCGCCGCCCCCTTCTTCGGCCATCATGCGGCGGCCGCCTTTCCCACGGCCAGCACCTTGCGGGGATTGAGTGGTGAGTTATAGAGCCCCATGGATCTTTAAATCGGAGATATATATAAAATATATTATTTTACCCGCAGACAACCAGCAGCAGCAGCAGCACCAGCAGCTGGCGCACAGCACCACCAGTCCGGAGGGATCGCCGACCACCACCACCACCAGCGGCACGCAGCTGAGCGCCTTTGTCCAGCCCCCCTTGAACTCGTCGCCGCCGCCGCCCCTGACCATCCTGCAGCAGGACAATAACAACAACAGCAACATCGATGCTGGCTTCGAGAGCGACAGTATTTCCGTGACAGGATCGCCGCGAAAGAGTCAGCAGGGATCACCGCTCACCCACGACGAGGAGGAAGCGGAAGCGGATGCCGATGCGGAGGCTGAGGCGGAAACGGAAGCGGCCTCGCATAGGGGCGAGGGCGGGCCGCCGGCGGGATCGCTGGGCGAGAGTTCACCGGGAACGGGTGGCGCCTTCACCGCCCTCATTCAGCGCAGCAAGAATCCCACGGAACTGTTCGGCGGCTTCGGAGCAGCGGCGGCCGCCGGCGGCCACTTTGCGCCCAGCCACAGCTTCAATCCCGCCCTGGCCGCCCAGCTCTTCCTCCAGAGCCCCCTGCTGCCGCAGTCGAGCCAGTGGCTCTACAGCCAGCTGTATGGCAACTACAGTGATCTCCCCTGGCTGAGGAACGCGGCGGCGGCGGCCGCAGCAAATGTGGCTCCCGAACGGGGACAGGATAATGGCAACGGGACCTTGCCCACGGCGGGGCTGAGCAATCCGGATCACGATGGCGTCAATCTGATCAAGCGGTGTGTGACCCTGATCACACACAATCCGCCGGATGCGGAGAATGCCAATCCGAATGCCTCGCCGCCGGTCAGCTCCACGCGGCGATCACCGTCGCCGGTGGAGACCATCGATCTGGACGATGTCAGCACCACCTCGCGCTCGGCCAGTGGCTCCTCTGGTGGCGGTCTGGGCCTTGGCATGGGCGTCGGCGTGGGTGTGGGCCTGGGCGGTGGCCCGATTAGGACACGCACTCCCAAACCGTCGGGGGATGTGTGGCGCCCCTACTAGCGGCTGGCGGCCGCCTTGCTCGGCACTTGCCTGGCGGCCCAAGGTCACGACCTTGGCGACAGCGGCGGCACCGGCGTCGAAGGAAGGGGAGACCCAGCCACTTCGAGGGGGGTGGACGGAATATAAAGAGAGAGATCGGTTGTGGTGTTGTGAATAGTCGCCATATCGCAGCTGGGCGGGGATTGCTACGGGAATTTGTTAGAGCTAACTGTGGTGGCCACTAAGATATAGATAAATATCGATATGTCATCGAAAAATAGGGAAATGTATCGATATATATCAAAATTTATATAAATATACTTTGTTAAATCACAGAATCAGGCACTCTGTTTAAGAGCGATTTTTAAGAATTTTCCAATTCAATTTCCTTAATTTTCCAATTTAAGTTTATATCGATTATCTTTTGTGTATCAATTTCAAACCAAAAATATCGATTATTTCGATATAATTATTTTTTTCATATTATATTTATTTAGATTAAAAATATATTTATAGAAACAAAGCCACTAACCATGTGATAACAAATTCCTGAAGCGATTCCCGCATTATGTAATTTTTTTTGTGTTTTTTTGTCAACTAATGTAAGTGGCTCACATATCGAATTTAAATCAATTAGCATGACCCTAAGAATCAAATATATAAGCAGTTGACGGCGGGGGCACCATACATACATCATATATACGAATATCTATATAGATACGAGATCTGTGTACATTGAACATATATATATTGCTCTGTATTTCCCCCTCCAAATTAAATAATGCAAGTATTACATTTAGATGTTTAAGAAAATACAACATTTTTTTTGTGCAAGACAAACGATATAAGAACGATGCAAAACGGAATAAATTAATAATAAATACATATTTTAAAATTTATTAAAAATAAATTTAAGTACAGACTTGGATGCAGAGATATACTAACACGATACAGACACACAAAGACACCGACAACAGGAATCAGATGACTTGTACATAAGGTACTTGAGTAGTGTGCCAAAGATTCGTTAATAAAAATTTCAACTAAAAGTATTTAAGTGTGGAAATATTTTAGGGGTTTTTTTAAAGGAAAAATGATTTAAGAATGAACTTCTAATGATTAATTTATTTATAGGAAAAGTGGTAACAGAAGAAGCTTTAAGATAAAATATATTATTTCAAGTCAGAAAACTACTTTTAAATTATATAATTTATTTTAATATATTTCTAAATTAAGTCCTAACATAATAGGTTTATTTTATTAATGACTCAAACTCTTTTTCCTGCCATAACCAATGAAGTATTAATGCAGATCAGGAATGGCTTCACCGCAATATTGCCCTCATTTCGCTGCCAAACCCTGAGAGCCAAGTTTTAAGCCCCCTTCAAGGGTATGAGACTCTAAGAGTGAGGCAGAGGCCTGGATAATCAGCGCTCCGCCAAGAAAAGCTTTTAAGAAAATTAATTCACCCCCGACGCCCCCCCTTAAATCCTTTAAAGGGGTTAACGAAAAAAAAATAAATAAAAGAAGCGAAAAAGAGAATTGAATTTATTGCCGGAGAGTCTTTTGGCGCAAATAGAAATCTCGCCAAATAAAAAGTTTAAATAAATGGTCAAACTTGAAAGCGAAAAAAGCCAGCAGAGAAGCAGAAAAAGAATCCCAGGAAAAAGGGTCTCGAGTGGGACAGAGTGAGAGGAAAAAAGACTTTCAACTTGTGATGTGTTTTCCGGGGCGAATTTCCAGGCCCCAGGCAGTAGCAGCTTATTTAAGTCGTGCGAATAATGAATGAGTTTTCCAGCTCATATTAAATGAGCTTGGCGGCGATCCAAGAGCGCCCCGCTCCAACCCGCTTTCCCTCAGTTTTCCTCTTGTTTTCCTCGCCTAATGAAGCATAGAAACAATTAGCGAATGGCTTCTAAGACAGCGCAGAAAATACGGGGATTATCCCTCGCCGAACCTTTGGGACTTAATGTAATCACTTGTCTTTATCCCAGATTATTTATCTTATTCTTATTTTGTCGGTAACTTTGTTACTTGTTACCTCTTTCATACCACTTAGTAGGGGTTTTAAATTGTAAAAAGGATTACATAAGTAATTTGTCATTTCATGGGTAAGATATCTAGATTATATATAATTAAAGGGTTATTAATAATGATAATTCGAAATAGTAATCGGAATTTTCTAACTACAAGTATCTAAGTTAATTTAAAAAGAAGGTAATTCTTCTTAAAATGTATTTAAATATTTTACAAAAATCTCTTTCACCTCTTAGCTTCTTTTACGATTAATTTCCTTAGAACTTGAGTTTTTCCAGTCTTTTTTTTTCCAGGGACTCAGCTCATTTGTCAAGTGCTCCACTAATCCCGGCCATATGTGACCGGAGACCCCGGGAACCCCATTATGGCGATGTGCCGTGTGCGAGTGCAAGGAAAGGGTTTATCTAGCGTGCTCGAATCAGAAACAAATGGCTGAAAATTAACGCTGCCTTATGAGTTGGAACTGACAAATCGCCGAGAGTATCCTGGACCCGAGAGGCCGTGTCGTTAAAATCCGAAAATTAACATACTCGAATGTGAACACTTTTAGGCCCAGAAAACGAGGCTGAAGAAATTAAAAATGAATAACCTGAAACGAAGGCAACGCGATGCCCCGTCCTTGGGGGTTGCTTTCCGCTTTTCTCTACGACTTTTCACCAACGTTTTCCCCTTCCTTTTCACATTTTCCATTTGCCGCTTTTCCACTTCATCGTTATCAACGCAACCTTGTCTTGTGTCACCTTTTCTGACACCGAGACAGGTCCTTACTTTTATCCAGCTCATGGTCAAAGGTCCTGACAGGCGTCTCAGCTGCATTTTTGTCTTCATTTTTTTTTGGGGCTTTTTAATTTTAGAAAGGGTATTTTTTACAGAGAAGAATATGCTGATATTAAGGTATAAGATATGTAAAATTATTAAAGAATAATTTTAGCGGATTTTAATCTCTGGGAAAGTGGGATAATTATGCTAAAGGAATATAAAGTTGTTCCGAGGAAGACTTTTCTTGATTTTGTTGATTAATTAACATAGAAAAATTGCTTTTAGTTTTTTTAGGTATAAATAAATGGCTAAATAAATTTATGTTCCAAAACTATAAGAATATTTTGATTAAAGGTACCTAATATTCGTTAAACTTCTTCTCTCAATAGATATACATATACATATATTTTTTGTCAGAATCCGACGCACAAATTTCGAGCTGCCTTCCAATTTGGCATGTCAATGGCTGAGCGGAGGACTGTCTGAAGACGTTGTCCTGGCTACCTCGTCCTTGTATTTGTCCTTTCTGCCTCAGATGATGACTGGCATTTGATGGCGACACAACAGTGGGTGGTTGGGCCGCTTTTTTGGCCGGTGGGCGGAGGTCGGAGGTCGGTGGGTGGTGAGTGGTGATTATTCGGGCTGCCAGCAGTGGTGTGGGGGCAATCTTAAGAAACGGCTGCGACACAACCTAATAAACTGTTGCCCAGGACGACCAGCATTTGACATTGGCCAGCTCCGGCTCCGGCTCCTGTCCTCTCTGTTCATTCCTGCTTGGATTGTTGGCAACAAAGGACGAAACTTTCATATCGTATTTGAGGTCGAACAGGTTCGAAATTAAAGCATCTGTCCTGGCTGAAATTTCCCGCCCATTTTCCGACTGTCGCTCAAGCGTTAAATAGAAAATTTTATGGCCACTCGTTGCGAGTGGCCTGGTAACACACGCATACAGGCACAGTTGTCCAGCCGGAAGGAGCGAGGTATGTTAATATATATAAATAGGTACACGGAGATAAAAGGAAGCTAAATAATTTCATTTTTTCAGCCTTAACCTTACAAGAAATTACACTAATTATTACTAAGTATTATTTATTAACTAGAAACAATTTCCTTTTATTTCTTTATAACTATTTCTCAATTTTCCTCTCTGCATTGACGCACTTAGCCATGTGTGTGCATCTCTGAATCGCGTTTTCATTTCAATAAGTGGGCTTTCAATTAACATTTTTCACCCGGAGCTCCCGGGAAATTCCCAACGCCAACGGCTTTCCCTGCCAAGTAATTTGACTTTGTGTCATTTTCGAGCGCCAAAAACGAGGGAAACGGAGACGGAGACGGGGATCTAGAGGCTGAGTCTTGAGGCATGACAGAATTTGCCGTTTGCTGCTAATTATGCCATCATTAGAGACACTCCCACCACCCACCTCCACCCGCCTCCACCACACCACACACACACACGTGCAATAAATTTAAGTGTCGCCCCGCCCCTATCCTCGTGTGACTTCAGTTTATTGCAAATTGTTGCTCGGGGTATAAGTATATATATATGTATGTATTGGGACACGTATGCCTGTTTATTATGAGGCCTGTGTCAAGTGTTACCAACACACTGGAAAAAGAAGAGTGCACTGGGAGAAAAATCAATCAAGGTAAGAGGTGGTAACTTGGTGCTCGAATATGTTTAGTTATTAATATAAATATTGTTGATATATTATTTTAGGACATCATTTTACTCTATTTAAAAGGAATTTTTCAGTTTTTAGGTAAGCCATCTACTCAGTTGGGAATTATAGTGCAAAGCAATTGGTAAGTTCTGCAATGCTTTGGACTTTGTTCCTCTCAAGATTTTCTATATCTATTTTACAATGTTATTTTCTTAATCTTTCCAAAAAAGTACCCATCAGTTATGACCAAATATTGTGTAGGCTTTTATTATTTAAATGTTTCTCCCAGTGCAGGCCCCCCCCATTGCAGGCGTGTTCGCATGTGTTTGGCAAGAGCTCCTGTGTCTGGCAATTGCTATCAAATCACTTGCAGTGCTAATTGCTGTGCTTATTATTAATAAATTGCTTGATTGTTGCAGTTGTCGCATTCCACAGATTGGAAAATTACGAACGCGATTGGAAGGGGCAAAGAAACGATTGACCTCGAAAGGAGAAGTGGAAAGTAAGGAAATTTCTTCGAAAATATTTCTCTTTAGCGTATGGGAATCCAGGAAAATATTTCAATAATTTAGAATTGTTGAAAGACTAAAGATACTTTAATTTGGTTGAGGTATTTGTATAAATAATTACTAAAATAAGATGTGAATTTATCTTGAAGGTTATACATAAGTCTCTAAGGTTGTTTTAGGTATCTCTCCTTAATTTTAGGTTTAGCTTTAGAGTCTGTCGAAGAAAAAAGTCTTTAGAACTGTAAGGTTTTTATACAAATTAAGCGAATATATAATTAAATTACGAATATATAATTAAACCAACATTTCTTAACCTTTAGGAGAACTTATATCCATAATAACCATAAGTATTACATATTTTGGAATTTAATCTGAGAGGCAAAGCATTCTGAGGGAATATTTTATTTAACACACAATTTTAATACCTAATTTAGATTAATTTAGTCCCGCTTAAAGTACAATTTCTGGCCGCCGAAAATTTCTCAATTTCACTTAAATGCCAAACACACGAGCTGCAGGAGAGAGCGAGGAACGCACACAGGGAATGAGTTTTCTAGAAGCCAAAATAAACAACAACCAGCAGCCGGCGGCGTCACAAACTTGGTAACGGTTAGGCAGTGGAAAACTGGAGCGAGAAAAGCGGGAAAATGGTAAGGGGAGGAGGGAAATGCGGAACGGGAACGGGAACCACAAAACATTTTGTTGGACAGCGAACGGCCGGCAAAGGACATCGAAGCGACAGCGTCGCCTGTAACATGACAGGTGGCCGCCACCTAGTTTTCCCTCCTGCGCTTTCCCCCCGCTCAGCGCTTTCCCAGCCCCCCCCTTTTCCAGCTTTGTCACAGGAACTGTTAATAATGTGCAGCGTTCGCAGGAACGGAACAGAAAATCAGCGTCATTGGCGCACCTACAACATGCGATGTTGCGGTCAGCGACAACTTCGGGGAAAATGGAAAAGCGGGCTGGGAAAATCCGGCCTGGCTCCAAAATAAAAAGGGGGGGCAGTACGCTCAGAGGGGGCCTCATGAGTGACGGCGCCGCTGCGTCAGCGGCATGTAATTTTCACGGTTTTTCGCAAATACGAAAAACGAAATACGCTAGACGGAAAATTCCCTCCCAAAGCCTCGCCTCACTGGGTCTTTGGGCACCGAAAACTAAACAGAATTGAGGGAGAGGCCCCGAATTTTTATTACGAGAAAGTCGATTAACTAGGTGCTCTTTTTTTAGGAATTATATATATTCTTGTGGGTTCTTTTTTACATTTTTCAAGAGAGTTTTGATATTTACTTCTAAGAAATATAAAAGTTTGTGAGTAAATGTATTTTGTTTATTTATTTTTGTCTGCAGAGAATTATAGCTCTGTACATTTCTTAAATGTTCAATTATATGATATATACAAATAGTTAATAAAAGGTTTTTATTTTTAATGATTTTATATTTTAAGAATAATATTAAATATAAATATTTTGGTGAACATATAAATTCAGATATTAGTCTTACTGATTTTATATAGAAAAATAATTATAAAGGATTCCAACTTTTTGGTGATTTAATATTTTTAAATATTATATTAAAATGCAATTATTTTGTATACAACATAAATCAAGTATTAGCCTTACTTACATCATAAAATCAATATTTTTCTCTCACATTTATTACGATTAAATGGGAGATCCCTATAATATTTTTTCCAGAATTTTCCTTCACTATAAAGCCGCGGAAAACTAGCCAACCTTATAGACAGAGTGGGCGTGTCCCCCTTTTTTTCTGGCTTAAAACAAAAGCGATCCGCTGCCCTATTTCCCATTTCCCATTTGCCGTTTTTCCTTTTTATCGCGAGGGGCTGCGTGTGACAAGAGGAAAATGCTGATGAGTGGGCACGATGGGGAGGGCATGGAAAATGCTCTGGGAAAAATGGGAATGCTGGGAAAGCATCGCTTGCGCTGGCTTTTTAGCGCCTCCAATGCAAAACTAAAATTATGCCATGCCACGCCCCATGTTCGCAGTGTGCGAGTGTGCATTATAGCGTGCAATTTTGCGAGCTTCCTTCGCTGTGAGTGTCATTTAATGAGTGCTGCGGGTCATCGGGGCCGGGCTGAATGGCATAATGGAGGGGATAATGGTGGAGGCCGCCCGGGGAGCCTGACCGGGCAGGGGGTCGCAGCAGCAGCTGCAGTCGGAGAGAGAGGCTGCCGACAATGCAACAACGCTTTACAATTTTCATAGACATTCCATGCATTTTGGTCAGTTTGATGTGGGTTTTCCTTTCTCGGTGTCGGTGTCGCTTTCCCCGCTTACACACTGCGTGAAAATGGAGGCGGGGCCCGGAAAAAACCCAAGTCCACTCGCTATCGCTATCGCTATCGCTATCAACGTCAACAAATACTCGGATCCATCGCATTCAAGTATTTTTCGGCCAGCGCAAACACCAAAAACAGGGCCCTCTCCCATTGAGAGGGGATATCCCCCGAAAAACCCAGGGAACCCTATTGTCGTCGCTAACAATAATGAGTTCGTAATTTGATGTCACTGCACAAAACACGGTGCACTTGAGACACTGCAAAAAATAACCAAGGAAAAGATTTTATTCAACAGAATAACCCTTTTCCAAAGGAATATACTTTATATACAAATAATATTTATACATATATATAAATTAAAAGAAAATTTAAATAACGTTTAAGAAACGTTGAAGAATTTACTATTCAAAAAGAATTTGTAAGTTCTCGCTAAGAAAACCGAACGGCATTATTTTTTTTTAAATTTAATTGCTAGTTTTTTAGGCTTAATATATTTTATAACTTCTTAGAAATTATTACTATTTCATTTACAAAATGGTTCCTATTTAATTGCTAGTTTTTTTAGGCTCACTATAAACATATTATAATTTCTTAGAACTTATTACTATTTAATTTACAAATTTGTTCTTATTTGTTGGGTACTCGTAATATATTCTTAATTCCAAATCTTTTAACAAGATAAAATTTAATATTATTAAAACCAACAAATATTAAAAATATATATTTTAAGTCCTAGTTTTCGAATAAAATCAAATCTATTGTCATAAAAAAATGCAGAAAGATATCATTATTGCTTAAACTTTTATTTAATTAATAATAAAGACAGTACAAGCTTTATAGAAACCTAATATTTACTTTCCATTCATTTAATTTCCATGCATTATTTTCTAAATAAAAACATATTCACTCTATATTTCCCTCCGTGTAACACCGTGGATTGCAATCGTTGACTTGGCTGGTCAACGTTTTGTTTGCAGTGTCGGGGTTTCATCCTCATCCCCATTCCCTGGACCCTTTGGAATCGCTGGAAAAAAAGAGAAAATGAAAAGAAATAACAGCAGCAGTGGAGCGTATAGAGAAACCGAGTCGAACCCGAAACTCCCGTCCATATGTGATTTATCAATGTCCGCTCGTCAGCAGCCATCTATCCAACTAGCCTCCGGACTTCATCTCCATCTCCAGCTCCGGGAGCAGCTCCGGCTGCTTTCAGTCCTCATTTCCGCACTTCCACATTTTCCTACATTCCAACATTTTCGCTATTCCACATGGCTATATGGCCATGTCCATGCCCGTGGTGTCAGCCGCACATGTTTCCAGTTTGGAAATGAGACAGGCGCCCAGAGGGGCGGGAATAAACTATTACAAGTGTCAATTGAATCGCTGAAATAATTAAAGATCAGCCCGCCGTGATAGATGACTTTGCAAGCTTTGGTTTTCTGATTTTTTCTTCCTTTTTTTTGGGCTTGGACAATGTCCCCTTGGTTTGGGATCAGTCGGGGTTTCGGATGAGTCAGCTGTCAAGGCGACATTGAAAATTTACAGAGATTGGAGGAGGTATTTTGAGGTTTTTATATTGAGTTCTAAGTCTTAGAGTTCTAACTCTTAGAGAAATTAAGAAATTCAGAAGCAAGTTCTGTTTTAAACCACCATGAGAATATATAAATATACAGAAGAATAATAAAAAGATATAAATATAGTGTTTATTCCTTAGGAACTTTCCTAGTATTATATTTCTTATAATGTATGGCTTTTCCCTTAAAAAATAATTCAATTAACTCGTGAATCAAGCACCACTCCATCTTTTTTTTTGTATCTATTAACAATCTAAATTGCTTTCTTTTGTCGTTTTTTTTTTTTAAGAAAGCTGCAAAAAAATCGCTGAACCAAAATTAATGATGTCTGTCATTTGATTTGATTAAAAAATGTAGCCCCAAAATGAAAGCCAAGAAGTTGCCAGATGACTTGATGGAAAATTCGTCTCTGCCTCGATTTTTTGGTAATTTTTCTTAATTTACGTGGGGGTCAGGTCGGCCTCGTTCGATTGCCACTCCCCACCTCCTCTGATTCACTTTCACAATAAATTAAATCCAAATCGGGTGGGTCGTCACCCAAATCAAACTCAACTTAACTAAACACGCCTTAAACGGGCATTATCTGCTGGCCAGCACATTTAATTTCAATAAGCTCCTGGGGGCTCCATCTTGCATTGGTCAACTTTTCTGGGGGCCACCTGTGACCAATTTCGATTATGAGGCCCGCTTTCCTTGGGTTTTTCCCTCGGTTTTCTCCTGTATTTTCCCCATTTCTTGTTGCTGTTTCTTTTGTGTCCCCATCTTGGGCCTTGAAGACAACCCCAGAGGCGTTGTAAATTTTCGTGCCTCATAAAATTCTCGACCATCCCCTTTGGATGGACTTTTTGGTCGTCCAAGGAGTTCATTTTTTTTTTTTGCTGAGAGGTGGTGGGAGTTTGTGGGTGGTTTTTTTTCTTATTTATTTTCTTTTTTTTTTTTGTATAGCTAGAGTGGGTGGCTAATCAGCTTCCGCATTTTTATAGCCAGGACGGACGTGTAACGGAAATCGCAAGTAGCTTAGCCTAATATGCTTTGTGTTCGGCTCTTTATTTATTTATGCCACTTTCGCTTTGTTCTCTACTCCGGCAACACTGAAAAGAAAAACGGTTTATATAGAAAAATATAATTGGATCAGCAGAAGTAGACGGAAACAACAGCAGAGCAACGGCAGAGAGAAAGAAAAGCAAAAACGACGTAGGAAAAAGCAAAAACTAAAAATCAATCTTGTTATCTTTTAAAATGTTGTAAATAAAATCGAGCTGAGCTAATAACTCCTCTTACATTTATTAAATATTAAGTATTTCCGGTCTTTATTTTAATCTGTCTATTTTCTCTATTTTCCTCGCCGTGTATGGGCTTTCTTTCTCTTGATTTTTTTCCACGTTTGGGTCAGCGTTTGTTGCTTTTCTTGTTATTGTTGTTTTTGGTGCGGGTCATTTGTTTTACTTGGCCTCAAATAAATCCAAATAAATAATTCATTTGCCGCTGAGTTTGCTCTCAAGATTTCCCCCATTGATTGAACAGGATTTTCCGGGGGGGTGTGGCTTGTTGACTAATCAAATGCGTGAATTTTCTTATTTTGCCGGAAAGTTTGGAGGCGGATTATGTTAAATGTCCAAGCTGGAAACTTTCGGGTATTCAGGGAACTTGGATTAAATCGGAATATTTAAGTGAAGTTGAACTGCTGAAAGCAAGAAATATATAATGGCAACTAATATTAAACAAAAGACATTGATATTTTGTCAAAGATTAAATGATAAATCTTTGGCAAAATATCAATGTCTTTTGTTTAATATTAGTTCAAGGAATGGATAAATATACTGAAAATAGGCTTCTTTAATCTAAACTTTGCACTTAAAAAATTATAAATTCATATTTATAAATTTCATAAAAACAAGCTGTTGATCTAATTTAAATAGTTCTTAATTGCAAAAATTATTTTAGCCTGCTTAATGGATAATAGATCGAACTTTGTGGTTTTTTCTAATCAATGAACAGAATTTTCTGATTTTCTCTGGGCTAATTTAATATATATACAATTAAATATGCTTTAATATTTGAATGTATCTAAGGACTCCTTGATATACTGGCCAAGTTTATCAAGTTTATATTTTTATAAGCCACATTGACCCATCATAAAATTTCGATATTCCCCATATAAATACATAATAATTCCAAATTTTTCTGGTCCAAGGAAAATTGAAAAATAAACACATAACTCATAGTGTTCGACCTCTCAAGCCCCTGAGGAGGGGGTTGATTGGCCTCCCCCTAAAAGGGGGATGTGTGAGCCCGCGTTGACTTGTTGACCAATTGTGTGAATTATGTGCCAAGTCGCTGTCTGGCATATCAAACAAATCGCCGGGCCCGTCCAGAAGCCCACTCTGAGCCCGGGAAAATCGGATTCGGTATCGAATTCGCAGGCGCCAATCGCGGGCGGCAATTGAAGAAAATTAATCAAAGCGGCGAAGGCTGCCCAAGGATAAAATGATTTATGTGCAAGCAAATAATTCGGACATAAAGGTAACAAATACTTTGATAATCATAAATCACAACAACACGGCCGGCCAAGGAGCGAGGTCCCCATCCATCTAGCCAGCCTGCGAGCATCACAAACCGCACACGTTGGGGGCGTAAGAAAGATAAATGATATTAAATATAGTAGCTGGAGATTCCGAGTGCGCCCCCCCGAAACTCTGAGGAGTAGTTGACCGGCCTAATGTGTGAAACATTTCATTTCAAACGTTGGCCAGGAGGACCAAACAAATTGCCTATTGAATGATTAAAGGCTCTGGTACATGGGTCTAGAGATGGACGTTGAAAGTGTCACGAATCAGGGTACAAGGAGTTTTAGAGGCAAAAGTCATAAATATATATATTTTGGCATAAGCTTACCTATTTATTTTATGGTATTAACATCATTTTTCTTATATTTGTGGACTGTAATGCCTAAAGAATATTTTAAAAGAGTTACTAATCCGGCTCGAAGGACCAAAATATTATAAAAATATTATTCGTTACTTAACACGAAATTATTATTTAATTTTGATTTAATATAAACTAAGGACGCTTCGTTCTTAACAACTATACTATAATATATATTTTAAACCCAAAACGTGTCACGAACTCACCTCCACGAACCCGCACGAAACATCCTCAATTGTGGACAGGACTTTCATTTTGGGATTCGCGTGCGTGCATCATAAATCATCGGGAGATTCGAGATTCGGGATCCTGGGATACTGGGGAGCGAGAACAGCAAGGCCTCAGGAACATATGAATTAGAAATTGTTGCACAGCCTTCTCTACGGTTTTTTGGCTTCCGGATATCCTGCGGACGGACGGGCGGACGGAACGGGGGCCTTTTGGCCTGTCAACGGCAGTGTCGCTGCCAGGACGTGTTGACGTGCATGAAATTCTTACGGTAAAGGATTCCATTTCATTTCATTCCATTTCATTCGTCTTTCGTCTTTCGTCCTGCACGACTGAATCAGGGCAAAAGGGAAAGGATGCGGCAGGACCCCGAACATTGCCTCACGTACATATACATATATACATATATATATATTTTGTCTATAATTTTCACAGCAATTTTCGACTCTTTCTTGGATTTTTTAATTTTTCCCCCTAGCCCCGGGAATCCTGTTTATTAGTCTGCGTTTGGCGGCTGCTCCTTGGCCATAAATCCTGCAACGTGTCCTGCATTCAATTTTCCGCCGCCAGTCTCGCAGTCTCTCTATTTTGCCACCCCTTTTTCCCGTTCCCCACTTTTCCATGCTTCTCCACAAATTTCCACATTGTTTCGCTTGTTTTTATGTCAAAGATTAAGCGAGCTTTAAGTGCTCGAGGTTTTTCTTTGTCTGCTGCGTAAAATACAAAAAAAGGAGCGGAAAATAAAGGAAAATGAAGCGGGAATATTCTTCATAAGTCGGCGGGGAAAATGAAAAACGCTGCAGCACTAGGGCAGGCAAATATTCTTTTTTAGGTGAATGCACTCGCACTCCTGGCTGTTGTCTTTTTAATTTTCGCCCGCCGTGTTTTTTAAAAGCTCTTGAGGAATGGTCTGGCATGTGTTTTATGCTTGCACTGAACATAATTCGGGGCGAATGTATTACAAAAACCTCATATAAACTTCTTAAAGGCTCTTGAAAAATTATTATAAATATTTTAGAGTATATTTATTTATGTTAAAATCCATATAAGCCTGTGGGAAGATTTTTACAAAATTCTTTATAATGGTAATTAATATTATGATTTATTAATTATTTATTTGTCAATTATTTTTATTATTAATTATTAAATATATGATAATACAAATTACTAATATATCGCTGGGATAATGTGTTTTTTATGATTTTAGTCAGAATCAGTATATTTTTTATTATTAATTATTATTGATTTTTATTATAATTATTCTTAAAACGCATTTATAACGATTAGAGGGTTTCTTTAAAATTATTTTATTTGCTTTTATTCTAGTGAGAAAATGTTAAATATATTTATATTTTAGTCACAAGCTTAGATTTTAAATATTTATTTTTGAACACATCAAATCACTTAAAATCCATTAGGTATTTCACCCTAATAATGACCCAAACAGTTTCGATTTCTGCAACTGCCAGCAACTGAACTGAATAAAGATGTATTGCCCCCGTGGCACTTTCAATTCCTATTTATCCTGTTCGAAGAGGACAAAGGACGAAGTACGCAAGGGCGGGAGAACAACAAGTCAAAGAGTTGCGTTCGCCGCCCCGAAACCGACAAAAGGAAATGAGTTTGCGAAAGAAAATATGAAAAGGACAACCGCGACGACAGTTAAAACGTGACGACGGGATCCTGGGGGATCCTGGTAGCCATATCCTGGCCTCGGCTGCAGACTGTGCAAATATTTGGCATCTCCTAGTCTTCGCCAAGACCGGAGGCTGCTGGATTCTGCATTTGGCTTTTTGTTTTGCTTTTATTATTTTTTCTTTCCTTTTGTTATTTGTATTTTGGCGTTTTTCTCGTTCTGCCGGCATTTGGTTGTGCTCGAGTTTTTACCGCCAACACAAGATTTAATTAAACCAAAGACTTGATTTATGAACGAAAGGATTCGATGTCCGGGCGGCAGGACTTGGGTGGGTTTGCCCCGGCTGCCTGCCTCGGTAGCTGGTTGGTTTGAAAAATGCCTGGCAAAGGCAGGGCAAGGCAAGGCACGGCAAGGAAAGAAGCTGTTTTCGCAATAATGATTTGGGGATGGCTCCTGGCAGCGGGAACAGCAGCTGAACGGGCCGTTAAAGGCGGCATTATGCCATGCAGAATGCCATATAAAGAATTGTTTTTTCCCCCCGACTTTACCAACTTCTCCGACGCCGGCAACATTTTCTATTGTTTTAACCCTTTTTTCTTTCCCCGCCGCGCCGCATCCGCCGCCGCCGACGTAGTGTGTGTGCTTTTGCTGTATTTTTTATTTGCTGCTCGTGCGGAAGTGGAAGTGGATGTGGATGAGGAAGTGGGATTGTGGCCATTGCCTCGGGCATCGATTTAAAACAACAACAGCGAAATAAATACGATATTCAATCGAGAGTTTACGCTACGGAAAGTTGAGAGAATTTGGCCTTAAAGCGCTGGGGGAAGCGCTGGCTGGTCAAGTGTTTGTGAACTTAAGACAAGGATAAAGAGTCCTTTGGCTGGAGTGGTTCTTGGAAGCTTTAAAATTAAAGAGCAGTTTGTTTTTTATTATATTCAGAAATAAAAAGAACAAACTAACTTTTGTTATCGTGGTTTAAAGAGATAACAAGATAATTCTTATTTTATTTTAATAATTCTTATTTTTATTTTATTTTAATCTGGGCGGAATCTTAACATAAAATGGTAACTGCTTTACAGAATACTAAATGCTTAATGCTTTACACTATGCAAAGTACTTATTCAATCAAAGCTAGCATTTTATTTATTTAAAAATAATACAAAAGGCTATCGTAGTTTATTATTATCTAAATTAGTATATTTTATCACAGCAACCCTTGAAATACATTTATATCTTTTAACAACTTCCTTTTTCTGAATTTTCTGTTAGAAAAATGTCCAAAATTCAGTTGAGTTATTTTTTAATATTAGCTTTTGGCCATTTTACCTCGAATGCCGCCTGGAACCATAGCCGATATGTGTGTGTGGACTGCAGGGTGCCGCTGAAGGACTGCTACATATGGGGTGTGGGATATCGTATAGTAGAAACCTCTTTAAGGATGACAACAGCATATGGCAATGTGACCAACGATATGAACACCTGCATTCTGGCAGGAGTTCGTATAGAAGGTTCTGGAAGCAATTTCCATTGATAGTGAGCGTTTCACATAATTCCAGTTTTTCCTATTAAATTGCAGACGACTTTACGATTGCCTGCTTTTGGTCACCGCAGTTGGGCTGCCAAATGGTATTGGACAAAAATATGGATAATCCTTCCTGCATGTACTGCAGGTATGATGGCGAAAGGCAGATCTGTCCGTGCCATGATACCCCACATCCCCTCAAGATGACATCGGGAGCAGGATGTCTCCACGGCGGCTTCCTGCAAATCCCAATAGGCCTTTATTTCGTGATGGATCTTGCATGATTTTTATTATAAATAAAAACGATGCCTTAGCCGAATTTGTACATATAAATAATATAATAATAATATTATAAATTATATTAACATTATTCTATTCTAGGTTTTACTTCAGAAGAAACCTAAGTATACTAAAATAATTGTAGTTTCTCCCTATTTCCTGAGTGCCAGTACATCTGTTTGCATTTACATATTCCGCAATTTATTTGCCATCGAAGTTCGTCCTGTCCTGTCCACCTCACTCCTTTGCCATCGTTGACCAACAATGATGAGGTCCCTAAACCGGACTTAACACCTGACTGGAACCAAGGAAGCCTGTCATGCGAATTATTTTAATAAATCCAACCGATCGAACGCAAAACATTGAGGCGAATGGAGTTTCGATTGTTAATATCTAAGTCCTGGCCGCAAGGAGTCGAAGGAGCCAAGGTTGCCAAGGCGATCCAGTTTCGAGTTTATTAATTTGATTTTGCTCGAAAATTGCGCATTTTTCCTTTTCGAAAACCAGAGCCACAAATTGGACTACGCACTAATTGGGTTTATTTTGTATGGAAAATTCAGGTGGGGTCCGAGGGCAGCCCAGGGAGGGTTGGTGGGTGGTCAGTCCGATGCCGATGCCAGGCATATTTTCTCTCTATTTTCTCGACTGCAACATTGCTGGGAAAGTTTTCCATTCTGTCGACCGCCATGCTGGCGAAAAGTTTTTAAGTATTTCCACCCTCCCGGCCCCAAGCCGCTTATTGTCCGCCACAACCTCAGTTTTTGCTAATTTTGAGTATTGCCATCGTAAATCTTTTCATTAAGAAAACTTTGCATAAGTTTTCTCTGCATTTTCTGCCCTTTTTCTTGTATTCCGCCCCAACCGCCCCAAACCCCATTCATGGCCCTCTCCTGGCCATTTCCATTGCCCAGACGCCTTTTCGTCGGCTCGGCGTGTTTTCGTTATTAGTCTGATTAATTTGGCTCTTTTCATAAATTGCCAACAGCTCCCAGCCGCAGCTTCCAAGCCTCTTAGCCAGACCACCCCAGGACCCCTCACCATCTATTTGCCAACTCTCCCCATATTTTACAAAGGCCCAACTCAACAGATCCCCGCAGAACAAGAGACTTGAGAAGTTGTTCTCTGGGTAATGCCAACTTATAAAGACTCTATATTAGGGATAACATATCGAAAATTAAATTAGTATATCGAAAAAGCTTCCCAATTTTGTTAGTATTTAATTTATATAACAAAGTTCCCAGATATAAGATGAATTATTCGATGTATCGGTTAAGATATGCATTATCGATACTCATATCAAATATATCGATTAATTAGGGCATTATATCGATAAATTATTAAATGTTGGCTATCTCTACTCCTGTAGGTAAATATTATCACAAATGTTATGCAAATATATCCATCTAAATAATAAAATAAATAAAAATAAAGGTTTTATATCCTTCTATATAATATAAAACATAATTATTATTATTCAAATATCAATTATCGATACTCGTACCAAATATATCGATTAATTTAGGCATATAACGATAAATTATGATCTCTACTCTTGTGGGTAAATCTATAAATCTATAATAAATATAATGTAATAAATATAATGTAATAAATATAATGTAATAAATATAATGTAAATATATCCTTCTTTAAAATATAATAAATAATAAATGAATAAATACCTGACATACCCTTCAAGATAGCCCATCAACTCGCAACTACAGCCTCTTGTTAGCGAAGGGAAAAGTCTGGCAAAAACTCGCCGTGAACCTTTTTCCGACTTTCGGACTTGTCTATCCCCGTCGCAACCTCTCGCAGATCACAGGATATATCCCATGACGGCGGCGGAGTGCGGGATGAGGTAGTTAAGCAAACTCTTCAGGAACCACATCATACATTATCCTAATAAAGGATAATTCATTAGTATTTGAACTTTTTGGCATTTTTTGAAGTCTTTTGGCTGACGGACCAAGCGCCATTTTAATTGCTGACGACGGGTTTTCCATGACTTTCTCGGTACTTTCCCCCTCGACCAAAACTCGCCTAGGGCATTTAATTACGTTGATTTGCGGAGATTTTTTCACTGCTCTCGAGTGCAAATGCTTCAGTTTCAGTTTCTGTTTTCGCTTCAGTTTTTTGTATTAAAAAATTCCACTTCGTTTTCAATTTATTTGGTCTGAGGGAGGAAGGCTAGCACGGAAACTGTGCTCCGTTCCGTGGAATCTGCCGCGAATGTTTATTAATAAAAATTTCATAAAATCAATAGTATAAAAAAAAAAGGCAAAGATATTGAGGGCCCAGACAAGCTTTCAGTTATCCATCCTGGCTTGGCCACTTTAAAGGAGATTTTATATATTTAAAGTTCGTTGTTTACCTCGTAATATTATTTTCCTGCGGGTTGCTAGGGTTTTTTAAATGGGAAAAAATATGTTTGAGATATAAAAGTTTATGAAATTAGGAAATTATTTATTTTAAAATATCTAGCATTGGTTTTTGATTATTTAAAATTTCAGGGGAGATCAAGGGCACCAAGTTCTTTTATATTTTGATAGAATTTCTAAATAAGAATCCCTGTAGATACTGCAACTTAATTTGAAGGTAACTCTCCGTCTAATAATCCCCTTTAATTACTTTTTTTCCGCACTGCAACCCCTTTTCATGGGTAGTTTTCATTAGTGCAGTGCAGCCGCAGGACAAAGCTCTCCCAGTTAAGTTGAGTTGAGCGGGCTTTGAAAAATCGACAAAGGTAAAGTGGAAAGCGGAAAGGGGTAGAGTAGTGTGGAAAATGCGGAAAAGCGAAAAAGCGGAGCATCGGAGCAGCGGTATAGGGAGGAGGAGTGCAAAGACAGCGCACAAAGTGTGTGCGGTATCTTATTTGAAGCCCTCAGTCAAGTTAGGATCCGAGCCATCCATCCAACTCGCTCCGCTCGACTCCAACCACCTCGTCACTCATTATGCGCTGTGGCAGGCGCCGCCTTATCCTGATCCTGACATATATTAGTATGGATTTTTAATGGATTTTGGCGTTAAACTAATGTCACAGCTCGGCAGCCGTTGTTAGTGTCTGTGTCTCCTCTGATGTGGTAGCTGCCTGATTTTGTGCACGCTAAAAAAGTAGCTGTACTTTCTCTTTAATTTACTAAATATATTCATTAAATATAGATATATCTTGAGTGGGAGAAATGAGAAATTAAAGGAACTTAACTAGCTAATAATTTGTATTATTTTATATTTTAATATTTCATATTGTATTTTTTTTTTATTTTCGCTGTGCATCTCCCTGGCTGGTCCTTCTGCCAAAAGTTCAAGTCTGCCGTTGGTCCAACATATTGTCGGCGGTTAGCGACTTGAAAGGCGATTCGTTTCAGCCCGGCAAACTATTAATTCTCTTTCAAGGCAAGGATGGGACTAACTCGCAGGATAAAGAAAGTACAACTAATGCCATGAGAGTGGAGGATATGTGGAAACCTGGAGATAGCTTAATGAGAAAGGGATTTATGTACTTCCCGAAAAACGTGACATAAAAAGTAAAAGCTTCAAGTTTAAGCTCAGTTGATGGAGAAGTTTTGTTTTTTGATAAAGTAATATAATAAATATATTTAAAAATTTCCCTTAAACAAATAAACAGGAAATTATTTAATTTAAATTAAGCCAGTTAGCTTAAAATGTATCTTTTTGCCTTATTAGTTTAGTTTTAAAGCAGTTTGTTACCTAAATAAATGACCTTGCTTACTAAATGTATTTAATAAATATTTCAGATACTACAAGCTCTCCTTACTTTTGTTTAATATTTTATTTAGGCTATTATGAGATGTAACCAATAAAAGATGCGGAGACTAAATGATGCCCTTGAAATGATATGTGGAATTATTCACCCTTTTATTCTTTATCTTCTTATTTTTTCTGACCGCAAACATCATAATCCCTGTTCATATTTTACCCTTCGCAAACAAAAGAGAAAAAAAAACACGCAAAAAAAGAAAAGGACAGTGAAATCTGCTGGAAAGAACCCCAAAAGGAGCGAACGGAATTCTTGACATTTCACCACTTGCCGACATCCTTCTTGGGAAAGCACCCACCACCTGCCACCCGCCATCCGCCACCCGCCACCCGGTTATCCTTTGGGGGAGAGGTCCTGCCAATGGGTATTCCTCGTCCTCAGCCCCGTCTCGCTCGCACTCAGGGCGGGCATGTGCCGAACATTTTCTTGAATAAATGTTGCGGTTAACCGCAACTTATAATTGGTCGAAATGCCTTACGCTTCCCTGCTCTCTTCGCATGTGTGTGCGCGCGTGTGTGTGTGTGTGTGTGCAAGGACCTTCCCTTGTTAAAACTGCGGCTGCGTAAGTGTTGGTGTCGATGTGTGTGAGCGAGCGATTCATCGATGGCAGCTATCAATAAAGAATTATCCATCATTTACCCAAGCAGCCTCGCCAAAAATAAATAAAAACTGGAAAAAATCTGCTTCGAAGTCCTAGAGCTTTCGGCCTGGCGCCATCTGGCGTCTTGGCCCCGAAACAGCGTCCTGGAAAAAAAAAAGTCAAGTTACCGTTACCCAAGAAGCGAAGGGAAAAAGAGAAAAAATCGCGTGCCGCTTGTTGGGCGCCAAGAACTTGCAAGGCGAAGCGTCTTGGAAATTGGACTTTCACTTGAAGGACTCAACCCAAAAGGGGGTTAATGTCTAAGTTATCCTTCTTCTGCGCAGACTCCCTCACACACACACACTCGCACACAGAGCGTGTCCTTAAGACGCCACCCCGAAGTTCCTTGCGACTGGATACTTCCGCTGGCAATTTCCTTGCGCGCCGGCATTTTTCTTGAGGAAACTTTCGCAAGCTTTGTGTGCTTATTACGATTTTTTCATACTTGTTGCAATTTTTTTTTCGAATGCTTTGAAAGGACCTCCGCCGCCAGATGGAGCCAGGAGACCTAAACTGACTCGAATTATCATAATTAATATTAATAATTAATATTTTCTCACAAAGTTCAGCTTTATTTTGATTTAATTTGTTAATTAATATTTTTAAATATTTTAAATATTTAAATAAATACCTTAAGTACTGTTAATGCAATACAAAATAATATATAAAGAAACCATTGAGAAATAATCACACACTCTAAATACCTTCTATATAATTTCCATTTCAAAGAGCCATCTGCATTCGGTGTCACTGATTTTCTTGTTATTTTAGTGCCGCCGCTGCTGTTGTTGCTAATAAATAAACATGCGTAATGAAAACTAATGAATAATGTAATCATTTTCCATTTTCTAATTTTGATATTTTAATTAAAATGATTTGCAACTCGTAAAAACCACAAAACGATTTCAAATCATTTCGCTGGAGTTGCAGAGGTGGCTGGGGGGGGCTCAGCGGTGGGCCATCGTGGTGGGGGAAAGAGGCGTAGAGGGCCAGAATTTTATTCAAATCATATCATACATTAAAATTTCGTTGCGTGCGCTGTTGTTGCGGACGCCATTTTGTTTTAAAATGATCGCATTTATATTGCAATTGCCGAAAAATCAAAATCAAAATCAAAATCATTTCTCGCCCAGGACATTGTCGGCAATTTGTGTGTGTGTGCGAGTGTGCTGGTGTGTGCCCCAAAAACATGGCCAAAACAATATTTGTTTTGGTCAGCATATATATCTGTATATAAATATATATTATATATATATAATCCATGTTTGTATGTGGAGATATAAACAAGCACACTGTGGCAGGTCTATTTCAGGTTTTATAATAGACATTCTAGTTAGTATAATTTTTTTGTTTTCTATTTTTCTTGCAGCATATTGCAAAAAAAGAATCATTAAATTAAAATGTACTTTCTTATTTTCAAGTATATTCTGTATATAATTGCTATTGAATGCCTGTTTTAAATGTTTCCCATTTAATTATATTGAGCTTCTCCCATAACTAGTAACCAATATATTTTGAAATTAATTTTTTCTGAAAATTCCCCATTTTAAAGTAAACTTTAAAGGTTTTCCCATAGTTTCCCATCGACCACTGTCACTATAAATATATTTATATACACACGCTGCTGTTTGTGCGTTGGCCTTTTGTGTGGTAAACGCGCTTCGCTCTTTGTATTTCCCCCGAAAATGGACGGTGGGGTCCTGTAGGTGATATGGGGCTGGGGACAAGGTAGGGTCTCTTTTGAATAGCTGAATGTTTGAGTTTTGTCGCTGTTTGCCATTGTTGTTGCCGCCGCTATTCGGCCAGCAAATAATACAAATATGTTGGCATATAATGAATATAATAATGCATGCGAATGCATTTTATTAAATATGAAATATGATTTTATTTTCACCAATTGAGAATACACAAAAAAAATGAATCTAAAATCAAATGAAAGAGCAGTTGTGGATCCTAGCTCTATTGCGACTGGGGAATACTTTATTTCGAGTTAATTACTAATATTAGTTTTTAGTTATTAGATATTATTTCGGAGCATGGTAAATTTTATTCTGCTAGCTTAAATTCCTTTCCAACTTCTGGTTTTATTTAAAGTAAATTTTAAATGCATTTGATTACTTATTTCATTTATCTAATTTTATTTCTTTATAAGCTATAAGCTGCTTCATTTCATCTGTATTTATTATTATTATTAATTGCCTGAACCTAATTTTATGTAAAAACCTTAATAATTATCAGCAAAATATTATTTTAGTAATGTTAAATTAATAAAGACCTATCTAGTTTCTGTTCTTTAAGCTATTAATTGTTTTAATTGAACATTTCTACTTATTTGTTCATTCTTTGATTTATTTATTTATTTTTTGCTTGACCTTATCCAATTGATATGCCACAAAGACTCAATTTTCTATTTGTGATTTTTAATTTGCTTTAAAGAAATTATAAATGCTAAATTGTTAGTCATTTTCGAAAACCGCAAAACAAAATGTTATCTGAACTCAACCGATGCCTACGAATTTTGGTGTGTTATTTATTTATAATTTTAAAAAGGAAATTCAAGCACACACACACACACAGGCGTCCAGGATGCGTATATATCGCTGTCTCTCACTCTTTTTCCGGCCTTCTCCCTCTCTCTTTTTGGAGCGAGCGAGATGGAACTGTGCAAATGCAATCAATTTAGTAGCAAATTGCATAATTCGACTTCAATATAAATTTTCCAGCTTTTGCGCCTAAAATGTTGCCAAAGTGTCGCCTCCTGTTTGTCTCGCTCTCTCCCAGTCCCCCAGTCTCCCCGTCTCTGTCCATCGGCCGTCTCTTTCCCTCGCTTGCGTGTAGTCGTGCATTAAAATTAATTAGATTCGAGGGAGTAATTCCAGCGACAACCGCACGAATTAATTGATTCAAATCAATATTCGGCATTTCGAACCGTACCGTACCGTTCGCCTCGCTCTCTATGGCTCCGACACACAAAAACCCAACCAAAAACCAAACTAGAAATGTAGTAGTGCCACGCCCGCCCCACAATTTTTGGGGGGCTTTGGCGTTACCCATAACAAACCATATTGAATACGTGCTCGAATCGTTAAGAGTTCAGTTTGAGTTTGATTTGCCTGACAGTTTTAAACCGCCGTCCGACATTGTCCGGCCTGTCACACGGCGAGAAAATTCTTTTACATATTGAGTTCTAGAATGTTGTAATAAAAAATATAATTGTATGCATTTGCTTAAATTGTACTCACAGAGTCCGCAACTGATTTAAGATCTCTTAAGTGACTGCCCAAAAGTATGCTGTGAAAATAGTATTTTGATAGTTACAAAAATAATATTAGATTTAATTGTATGAATTACTTTATTAAATTTATTTTAAAGTTACAGAATATGGGGAAATATTAATTCAACTGGAAATTAAAAACACAAAAATACTCAAAAATTCCTTATTTGTATGAATTACTTTATTAAATTTATTTTAAAGTTACAGAATTGTGGGAAATATTAATACAACTTGAAATTAAAAAGACAAAATAATCAAAAATTTCTCCATAGTATAAGAAAATTTTAACTAGAAGTTCTTATGGAAAATATTGTTCCTGAATTCAGCCATATAGTAACCCAAGAATAATACAAATTAAATTACGGGAAACATTTTTGAAATACAATAATTTAAGATGATTTTGGAAAGTTTAATGGAAAAATAAATAGAAAAATTGGATATAGTTTGGTAGTACTTTTTCAAAGCTTACTTTTATATTTCCTAATGATTGCAAATTACAGTTTCCGTAGCTTATGTTTTTCTATATTATTTACCAATTATTTAATTTATCTTATATTATTCCAGGTGCCTCTACTTTTTCTCTGTGCACATGTCCATCCTTATTCCTCACTCCCATTCCCCCAATAGCATTGACACAAAATGCGGCAGATGATTGTCCCCCTGCTACTGGTAATGCGATGTGGCTCCTCGGGTAGGAGTCTGGCAGAGATGATGCACGGCTTCGGGAGCCAGTTGATTGCGGCCAGATTTATATATCTATTATATACCGGCCTGGCCACAGATCCCCTAGCCATCCGCACGGGCACATATGTAAGGCGGTTTGCAAGCTGCGATTGCGGAAAATAGATTCGTGGCCACGTAATTTGCTTAAGGATTGCCACTTGACCGGGTCCTGGGCGAAAGGGATTTATTGAGGGGGACAACATTCAACTTCAGACGGATATTAATTAAATTTATGTAGAATTCATTTTCAGATTTTCATATATTAAAAAAAAATTGTTTAAAGCCTAAGCTTATTTAAATGGTTATTTATTCTTCCTAAAATCTATTCTAATCTTTTAACTAAAAAAAAAACGAAAACAATCTCAAGTTAAACATAACATAAAGCACCTGGGCTGACCTTTTGACCCCCTCCAAAACCCTGCTGAACTTCAAGCGCCCGAACTGTGGAACTCCGAGGAAATGCATTCCGTTTCCACTGACCAAAAACCCAATGCAGCAAACGAGGTGGGTAAAGGGAGGAGAAGGCGGAAAATAAAAGCAAATTGGATGGGAAATTCAGACAAATATAATGCGGAGGAGCGGGAGCATAGGTGTTCCGAGGTTCGGGGATCGGAGCCCTGTCAAAGCGCGAATGCCAAAAATGTGCAACGCCAGCGGAAAAGCGGAAAATGTCGAAACAAACAAAACAAAAGCAGGCGAACAGCAACAATAAAAAAAAAAGAATACAGAACAAAAAAAAAAAGAACTGAAAACAACAATGGGGAAACCGCAACGAAGAATGTTTTCATACCTTCCGCTTTTCCGTGTGTGCAAAAGGTGCAAAAATGTAGCAGCCGTTAAATATTTGCACGAGTAAGAGCAACAGATTTTCAAAGGAGTTTTAGGGGCTCGCAGATATCTGCATAATTCTCTGCTGACCTCAGAAATCACTGCATTATTTTAATGGTCACTACAGGATAATGGCAATGCCAAGAAAATGGCATGGAGACTGGTGAGGGCTTCACCTCAACTTTGGCTGGCTTAAAAAATATATTACAAAAATTCATAATTGGAAAGTTTCTCGCAGGAAGTCCCGGCTAATTAAGCCGACTTCCTTCCGGTTGAAGGACAAGGAAAAAAGGGCCACCTTTCACTCTCTCTAATTGGCATCGTAATCAAATATACACCCATATGCGAACGCACACTCATGCATAATTGAGAATTTGGGGAAAGGGGAAAAAGAAAGGGCTTGTTCGGCGAAAGTTTCGGCTTTCACATGCGAAGCAAATGAAGCGAGCTCAAAAGATTATTTCCATTATGAGTGAGCCCATCATAAAGGATGTTAAGCGAGGGTGGATTCTAGAGAGCCGAGAATTTTTGCTAATCTTTATGAATTTTAAGAAAACTTGGGAGAGTTTTCTGGCCTAAAAAATTAACAGAACTTAAAACTATTATTTTTCGAAGTAATAAACCATTGCCTACTTTTTTGTAATAAAATTATTATTATTTTAGCCTTTATTTTATTAATGAATTTATTTTTAAAAGAGACCCAAACCAAAATCGATTTCAAACCATTTAAGTAGACGCCTAAAAGTATGCTGCAAAGCATTTTGCCTTGATTTCTCAGTCAGTCCAAGCCAACTTCTTAAGCTACCCCCTCTAAGCATTTCCCTCGACACTTTTTAACTTTTATGAGGACTCCATCACATCCCAACTCGTCTTATTTCCCATTGTGAGCCGTCTAATTCGGTTTGCTTGTTTATCACCTTAATTAAGGCCTCGCGCCGACAAATGGCTAATAAGAAAAATTAATTTTTGTTTGTAAGACACAGCGGCAACAGGCAACAAATGGAGCCTTGGAGTATGGGAGGACTCCACTCCAAGATACTCCACTCCAAGCCACTCCACTTGGCTCCACTCAACACTCAACTTCCACTCCAATCCTCGGTCGCCACTCAACGCATCGTCTTGGCTCATCTCGAGTGGGGTCCGTTCCGCCCCCTTAACCCGTTGCTGATGGTCGCCAGGGGATTTGGCCCATATGAAACGTGTTAATATGCGAGGCGGCGCACGCTCCACTTGGAAGGGGCTTGGGAGTCGGATGGCTGCCAGTTGGGATTCCCGCGAAGGCCAGGGGTGGGCTGAAAGAATGCCCGGAGAGAGGCTAAATCAGCGTCTCAAGTGGTTTCCTCTAGCGCTTAGATGCACTGGAAGAAACTCCATTTAATGGGCATTAAATGGGGCCATAACTTACACCTTTTCAACTCTAAAAGCAGTAGAAATTTTTAATATCTTTGTTATCAATTAATAAATTCATTATCTTTTTAATTTCTAAGTTAATCTTAATCTAATTCGCTTTATTTTCCCAGTGTCCTTGCCAATGACTCGTGTGAGCCTCTCTGTGTGTGTGTCTTGGCGTTTGTTTGAAATTTTACCAAGCATCGCAAGTAATGGGTAGAATTTTTAATTACTTACACTCACACACTCGACTGCATACTTGCCGGGTAGCTAATTTGTTATGCGAAACATCTTCGGCATGGAAATAATTAAAAAGTTTTTTTTCCCAGCTCCCAGCTCCCAGGCAAATGCCCGACAGAGTTCCCCTTTTTTCTCGCTCTACCTTCTAACCCTGGTATATCGATCTCTTATTTATCTGCTGCTTAATCCTGGGTCCTTTAGCCCCCCGGTTGGCTACCTTTTTGCGGTTATGGCGCTTCCTCTCCGCTTTCGTGCTCCACTCATTTGTTACGCTTCGCGTCCCGAAGCTTTGGATTTTCCACTTTTCCGCCTTTTTCACCTACCGCCTACAGCCCCCGAGGTGCCCGAGCAGTCTCATCTTGTAGTTGACCGTATTTTTATGGCCATATATGCGGACAGAGAAAGAAATTAAAGTCATTTAGGACTTATTCTTGAATTAGTTTATTTTAAATTGTCAAACAGACACTCAGAGTTAAGTCCTTTTATTTATTAATTTATTATCAGCGCCGTAATGTTCTAAAATTATTATTTAATAGTATTTATTTGATTATTCTTTACTAAGCCTTTACCTTTTTAATTTTTTCTTACACTCCTCAGAAAAGATACATATCTTTTAATCTAAGATAAGTCCAGGATTTATTGCTTCGTTTTTTTTTGAATAGCTGTTTTTTTTTATTTTATTTTCTTCAGTGCAAGGCCAGGTGATATCCAGCCGGACTCCTCGGTTTTTGCCGGTTCTGGTTGGATTGCCGAGCTCGGCTGCTGGTTTGCAGCTTAATTGGATGCCACAATGTGAAATAAATTGAGCAGAAAATTACGTTGCCCGCCAAGTCCAAAAACCACACTGAGATGGCATTAGAAAGAGATGGGAGAAAGGACTATACAAAGACCCAGAGAGAGGTGGAGCAAGTGGCCATATCCTGGAAGAGCCATAACTTTCGACCCGCCAATGGTACCCGATGGAGTCGTAAAAGTTCTAAAGAGAAAATAGGAGAAAATATAAGAAGGACAAGGAAGTATATGCCAGTAGCAAAGTTTCATATTTTATAATTATTTAAATCATTTAGTTTAAACATATTTTATTTCATTTATTCTTTTTTCTCTGTATTCAATAAATGAATAAAATTATGCTTTTCTTAGAAACTTCAACCTCATATTTGATGAAGGCTGAACATTTAAATACAAAATAATTTCATTTGGCCAACAAATTTAAATAAATAAACTGTTTATAAAATAAGAAGAAAACCTAGAATTTTTGATTATTTTTGTACTGATTTAATAAACTATTGGTTTAAATAATTACCTGTATATCCTGTGCAATTACTGACCTTTTCTAAACCTTTTATTTACATTTTAAATATTCCCCCAAACAATAAGAAAACTCCCTTCATTTTACGTTATTAATTTTCATAATTTTATTTAATATAATTGTTGAATTTAAGTTTCATTTAGATCTTTTGTTGTTGGTTTTCATTCTGCTTTAGTTAGTGTCTCTCAAATAAAATCTGTAATTACATTTATTTATTTTTTATTACAAAGAACTGCTTTCTCTTGTTTACGTTTTTATATTTATATATATTCGTATATGCGGGGATCTTGGCTAGATTATACACATAGTGTTCGGTATTTACTTTGCGTTGCCGTTTCTTGTGGTATACATCAAATACGATTCTCAGTTAGTTAGTGTGTTTATTTATATATATATATATTTAAAGAATGTGCTATTTTTTGGACATTTCTAACCGATTGCTTAAACCTATTTACCGTTTGCATAGTATAATTCCGTATGTTTTTGTTTTTTTTTTCTCTGAACAGGAAGTTAGGCTCCTCCTCGTGTGTGGAATTTAAATTGATGTTTGCTATCTTTTTGTTTTGTTTTGTTTTTTACCACTTATGAGCTAACAAAAAAAAATAATTACAATTTAAGTTTTCAAGTGTCATATATTGTGGTTGCTGGTGTGTGCGGTTAACCATTTAGTGTACAGATATCTCGTTAGGAGCTTATTAATATTTATATATTTGGTTTTAGGTTATAGCTTAGATTGCACATGTTTATACACATTTAAAGTACACGCAAATCGAAGCACATGAAATGAACAGTAAACAAATTCACGAACATGGATTACGGCTTAGGAACTCAGACATACATCGGCTCTAATAAATCACCCCGCCCCCTAGATACCCTAAAATATCCCCAATACCCCGAACCCCAACCCACATACCCTTCCGTCCTCGTATCTTACAGAAAACAGGATTAAAAAATCACAAAAACTCAACTTGGCTTTGGCTTCACAATGTTTACGACTAGTTTAAAGTTGCTAAGTACTATAATTTCTTGAAAATGTGCTGGTATTTGGTATTTTATGTTGGTTGAGTTGACTTACCGCTACTATGACTAGTTTTATGGCTCGGGCTTACCACGGGCCTGCAAAAAATTCGAAAAAAATGGGACACAAACCTAGTGTTTCTTTTAATCTCTTAAAACCTTTTTCTTTTTTGCTTTTTTATTTTTCAAGTCCCCAAGTGGAACCCTTTAAGAATCCCTCAAAATTTGCTAATTCGTTTTTTCTGCTTATCGCCTAATTATCTTCATTTTCCCTTCTCGTTATTTTGACTATATGCTACCTAGAGCTTTGAGAACTCCAACAAATTCTACTAAAAGTTTATTATTTTGTATTTTTTTATGTGTTTAGATTTATGACAAAAAAAAAAGAAAAAAATATCATTCTGGAGGGTGTCACACATTTCTCTAGGGTTTAAAAAACTGTATTTTAGTTTCTTATGCATTTTTTAAGAAATATTTAATGTCTGCTAAACACTATATACAAGCTACACACATTTTTTATTGGATTGCAGAATATATGTATTTCTATGATCTATTCATTTTAGACACTAAGCTTTTCCAGATCCCTAGAGGTTTCTATTACACCCATATGTATATACAATAATACTTTCTGCCATTGGGCTCATTTTGAGGAGAACTCTGGTTTTTTATTTTTCTTTGAGAATTTTATAACATAATCTAGAGTATTTAAATATCTTTTAAAGCAAAAGAAATTAAATCAATTAAAAAAGCGCCGAAAAGCAGGCTTTGAACATATTTAAGAGCAAGTCTCATTATATTGTTGCATACTTTTGGGCACCATTTTAATTGTTTTTAAATTCTTAGCAATGATTTTGTAATGTGGCTTACTTTTAGACAGCAAAAATAATTGTTTTCATTTAAGAATAATAATATTTATTAAAATTAAGTTAAAATTTTGAAAGAAGTCTTCTAGAAAAGAGAAGAAATAGTTTAAAAATTCCAGAGTTATCATCTCCGAACCCCCAAAATGAGCCTTCTTTTTCCGCTATATACACAGATCAGAAGCCGCCGAAGCAGCCTCCGTTTATGCCCCCGTTCAGCCCCATCCCCGCCCCCGTTCCCGCCCCACCCGTACCTGCCACGCCCCCTTGCCCCTCGTGCTGCGGCCNCGTGCTGCGGCCCGACCCCCTCGCACTATAGAACCGCCGAGCCGCACCACAGCACCTGACCTCAATAGGGCCGCCACACGCTGCCCCCGTTGTCGGTGGGATTGTGATGGCCCCGATGGGCGGCCAGGGCGGCCACCTGCCGGTTGCTGTTCCCGTCCTCGATGTTCCGCACGGAGGCGCCACAGTTGCCGATCAGCGTGAGGTCGCCGGGATGGGTCACCCCGCCGCCGGCCATGATGTTGTGCTGCTGCCGGACGCCCACGTTGCTGATGTGGTCCATCACGCTCTGCAGCTCGCCGTGCACCGAGGAGTTGGGCGAGTGGGAGGCGTGGCCGGGCAGCGTGTGCGAGTGGAAGCCGTGCGCCGACTGGTTGGCCGCCGTGTACAGCTGCGAGTAGAGCAGGCTGGCGGGCAGCACCGGGTACAGTGATCCATTGCATCCGGCGGCGGCGGCCGCTGCACTTCCATGTCCGCCGCCCACACCCACCCCGACTCCCACACCCACTCCAGCCCCGCCGCCGTAGGCGGAGGCAGAGGCGTGCTGGGCCTGGTTCACGATGCCCGGGAAATTCTGGTTGGAGCCCAGCATGGCGGGATTGCCGACGCCACCCACCGAGGAGCCGGTGACCGCCGCTGCAGCTGCCGCTGCGGCTGCTCCGCCGCCGGCATTCGCTGCCCCGCCATTGGCCGCCGCTGTGCTGCCCAGATTGGGCGTGTTGGTGGACAGCAGGTCCTCCTGCACCGGCGACTCTGCCTGCGAGCTGTCGCTCAGGCTGCGCGGCCCGTTCTGGCTGGAGTGGACATTGTATTCGTTGCTCGCATTGGTGTGGTAGCGCGGCACCAGTATGGAGTTTCCGGCTCCGCCGCCGCTGCCACCGCCGCTGGCGCCATTTCCGCCTCCGCCGCCGGCGGCAGCACCGCCAGCGCCCGCGCTGCTCGCCCCGTTGACCGTCGAGGAGATGGAGGTCTGGCCCGTGGCGCCCAGCAGGCTGTGGTGCGTCATCTGGCCGCTGGTGGAGCCGACCAGGCTGCTCAGGTGCTGGTCCAGATCGCTGGCCGTCGAGTCGGGGAGCACTGAAATTGGTTAAAGGAGAACATGAGGAAAGAAAGAGGTTAGTCCAGGATCAGGGTTCTAACAAATCTTAGTTATTTATTTAAGCGGAGTTATTAGCTCAGCTCGGTTGTAAGTTTTTTATCATGTAAGTTTTAGATTAAGTACACCCAACATAAAATCATCATGGAACCTATACGATTGTTACATGAATTCTATACTCTTGAGTATAACAAATTTCTTAATAAGATGCTTATCAATTTAATACTACGAAAGTATAAATTTAATACTCATCTGCACCAATATTTCATAATAATCACTAACGCGACAAACAGAAAAGCACTAAATTCCAGCTAACGCGATATGTTATCGAATTTTCGTTGTAGGTTCGTATAAAAATAATACTCAAAAATACACAATTGAAACTATAGAGTATAAAAACTAAACTTTAGAGTATACATTTGATATTTTAAAGTATAAAATCTATACTAAACTCGTTATACTGCTTGAGTATACTTTTAAGACAACGCGTAGAAAGGTTAATCTCTTGTTTTTTTTTTTTTTGGGTGTAGTAAAGTATAAGATATTGAAAGATATCAAGATTTCTTTTTAGTTTTCGGCTTTTTTCTTTTCTGCTTTGCTGGTGCTCTACTGATACCTATATCTGTTGGTATACTGCTGTTACTCTGCCCTTACACAGTCTTACATTTATAATTTTTGGGGAATTTTGGTTCATGTAAATATGGACATTACTTACTTGGCACACAGTCGCGATTGGTGGCTCCTCCAAAGTCCTGGTTGTTGCTCTGATCGTTCGAGGAGCAGGTGAAGCCCAGGGCCGGGTTGTTGAACTGGGCGGATGTGGGCGTGGTGCAGGACGACAGGCCGCTGCTGGCCAAATACGGCGAATAGGCGGATGCCGCCGATCCATAGCCCCAATGCGTGTTGCTGGCACCTAGTGAAAAAATAAATAGATAAATCAAACAATTAGTTGAAAATAATGTACTACAAATGAATGAAAATAGGAATATATATAGATAAAAGTAAGTAAGAAATAGAGTGGATAAAGTAATCAAAAACGTTCAAATAAACAATCTTAAAATGGTTTACGAAAACCTAAAGAATATTTATTTTCAAAGGTTTTAAAATTAAATATTTTCCTCAAAGAAATATAAAAACAAACGATAAATAAAATAAATGATAAAATGAAGATCCCCTTAATAAAAATAAAATACGGAGCTTTATGTTGGAAACCCGGTTGCCCAAATTTATGCCTCATACGGGCCCCTAATTAGAGTTTATCTCCTCTTCACACATTTTACCCAGCGCCATTTTCCGGCTTTTCCTCGCCATATATCTCCGCTCATTATGCGGGACCTTTTCCGCCATTTTGCGGAGGCAGGAAATACGAAAAAAAAAAAATCACAAACAAATCAATGGAATGAACGGACCAAAGTCCTGCCAAAAATCGTTTGGCAATTTTTGCGATTTTTCGGCCAGTCGGCGGGATCCAAAACGGTAGCAGGCTCAAACAGGATACAAAAACCGGGGGATTTTCCGAGGGACGACGCGGCGGCGGACGACGCGGAGTGGAAGAGTCAACATTTTGCGGGTCGCCGGGACCCATGCACAGATAATTAGGCTTAATTAATAGCCCATTCGGAAATTATTAATTAGTTTTTATAGGCGACGGGCGCATTTTCGTAGCCGGATATTGATTTTGTGGTGGCTTTATTAATGCTATTGGCTTAAATGTTTCTACCTCCATTAATTACGTGGCTTTTTGTGTACAATTTTCTCTGTGGGCTGTGGACTGCGGACTGCGGACTGCGGGCCACGGACTGGTCCTGCTCCACGCGGCGGTGTCCGTCATTATCTGGTGTGAGCCGGTGTGCGAGAGCGGTTAGTCCGCTTGTTTGTTGTCACACTGATTGACTTTATTTGCGCATATTTTTCGGGCCCTGAATTATTAACAAGAATTCCGGACAGCGGACATTTTTGGGGCTATCGAAAAAAGGGAAGGAGATCGAGCAAAAAAAGAGGAAATTATGCCGCAGCGGGAAAATTATCTAGACGGACGTGTTCTTGGGGCAAACAAAAATCTTGTTTTAGAGCTCTTTCTCATTCTGCATATTTTACATCATTTTTTATTTGAAATAATTTATTTCTGATGAGAAATAGGGAATTTTATATCACAAACAAGTTATTGTATGTTCAGATATATATTTTAAGCATACATAAATCTACTTAATTCGAATACGGCTTAGCTTTAAAACTTAAATAAAATATTTATAACTTTTTAACTAAAAGATCTTCAATGATATGCTTGATTTAATATTTAATAAAAAGAATGACTCAGATCTAGTTGCTATCTAGTTAAAGAAAAAATATATTCAGATATTTAACTACAACCTGGACTTTAAAAAACACTTAATAAAACCGATCTGATGTGTTAAATAAAATCATATATCCATAAGGATTAAATAATACATCTTTAAAAATGTTAAAACTGTACTGCTTATATTTGTATGATTTTTCTTTTATTTTTGATAAATTTGTTAAGTTCTTTTTTGTTTTTTTGTTTTCTATACATCAAAATTCAAATATTTATCATCGTGCTTATGTTTTTCCCTCACCCACTCCCTGCTGTATAAGTTTATATATTTTGTTAATCGAACTAATTTAAGAAATTAATATTGAGACCTCCGCTTAACCATCGACATTTGCATACTTTCTGCTCAACCGATTTTTACTCTTGCATAAACACTTAATCCAATATTTCGATCAACCATAAAAGTCCCTTAATTCCCTTAAAAAATGCAAAGCCCTTGCTCTTCACTTTCCGGTCGGGTTTCGCCAGTATCTCGTTTCAGTGGGGTGGCTGTAACTTTTTTTTTGCGAAATTAATAAAATATATGCCAGTAATTAAGTCAAGCAGCGACTGTCAATAAAATTTGTTAATAAATAATTCAGAATATTTTGCTTTTTGCATATTTACAATTAATTTATGGGTAATCAGTATCAACAGACGTTTTCAGTAATCGTTATTTACTTGTGTGTTCCGCACACATCCCGACATATACTCGGATATATGAATATCCCTATATATGTATATATCTGTGTGCGCTATGTAATGTCCTTTTGGCTCGGCAAAATGTCAGAATGCTGTAAATCGCGCAATTTGCATTTTGATTTGTGCACTGGGCTAGACGGTAAAATATTGACAGTCCCGGATTCCGGCGGTGTGGGGTTAAAAGGGGGGCCGCTGACGAAGGCGAACTCACAAATTGGCAGGCAATTTGCGCATTGATTGAGTTGCATTTTATATTTATGGCGGGAATATTTGTTTGCATTTATTTTGTAAGTCCACCGGAATCGCTTTGGTCAACGGCGGTAATGAAAGATAAGTGGTCACAAGTAGCATTGCACAAATTGCCACAAAAAATAATTGACGACAAGTGGCAAGGAAAAGTGCATTTTTAACTTTAATATCCAAGGCAAGCTGGGTCAGTAAGTCAGCGAGGTTAAACCATATTCTAAATGTATATAAGCAGCGAAATCAAAAAAATCCCCTATTAAAGGCTTCCTTAAATATTATTTCAAGTACTCTCGTTTCTTTCTCTTTTCTACTTTAATATCGTTAATATGCTAATTGTATTATTCTCTGCTTTTTTAATAGCATCAAGCTCTAAAGAGAAAATCACAATTTTTTTTTGTGCCTGCGGCAGCTAGTTTATTCGGAAAGGGGTTGGTCAGTGTCTAGTCCGGCTTTTGTAGCTTTTGTTGCTCTTGTTGTAATGCAATTAATTGTCAATTTAAATTGAAACATCAAATTTAATATAAATGCATTTTAAAATGTACAATTAAATTTATTTCACCTACGCACGCATAAGCATAAAAACAGCCGGGCAGAGAAAAAAAAAATGGTCTCCCACAATTTTAATTATTGATTTTGTTATAAATATTCCAGCGATAAAGGTGGCAAGGAATATTGGAGGCAGAGAGTGTGTAGTCATAATATTGAAATAGAGAAGTAAATACTCTGGTGAAAATCGCTGGCAGTGCTGGGACTTTAGGTGTGAAAAAATAAGTAAGGAAATTTAAATTAAAAAAAATTAATAAAATGTATCAAAAAAGGGTTCCCTTATTAAATATTAAGTTATTGAGGTTCTGTAAAATATGTCTAGGGGATGTTATTAATTGATAACTTATTTAGATAGTTTATTGAATTTAGAAAAATTAATAAAAACATCTCAAAGATTCCAAATATACTTTTTTTCAAAGTATCTTCAAATTCGACACCTTTTAAAATTAAATAAAATAATTAACTATCACATTAATTAGTGTATTCATTCAGTTTTTGTTGAGTATCTCATACATCGGCTCTTTTCATAATAAATCGCATCTTTCATGCTTAGCGCCCGAGCTGTCGAATTTGTTTTATATTCGCTTGGTTAAATGCATTAAATTCATTTGACTGCCGCATAAAAATGTTGTGTAGCTTTTCATTTAAATCATAATTTGTTTGCGATGCTCTGATTTATGCATGCGCTTTTTTTTTAGGCTTCGACTTTTTTACCCACTTGCCGACCAACTCCCCCAGTCGGCGTGTGATTGTGTTTGACCAACGTTTATTTGTTTGTATAGTAAACTTTGGTTAAATAAAGTGGCCAACAGTTTAACAGCCATAACACCGAGCCCACTTAGCTGCGAAAAAAGCCAACATATACATATATGGCCAAAGGTGACCCGCAACTTTACCACATTCAAATGGTTGCCCAACGACAACAATGCAGAAAAAGTAAAAAATAAAATAAATAGTCACTTGTATACTTCATACTTGTACAGGGACTATAATAAGACTAATGATTTTTTAAAAAAGTTTTTAATATAACAAGAAGCTGAATACCCCCTATTAATATTCTAATTCGTTTCAGAATATTTCAAATCAATTTTAATTTCGCAAAAATAGTAATTTGCACACCCTACTTTTATAAAGATTAAGTCATAATTTAAATAGCAAACGTATTTCCACACTTTTAAGTTCATTATGATTTTTAAAAATCAGTAATTTTGTTATAAATTTAATAAATAAATTATAAATATGTTATGTTGCAGTCTTAAGTTGAATTCCTTCTTGCAGGTTTAAAGAAGCCTGTTATTCTCGGAAATGTTTGTGCATCTCTTAAAATAAAAATAAATAAATTGTTTGAATTGCTTTGCCTTAAACATCTGAACGTGTTTGAAAGGCTTGGCTGCCTAATCGCTTTTTTGTGTGATTTTGTGTGGTTGCATTTGTGGGTGCACCACATGTCCGATACCGAATACCCAGTCTCCCCGCAGTTCATTTTCAACCCCACCCGACGAACTTTTACTTTTGCTGCTCTGCGGTTGCTGCATTTTAATCTAGGAAATACACAACAAAGGCACAAAAAACACTCCCAAAAAACCAAAAACTTAATGTAGGCTAAATTTAAGGAAATTGAATAGTATTTATAGCGTTTACTTACTCTGACAGTTGCCAATGGGCGGCATCCGGAAGCCGGATAGCGGATCCGTGGAAAAGTGGAACGGTCTCTGGCCAAACGCGAAATGGAACTGCTGCTGCTGTCCTAAAAGGGATAACACTAAGTTTTTTTCAGTTTTAATTTTCTGTCCTTAACTAGATGGTTTCTTGCGTTGGCCCAGTGGTTGCTCGTCCATATAACTCTCAACATTTTTTTGTGCAGTGTATGCTCAAGTGGGAAAAAGCTGGGTTTGAAAATGTGTTTGAAGTAGCAAGTTTAAATGGTTTGGCAATCATGTGTTCATTTTTATATTATAGATTTATTAAATTTACTTGCAATATCTTTTAAATTAAATATGTGAGTTTATTTTTTAAAAAGGTCTCATTGGCATTTTTATCAGTTAAAAGAAGTCTTTATCTTTGTCTGTATTTATATATTATTAAAGAATATGCCACAAATTACTAAACAGTTTTGTAAGCTCTTCAAAGAATATTTTCTTTCTCTATTTAATCGACTTTACTTAATTTAATTAATTAATAAACTAAAAATCATTAATATTTGCTTCAAGAAATTTGAGAATTTCATTTAATCACTTAACACTCTTTCCAAATCCTTAGGGGACCCCTTTATAATATATTTAAATTTGCTCTTTAACTCTTTTTCGCAAATTTCTGTACCAAAAAAGTCGCAGAAAATGCGAACAACCACTGAACTGTGTATGTGTTTGTGTGGATGTTTAAATGACTGATTTTTGGGTTTATTTGTGTCTGTGTGAGAAACTTAAATGACAAGCAAGTTGATGAATGAAATTCGGTTGCTTTCGATTCACTTAAGATGTAAGGAAGGTCTCGTTTCTCGTTGCCCGTTGCCTGTTGCCCTTAGCTCGAGTTTCCCGCACTTTCCGCACTTTCCCAGCCCCATGTCGAACTATTGACAATGGACTTTGTGTGTATGTGAAAGTGAAATGACAATGGCCCAAAAAACTTTACTTTACCCGAACTGGCGACACTTTCGGGCTAAATTGTAGACCCAAACTCTGGGCCTCCTCCTCGAACGGTTGCAGTTATCTGCCAGATTGTATTCATTATAAAATAATAACCTTTTGTCTGCAGCTTAAGGCCCCGACCAGCGCATGTGTGTTGCCGTCCCTTTCGTTACCGCAACAGAGCTCCACCATGCCGTTGTCCCGCTCTGTCTGGCACTCTGGACATATAAATCATTTCATGGATTTGCATTCGTTGCTCTCCGTTCTCCGTTCTCCACTCTCTAGTCTCTAGTCTCTATTCTCCACTCGGCGGCATTCTCCATTCTCTGTTCTCGGTTCTCGGACCGAGACCAGCAAAACTTTCGGACCGAAACCCCGTCCCATTCCGTCCCCTTCCAGGGAAAGCCTGAACATATGCAAAGTGAAATATTTGCATCCTTATAAATATGTATGGGAGGAGAGAGTTTGTGTGTGTGTGTGATAGAGCTGTCTAATGAATATTCCTTCAAGAAATTCGGGATTCCGAAGTGAAATGAAGTGCAGTATTAGCAGGCAAATGTCCTTGCTACATCAGCAAAATCTTGAGGAAGGAATTAAGCCGGAACGGAGGCAGGCAGGAGTGTGGGATTTGTAATATTTCAAAGAAAATGCTCGGTAGAGATGTGCTTTGGGAGCTGCTTTTTGAGGGAATTTCACACAAGGCCTCACTTATTTAAACAATATTTACACCCACTTTTCAGGCTCAAAAATATATATTTTATAAAGAATTTTATGAACAATTTATAGTAATTTTTTTCCTGCTAAATGTACAATATAATTTACAAATTTCCCGAGTTCATCACTGCTGCAAAAAAGAAGGTAAGCAATAATGAAATCTCTAGGCCAGTGCCCAGGACTTCAACTCGTCCTGATCCTATCTCAGTGTCTGCAGCTAGTCCTTCTGAGGATGAGGAATGCCTGCTCTGGCTGCTACTGCTACAGCAATTTATCTATTTGGCAACTAATAAATTGTTATGCATTGTCCTGCAAATGAAATGCCCGGAAAAGGGGAAAGGGGAAAAGGGGCAACGAGAAACGAGGACTGCCTGCCGGCTCAGCCTGCTCTACTTACTTGTCTTGGAGCGGGGTTCGCGTGGCCCATCGACTGTCACTTTGATCGCCTTGTTGTAGGTGGCTATGTGCGGTGGATTCGTTGACACGGTGATGGTTAGCGTGAAGCTCTTCCCTGCAAAAGAAACAACAAACAAATTTATGAGATTTCCCATTTCCATTTCCATTTCACTGCCTAATGTCGGCCAGTCATGCAAGCCAATAAACTTGTTTTTTGGGGTTTTGTTTCGGGGTGTTTTTGGGGTATTGTCACGTCGTAAAAGTGTTGGCCATTAAACGATAATGGCCCGGTTGTGTGGAAATAAAAACCTGTTCCATTAGCAATCGATCGGGTATATTATTACAGTGTTTTTAAGAACATGTTCCAAAGAAACCTTAAATCAAATAAGCTATTAACTAATATAAAATTCCTAGCCATAGCTAGCACTAATCAATAAAGCCTTTATATTAACCCAACTTAAATGTACTTAAAAACCTGTTCCATTAGCAGTTGATCGGAAAAAGAAACCTTAAATTAAATAAGCTATTAACTAATATAAAACTCCTAGCCATAGCTAGCACTAATTAATTAAGCCTTTATCTTAACTCAATTTAAATGTAATTATCCTTGTAATCTTGGACAGTTTCCTACCTGAATTAAAAGACTTTTTCTGTCCAACAATACCTCATTTAAATTCAATTCATGGCTCTGTCACCTTTCCGCGTAGCCCTTCGAAATACAGAATTAATTACAATTTAAACAGATTTAGTCTGCATTCACATATGCTTCAGCCGGGACTTTCTTTCGCCCCCCAACAAGATTTATTTCGTTTGCGCCGCAGTTTTCTTTTAATTAACTTGTTTCAGTCCGCCCCCTTTTGCTGCTGGCCACGCCCCCCATTTGGGCCATTGTCATTGTCAAGTGTTGCCAGGGCAAGTTGCCCTTTTGTTGTCGCCGCTCTCTAGCCATTTTTTGTTGAGATTCAATTAAAAGCATTTCGGGCTCCTTAAGCCGCGCGTCGCCTTCCTGTGTTTATTTCGTCTATGACAACGCGGCGTATGTGCGATGCGGGGCCATGGGGCGTATGTGTGCTCTCGGGAAAGGAGTCTGGGCGGGAGGTTTGCTTTTTAAGTTGACAAACAAAGCGTAAATCATTTCGGCACATACAAATAAACCGCCGACGTCCCCCAAACCCATCGAAATAATATATATATCTGCGTCTATACACATATGAACTCAGACGGGGAGCGGCTTACACATGTTCCTGGCACACTCCACTTGGCCCACACAATATCTCCTGATTTTCCGCCTTGATTTTCCCCCCACCCTCCCCTTTTTTCCGAGGGCGGCGTAAAAAATGAAGTCTCGAGTGGCAACCAAGATGAGGGAAAACACTTTTGTGTTTATTGCCATCAAGTGCAGTTCATTGTTGCGCAATTCTTTGGCACTTTTCCGGGGGTTTTCTTTCTGAGAGGTTGGGAGTTTTTTGGCTAAGGATAAGGCCATGTATAATCGATCATTAAAAGGGGAGCTTTACAGTGGGATGGGGAGAGGGAAAATGGTTTTGTTTAAAGAAATATTTTGGAATCTTATTTAGTTGAAGAAAAACTAGGTTTAAATAGTATTTGTAGCTAAAGATTTTATAATAAAGTGAGGTTATTTTCACAGAGTCTTATTCTGCTAAATAATAAATTGTGTAAATGGTAGTTTAAGGTAAGGAAACCTTGAATCGCTTAATTTTATTAAATATTCCATTAAGAAACCTGACAATCTTTTCGCCCCTATTAAATTACACTCAAAATTTAGCCTGTGACCCAATTGATTGCTAATCCCAGGAAGTTCCCCTCTACTCAACCCGAAGGCGAGAAAACATTCATCTTAATCTCACCGAAACGGCGACAAATGGAAACGTCAACACTTGAGGAGCAAGACATTTCCGTGTGTGGGTGTGGCGACATTTAAAATCAAATCCTGTTGACAAATAACCTGAAATCCTTGCCAGCAAATCCCCGACCATTTACCGTTGCACAGGCGTCATAAATCAATTTGGGGGTAATGAAATACACACGCACACACACAGCACACGCACGGGAGGGACTCACACACACACGCTCAGGACATGGGAAACAAACAAAAGGACATCTGTCAATACTTGTGGCTGCGTCGCAAATCACCAAGAAAACAAGAACAAGGACCCACACCGCCCCGCAGTTAGACACTTGTCACATAATCGTTGGCCTGGCTTACGAGTTACAATTTACGGATTAAGTGCAATTAAAATTTTTGATACGCACCAGAAACATGAGCCCAATGGCAAATATCTAATAAACTTGCTTTGGGTCTTGGGTAAATGTAGCCTAAAATCGAGGGAGAGCAAAGCCAAGACCTAAATTAAGTGTTAATATTAAACATACTTTGATAAGTTTCAAGAGATGCCTTGTGTGGGCTTTAAGGGAGATAACTCATGGTTTATATTTTCAAATATTTATATTTAAAAGAAGAAGATCATGAAAAAGAAAAAAATAATAATTATAGATATCAATTACTTTTTAAAACAAATTAATAATTGGTGTAGCAAATTGCTCTATAAATTAATGTAGAAATTCTAGATGTAAGTTCATGTTTTTACTTTGGAATAATTATTACTTGAAGACACAATATATAGAATAATTTTAATGTTATGAAACAAGGAAAGAATAATTCTTATTAACCAAGCTTAAATAATAAATTTAAAATTAAATTAGCTTATTTAAATAAATAAAACAAATCACTGAACGTCTTTATCTGAAGCTGCTAAGATTAACAGGTAAAGGCGCTTCCTTGGCATTTTTTGTTTGTTTTTTCTTGTTTGGTTTCACTTCACTTGTAAGCCAAAAAAGACTAAGCCCTTGGAAAGCCTGCAAAGCCAGCCAGTAAGTCGGCCCAACACCGAAATAAAAACATTTTGCGGCTTCCTTGGTTTTCATCTTTTTTTTTTTCTGTTTGTTTATTTTGTTTGCCGGTTGATATCCTGCCTGTGTGTTTACCTGAGGGTGGAAACAAGCTTGTATGATTGATTGCAATGGTTGGCTCAGGGAAGTTAAAAAGGGGTTAAGGGATTTGTGGGGTTATTGGGTTCGATTGGAGAACGGGGGCATCTTCGATTTGGTCAATAAATGTCTGTTATGAGCAAATATTTAGTTTAAAAAATGAAGAAGTATTGTTTTAGCAACATATTGACAAATAAGAGGCTTTAAACCAAATTATACTGCTTGTGCTTTTTATAGAAATATTGAATTTAATTTAAATATCCTCGTTTTTCTTTATTCAAATTAAAGTTATTCGAACTAGTTGAAAATATAAAAGTGTTGCATTTTTAAAGGCCCATTGGAGCGATGCTTATGGGTAAATTTAATAGAATTACTGCCGCTTGGGTCATTACTGGCTACTGCCATTCCATTCCCCACATCTAAGTTGCATTAAATCTGCCCCTGCGCCCATGGGGCGTATGAGTGATTTACGTGGCATTTGCCAACGGCGACGCCATTTTGTTTCGCTGCCGCTGCTGCTGCTGCTGCTGCTGCTGCTGCTGATGTCTAATTACAATAACAAATGCATGAGCCGGCAGTACATCAGGCCTGGCTCCCTCGTGCCACGCCCCCGTGTCATGCAATTTAATTACCCGGGCATCGATTTATTTGGCCCAGCGCTAGGCTACACTTTTAATTAGCAAAGTGCCATGCACATGCACGCACACACCACGCATCCATCCGCCGAGCGGATGACGATGACGATGGTAATGGGGGGCCGAGAAGGGGTTAATGCGGGGCTTAAGGGGTTAAAGTCGGTGCCAGTTTCCGCCTGTTACGACTAAACAGCAACTAAACATCGGGGAGTAAGAAGCAAGATTGCTGAACAAGGATTTCTTTATGAATAAATAAACAAAAATTATATAAAAATTAAGTATTACTTTTATTAAATTAAATTTAAATTTTTTTAGCTCTTAAAAATACCATCTTATAAGCACACTTATTCTCTGTGTGTGCTCTCTCACTTTCCGTCAATAAATCCTTGAATTGTGAAAATACCAAGTAAGCAAGAAAGGAAAGAAAAAGGCTACCCTTAGTCGAGGCCATCCCCCTTTGAGGTTTTTATTTACACAATTCTCAAGCCATTTAATACGGCCCAAAAACAGCCGCAAAATGAACTGAGCCAAGAACAACTCCCGGAAAAATTCCCCCATATCTGGGGCATTCAACACCCCGAAAGATAAACATTCCCCTGAAAAATCTTGGGGACACGAGACAAGAGGCAGCAGCAACCCCTCGGAAATAGAGCCCGCCCAAAGATAAATGCCGGGCAAAAGTCGAGGCGTTAAAAAGGCAAAGAAAAAAGGGAACTTTCTGCTTTCTGCCAGCAACTGACACCTTGTCCTGTGAAAAGGACACGCCTGTCGCCCGGGAAATCCAGGAAGGGGAAGTCATGCCAAATTGTGCACAATTTGCTTTTGGCTTGCCTTCTGTTCTTTTCAATTTCATGTTTTTTTCTTTTTTGTTTTTCTTTCCTTTCTGAGGGCTTTGTTTTTCCTAGCGTTTTGGGCCTGACTGCCAAATGTTGGTAATTGCGGAGGGCAGATTGGGGGATTTTCCATTTTCCTAAGGGGGGAGGCCGAGCAACAGGCAACAGAGTATTGTGCAAATTACAGTTATCATAATTTGGCAGTGACAAAGGGAAGTGATTGGTAAAGGGGTTGAGTTAAGGATAAAACATATTTTAAAAAACTTAATGGGTCATATAACTTTTATACATAATATTTAAAAAATAGCCAAAAGAAAAGCCCAGAGCAGACCCGCTTGAAGTTAATGAATTTATGGCCCTCATTCCGCCCTCCCGTAGTTGGCCTAAACGAATGGGAAATTCCCAATTAAGTCGCCCCACATGCCCCACAGATAATGCCCGCCGCGGAAAATGTTGATGTGAAAAGCGAAAGACGTCGGCGGGGAGAAGGAGGAAAATGCGGAAAAACGCGACGAAATGGCCGGGATATCGGACGACTGACGTGAACACGCGGACACTCACGCATCCATTTGGCATCGGGCCGAATGATGACAATGAATGAATCCTCGGCGAGAGACACACACAGAGACACGCCTCCATCCTTCCTTTTCCGCTTTTCCCTCACGAAAAACCGCTTATGTCCACCCCGCCCTGCCGCCCTTCCCTTCGCTGGTCGAGGCTTTGGTTTTTGCGGTTCCACCGCAGCGGATGCGTAGCCCCCCTGTCCGTCGAATCAAAACCCCAAAAATGCCCCCCTTTTGGCCAGGACGAAATGACCAGCGGAATTGGGCTTAGTCTCAGGCTTGGCTCCCCCCTTTTGCAGGGAAGCGGAAGAGCCAGGCACCCATCTTCAGTCCTCGCTGATTGAATTATGGGTTGTGTGATTGACGGCGACGACGGGATACTTTTTTCTAGTTTCTTTTTCTAATTAAAACGATGCAGATACTAATGGAAATTCCGAAATAAAAATGTATCTAACCAAGGTTTAGATTTAATTTATTAAAACATATGATATCGGGGGACATGAACTTGAATATATTTAGTATTATTAATGCTATATTTAATTTTCAAAATGATATAGAGCACAATCCCCCCAAAAACTTCAGCCGCAAATTTCCATTTATTTATTTCCATTAAGTGTATGACTCCCCCTCTCAGTAACTCCACTTGACTTCCGTACTTCCGTACTAACTGACAGTTTATTAAACACTTTAAGACAAAAGCAACAGACAAATGCTGACAACAAAAAACCTCACGTAAAAAGAGCGACAAAAACTGAGGAATCCGCTTCTATTCGGTGAATGAAAACGATGACGATGCCTGCCGCTGATGAACTGCTGACAATTTGTGCAGCGCTTAACAAGCGGTTAAAAGGATACAAAAGCCTGTCGAGCACAAAAAACCAAACAACTGACAAAGGACGACGAGTGAACCGACAAAGAAACAAAAACGAAACGGACAAAAAAAATGATGACAGCAGTGCAAAAAGTGCCCTGAACGATACAAAATAAAGGGCAAGGCAGAAGAGAGCCGGCGAAAACTTTTACCACTCGGCGGCGAACTCAACTCGACTTGGGCGATAATTGAACAAATTGTTTCGAGTGCAATCGAGGGAGGCGGGCAGAGGGCGGACGGGGGGCCAGAGGTCAAGTGGCAACAAGGGCCAATAAGAGGCGCCACTTGACAAAAAACTTTTGCGTCCCAGAGCCAAGTGCTGGGATTAACTGAGAATGGACTGGGTCAGGCCCTAAACATGTGTCCTGCTTCCGGGAGCGCACCTTTAATTTAAAAAGCATGCTATTGGCGCTGCTTTGCTTGTACATTCCAGGCAAAGCGTGAAGGAGAGCGGGAGAGTGGATCAAGAGTGCGGGAATTGCTCTGGTGCGCTTTGAACGAAGAAAAACTCTCGCTTCAATTTAAAAAGCATGCTGTTGCTGCTGCTTTGCTTGTACATTGCAGGCAAAGCGTGAAGGAGAGCGGGAGAGTGGATCAAGACTGCTGGAACTGCTCTGGTGCGTTTTGAACGAAGAAACCCCGCGCTTCAACTTAAAAAGCATGCGATTGGTGCTGCTTTGCTTGTACATTGCAGGCAAAGCGTGAAGGAGAGCGGGAGAGAGAGATCAAAAGTGCGGGAATTGCTCTAGTGCGCTTTGAACGAAGAAAAACTCTCGCTTCAATTTAAAAAGCATGCTGTTGGTGCTGCTTTGCTTGTACATTCTAGGCAATGCGTGAAGGAGAGCGGGAGAGATATTCAGACTGCGGGAACTGATCTGGTGCGCTTTGAACAAAGAAACCCCTCGCTTTAATTTAAAAAGAATGATGCTGATGCTGCTTTGCTGGTAAATTTCAGGCAAAGCGTGGAAGAGAGCGCGTGGAAGAGAGAGCGTGGAAGAGGGAGCGTGAAAGAGAGAGCGTGAAAGAGAGAGAGAGTGAAAGAGAGAGCGTGGAAGAGAGAGCATGGAAGGCAGAGCTTGAAAGAGGAAGAACATGGAAGAGGAAGCGAGAGAGAGAGATCAAAAAAGCGGATACCGCTCTTACATTAAGAGCGAAAGCACAAAAGAGCAAAGCGATTCTTTTAATTCCCTTTTTAATAGGGGAATTAAATTCTTGGGAATTTTAAGTGAACCGGAACCGCTTGTTGAGAGCTCTGTTTATGACTAATCAAAGATCTATTCTTGGTCTTTAATAAATTATTAAAATTACTAGTTATTTCTAATCTTCTTAACACCCGAAACTTAAGCATTATATTTTTTTATTGATCTCTTACCTCTGCCACTCCTTCCAACGAATCGCAGGTCATTGAACTTGGCCACCTGGTTCTTCATCACCGCCGTGCAGTTCCGCAGCTCCGCACAGTAGTTCTCATCGTTGCCCGCCCGCACGGTGACCATCGTGCCGTCCATGATATCCCCCAGGGACACCACCTTGAAGGCCACCGGCAGGGTCTTGTTGGATCGCCAGTGCGGCGGCAGGACGGTGCAGACGAAGAGCGGACTGCTGGTGCGGATCAGTTCGCCGGGATGTTCGGTGAGGAAGTCGCCCAGTGTCCTTTCCGCCAGGATGTCCGAGGTCATCTTCGTGTACGCCTCGTTCAGCAGTTGGGCGGGTGTGGGTGGTGTGTTTTGCTCGGTGCTGTTGTTGTTATTATTGTTATTGTTGTTGCTACTACTCGAGTTGTTGTTGTTGTTGGTGCCATTGGTGTTGTTGCTCGTGTTGTTGTTGTTGCTGCTTGAATTGTTATTGTTGTTGTTGTTGGTTGTGTTGTTGTTATTGTTGTTGTTGGCATTAGATGCCGTTGAATTGCTGGAAGTCGTTGTTAAATGCATTTTGTAAGTGTTGCTGGTGTAGGGATTATAGTGATGTTGATGTTGCTGCTGTTGCTGTTGCTGCTGCTGATGTTGGTGATGTGGATGTTGCAGTTGTTGCAACTGTTGCTGCTGCTGCTCCTGCTGCTGCTGCAATGGATGGTGCAACTCCGGCTGCTGCTGCTCGAACTGCTCCAGTTGCCCTTGAGCGTGAGCCTGCACTTTTTTTAGCCGCACAATTTTGTCGTCGTTTAGTTGAACCGCAGCGGAAAACTATCTTTATCTTTAGAGGATCAGCTATGCCGCAGGAATCCTCACGAGCTGCAAAGCAAACAAGGGAAGAGTGCACAATATTAATTATATTTCAGTGAAGAAAAAAGCAGAGACCGTAAACAAGAGTTATTATTTAATAAAGATCAATGGTTTAAAAATGGTCAGAGAGTGCGGGAAAAATACACATATGGTATGTAATTACGGGGAAATTAAAAATATAATAAACTTTGTTTCCCATTTTTTAAATAAATGTCAATTTTAACTCTTAAAAAAGATTTAAAAAATAAACATCAAATATAATTATTATATATACATTTTTATTCAAAAATCAAAAAAAGGAGTTATTTTAAATAAGAGTTACATTTGATTTTTATTATAAAATTCAAATATAAGAGTTATTTTTGTGATGTTTATTATATAAACACCAAAAGTTCAAATCAAATTGGAATATCTCGTTAACGGGCGATCCAACCGAATATATCGACCTATATATATATGATCTACTCTTCAATACCTTTTTAGTTGATGTATAATGCGTACGTATCCAATTATCTCAACTTGCTATATGCACAATTCATATATAAACGGAAAGGTATTGAAGAGTAAATTATATATATATAGAGCTATACATTCTGTATAATCTTCCGTTAAAGAGATATTCCAATTTAATTAATTAATTAACTTTTATTTTTGATTTTTAAATACAAATTAAAATATAATTATTATATTTGAATTAAAATTATTTTATTAAAATCAATTTTAAGAGTTATAAGTTATAACTTATAATAATTACGGTCCCTGAAAAAAAGATAAAATTATATATGTAAAAAATATCATAATGGTGTTCCCAATTTGGTAGTTATTACATAACAAAGTTTCAACCTGTATCTCCATCTTGCTTGCACACCTTAGATGGTTAGTCAAGTCTCGAACCATTGCTGTGAACCTAAACCTAAGCAACATCGATATGTTGCCAGCTCCAATAAATGTTGCTCAACATGTTTCTAGTAACCTTTGGCCTAGCAAAACTAACTTGTTAATTAAATAATTAATAAATAATTTAATTATTAATTTAATATATTTTTTTAAATTCGTATTATAATATTTCGTAACTTTTGTTCTCTTTAAAATTAGCTTAATTCATTAAATAATTCACAAAGGCAAAATCTAGCAACATCGACATGTTGCCAGCTCCAATTAATGTTGCTCATCATGTTTCTAGATAGTTCTGTTATAGTTAATTAAGATAGTTAATTAAATAACTAATTCATAATTTAATTATTAATTTATAAATATTTTTTAATTCGTATTATAACATTTTCTTTAAAATTAACTAAATTCTTTATATAATTTAGTTCTAGTTCAATAATTTTCGTTATTATTTTGCTCAAGTTTTGGATTTATTTTCAGCAACTAAAACAATTAAACAATTAACTAAAAACACCAATAGGATGTAGTTGTGGTTGTACATAGTAATGGGATCCATGATAATATAAAAATATAAGACTTGAGCAAATGAGAGCAAAGGAACTAGTTGTCCCCTCTCTCGCAGTGTCTAGTAGATGTCCCAGCGGGATAGTGTCCAACTTGCAATCCAGCTCAAGGGCCACTTTTAGGGCCTCCAGCAGATTGAAGATTGTTCTTGATAATATAACGATATAACTATATAACGATATAACGAAAACGTAACAAATTTCAAACGGAAAACGAAAATCAAAAACTAACTTAACTAACGAAACTAACAAAACTAACGAAACTAAACGAAATTAAACGAAACTAAACGAAACATAGGTGTGAGTGTGGCGGCTGCTCAGACTCTACTTCCTACAATGGCCTCCATCAGCTGGCCGCTCAGCTCGGGACACAGAGCAATCGCGTAGAACTTATTCTGCTGGAACTTTTTGTAAATGCAACTCAGCTTGGACAGCGGTGCCTCCCAGGCCAGCTTAGCGATCCGCCAGCTGATGGGACGCAAGTGGGTGGCCGAGTAGCGCGAGTAGAAGGCCAGAGTGGGGGTCCAGTGACGGTCGTCGAATCCCTGGGCCACCTGGTAGTGGCCATTGAGCAAGTTCAGCGACAGAAACAGCGAGGCTGAGGCTATCTCCGAGGGTAGGCAGCTGGCTAGAGCGTAGTCCAGGGCAGAGAGCTCGATGAAGTACTTGGCCAGGGTGTGGTGCTGATCCTCCGCGTTGGCAGCCTTCGCGTAGCGCCGCAGAAATTGTATCGGCAGCGGACGCGACAGGTTGAAGTCGATGGCCCAGAGGATGTGCAGCTCCATCTGGCGGATCTGTCGGGCCGTATAGGCGTGATCGGTGATAAGGACCATATCTTCGATTGGCGGCGGGTACAGGTCCTCGTACTTGGCGGCTATGTAGACGGCCGTGAGGCCCACCAGCTGAAAGCTGGAGCGGCGAGTGTCCTGGACCACCTGCAGGTAGCGATCGACGATGGACACCGCCAACTGAAAGGTCTCTTGGACCAACCGAAACTCGACTTGGACGGCGTTGATCCAATCCATCAGCATGGCTCGCATCTGGGGCGTCAGATCCATCTGCCAGGCCATGTGATTCTTGACGATGGGCTGCTGCTCCTCCAGATCGTACAGATAGTCGTAGATATCATTGACGTACTCGGGGACCAGAAAGATGTTTCTCATTTCGGTTGCATCGATATCGATGACGCTCTCGGATATGTTGTCGAGGCTCACGTCATTGAGCAAGGCCGATAGGTTGAGTTCCGGTTCCGGTTCCGGTTCCGGTTCCCTAGGGGCCACACCCACTGGCAGGCGAAGCACGCGAATCTTCTGGGACTTGCTCATAGCCGCCTGGGCTATTATATTGGCGCGATTTAGCTCGGGATCTTGGATAACGCCCAAGGCAACACGTTTTGTGGTCACTTCCTGTAAAGGAGTTTTGTATTTTTAGAGGCTTTTCCAGAGCCTCACATTAACAGATTTGAACTTACCATTATTGTTGTTTTTTTTCTTCAATTTTTTTGTTGATTTTTTTTTGTTGATTTTTTTTTCTTTCTATTTTTACTTTTTACACACTAGAAAATAATACAGAGAATCAGACTTTTTACTACTATTTTTCACGTCCGTTCGGGAGGGCTTTCCGTTGCTTTATGAAATTTTCTAGCTGGCACACAGCCAAGTCGAATTTTATGAATGACTTTAAAGGCGAATGTTGCTGGGTTTGGGTTTTGCTTGTTTCGAAAAAATTAAATCTAAATTTTTGGGGCTTCCTATATTATATTTCCTCAGTTTATAAACTAAAGAGGTCTCTAAGAAAATCATAAAAAATATAATTTCTAGTTTACAATAATTTCAAGTAACTTCAAGCTAAAAGAAACCCTTTATTGCCTTCATTGAGTGGGAATTTGCCAATAAACTCCACCACTCTGGGGCTAAGGTCCACCACGATTAGGTCATCAATCTACCCCGACTGACTTCAATTTGAACTTGGCGCCCGATGCGACACCATAAAATTCCCACATGGCCGACCGAGGCCGAGGCCTGTTAATGTCTTTAAATCACAGCCCCAAAATGGCATATTACATGGGTGAGCCTCCCATTCCCCGCGGGAGCTAGGGACTTGCAGACTGCACTCTTTGCACTCTCCGGCGGGATGCTGGCATGTCCATGGGCATGGCCACCATAAACACAAATCAATTGTCAACCACTCGCCGGGGCGAAGGCTTCAGACGGCTGGCAGGACTCGGATTCGCAGGATTGGATGGCACTGGAGGGAGCTGGGAGCAGGGAGCAGGGAGCCCATGGAGCTGGGACCTTCATATCCCAGCGGAACGCAATTTGCGTTGCACTTTTCAATTTCCGGCAAAGGACTTCATCGCACTCGCACACCCGCTCCACTCCATCCGATGACCATCGACCCATGCAACACTATCCCAATGCCAACGCAAATCTAGTGGCATGTGGCATGCGAAAAGGACGAAGGACCACGGACGGCGGACGACGGAGGACACACTGCACTCGTCACTGTAACCAGTGTCAAAATGATTGTGGACTCACGGGTGAGAATTTGTGGTTTGATACTTGCATATTTTGTCACTTGTCGACATTCGTGCAGGCACCAAAAAGGAGTCGGAGAGTTTGCCCGAAAAACCCAGAGTTAAAGGATAAATTTGTACGAAGGACGCAGGTAAATTCACACGCGAACTGAACACCTGAATTGTTACTTCATTAAGGTGAAGAAAATCGTAATGTAATATGTCTGGAATATATATTAATATGATTAAGTCAATCAAACTTCCTACAAAAGTAATCATAAATATCTAACCCAATTATTTCCAGCAAGAATAATTCATATTCTTAATTTCTGGAGCTTCACATCTTAGTTTATATTGTACTTAATATTGATTCCCTATTATTTATCAATACCCGTTTAATTTCCAGTGTCTGTAAAAATCTGAGCGCCGCTTTCCTTCTTTTTCTCCATCACATTTAACCCGCAGGCTCGCTCACCCCCCACGGCTGACCGATAAAAATTACTTAAAAATGCCACAGCTCATGGGTTGACTTTTGGCCAACAAAGAACAAAAAGAAAGAGAAAAAAACGAAGCAGGTTGAGAAACAAAAGAAAGGCACGGAAAAAATACGGTACACAAAATAACCGTCGACTGTCACACAAAGGGAAATTGTGGAAATGGTGGAAAAATCGCTACAAATGGGGCCATGGGGGGGGCGGAGGTTAACAAGCAGAAACAACAAGGACGAAGGACGAAGGAGGAAGGAGGAGGAACAATGCCGAAGAGGAAATCGCGGCGAACGTCCAACGGAAGCCAAACGTGTCGCCGCGAGTCCAGACAACAACACATCCCCCGGAAAATTGGGGAGGGGAAAGCGCGGGAAAGTCCAGGGTGGCAGGTCCAGCGGCATGGGTTAATGGCTGTCGTGGCTGGTCCAGTTCCAACGTCATTTGCCTTTCATTTCGTTGGCCAGCCTTTTATTGTAAATTTACTTTATAAAGGTCATTACCGAGCTCGAGATGAAAAAGATATTGGGGGAAAAAACCCCCAGTGGATGTAGGTGAGATAAGCGGTGAGAAGGAGGTCACAAGTGGACCAGACCGGACTGTCAAATTAAGTCGAGCCGTCAGCTTGAGTGGGCTTACCGATCACCTTTACTTGGGATGTTTGAGAAGCGCTGAGAGAGGCGTATTTAATGGTGAAGAACTGAAACCGTTGAGAAGCGCAGAGAGAGGCGCATTTAATAGAGATTTCAAGAAAACTTTAAGAAAAGCCTTGAGAACAATTAATTATAACAAATATAATTTTATATAAAAGTGTCTATAATATTTATTCTTCCTTGTGTTATTTAGTGTAAAAATCCTGCACCAATTACAGGACATTTGCCAGCTGCCAAGACCCAAACGAGGGACTGCCACCAAGTATTGGCAGCTCCAACAGGGCGCAGAGAATGCCAAAGGAGTGAAAAAATCAGCGACAAGTGCTCGACAAACGCGCCATAATCCGTGCTCGCCGTCACCAAAAAGTTCCAGGACATGGACACCGAACAACAACAGCAACAATATCCAGTGGAGAGTCACGCGCGGTTTGTCACCTCTGCTGGCAGCTGGCAATTGGGTTACAGTGAGAAAAATTCGCACACAAAAATATATATTAAAATGTCTTTGAGTTTTTTAAGGCTAAAGATACTTCTTTCATTTGGTAATAAAATCTAATGTGATTATACACATTGATGTTTTCCCCAGTGCACATTTTTGCGTGTGTGTGTGCTTTTGGGTTTTTTTTTTTAGAGCCAGACTTTCGGGCTGAGGGGCTAAATCAAAATTCATGGCTGCTGTTAAAACTGGCGACCGGGTATCAATAGACAAGGACCCAAGGACCGTTACACGCAAGTTTAACCCTTTGATGGCGAGCCCTCGGCCTCTGCCGCCCCGGGAAATTCGCCAACACATGTACAACATGTAAATTGTTTCAATTTGCGGCATTTGCCGTAAAGCTGCGCAATTTTCGACATGCCACGGATACTCATAGAGTTCCATCTGCACAACCCCTGCGTGAGTGGGCGGCATCTCTGGCCTTTGTTTTTATTTTTTGCATTTTCCCCCATTTTTATTTTCATTTCCTCTCTTTTTTTTTCCCAGCCATAGTTCGGCATGTCCAGCTGCCGGGCTCCCAGGGAAAACTCCCGGAATATTTTCCGGAGTGGCCAACCCAAATACTAAACTTGTTAAATGTTATAGGTATATGTATATATGCCATATGTGTATATATATATATGTATATATTCGGGGAGGAGGGCTACTGGCGTTGCTACTTTGATGTAGTTAAATTTTAATTGGACTTTGGGTTTCTGTTCCCCGTCTGTGGTATTACAACAACAATGTCCAGAATGTGGGCGAGTGTGTGTGTTGTAATGGCATTCGGGAATCCCCGTATTAAGCTAACCAAGAATGGAAGCAAGATGTCCTGGTTAATAGGTGCTAAAGCAAGTCAATGGATTCTGGCTGGGGCTTATTAGGGAGTTAAATGGGATTATTGGGAGAGAAGCTTTTGAAATATATAAATAAATTAACGAGGTATTATTTAAAGTAAAAATACAATTAATCAATTTTATGTTGTCTAAAATGTTTTAAGTTTGTCAAAAATAACTCTATAGTGAAGACTTTAATAATAGAAAAATACAAAATAATATAAAATAAAACGCCTTTGTTGACAGAGTCAATATATAATTTTTTCTGAATATATAACCATTTCTATTTTATTCTTTACAAACGTTTGTATTTTGTGTACTAGGGCTTAGGTGTTTTAATTGCTTTCCAAGGCCTGCAACTTCTTTTGTATAAATATCTAGAATAATTCTCCTCATATTTCCCATAATAATCTCCATAAATAGAAGCCTTTTCCTGCCACATAAATCCCAGTCTTAATTTTCCCAAACCAATCAATTTATCTGTGGCATTCGGGGGCCTGGAAACAAAACCCGAAATTAACAACATTTGCTAACTGAGAACAAATTAAGTCATACATTGTTTATAAGTGCTCAAAATGGGCACCGCACCGCACCGCAAAGCCCCAGGATACGGGATGCGGGATGCGGGATTCGGGGGATTCCAGGACTCGAGTGGGGGTCGAGTCCGGTCGGTGTGTTCGCTTTAATGCCTAAATCAACTAAATTTGCGGGCAGCAAACTTATTTCCGGCATGCCCAGAACACTTAGGCCAGAAACACACAGTCGTCGTCGTCGTCGTCGGTCGCCCACAGAAATCAAGAGTCCTACAAGGAGAGAGGACACCAAAATTCAACCATAAATTGATGCAGTAACACGCCCTCCACTTCATCCACCTCTCGGCCCTCCACTGCAGCTGCAGTTCTCAGTCGGCAAAAAAAAAAAAGAAAACACAAGGCTGCATCCTTGCCGGGCTGCAATCCAATGCAGTGCCGTGCCAGGCCAGGCCAGGCCAGGCCATGCAATGCAATCCTTCCGTCCTGTTCGTTCGTCCGTCCCAAGCCCAAAAAGCGAGCAACCAACAATGCCAAGTTTTCGGTCAACTTTCGGCCAAAACAATGCCCAATCCTGTGTGTTAACCCCCAGAGACCATGCACCCATGCACCCCTCGGACACACACCAAAAAAAGTGCCCACAGAACACACACGGACACGGGGCCACGCATCTTGTGCTCGTCCTTGGTCCTGGCTCCTCACTTTTTTGAGTGCGTGTGCACTGGCCGAAAAGGCCCAGTCCTATCTGGCTAGGATATTCCTTGACAAAGCAAAGTCGTTTGAGATTTCGTGCAGTGCAAGTGTGCCGACATTAATAACGTGTGCAGCAGGCACACTTTCAGGCTCTCCTGCGACTGCAGCCTGCAAGTGCAGATGGAGATGGAGATACAGCACGCAGGTCGCAGGATGCAGGAGCTGGGAGCTGGAGCTGGAGCCGGAGTTGCAGTTGGAGCCAGGGACTTTCTCTGGTCAATTCGCGGTTTTGCTTGTCACTTAGCCGACGGCCGGCGGCGCTGCGTTGGCCATTTGATAAACGACAAACGACAAACGACATACGACAAGCGACGAGGAGACGACAAGGACATTGCCCAGGAACAGGAACAGGGACATGCCCGATGGAATCCCGGTGTTGGAAGGGGGCCTCCGGCTGTGAGAAGTGCCGCCCTCGTCCTTTTGAGGCGACAATGTGACGACATTTAAGGCCAAAAGGAGCGCCGTATGTGTGGGAAGGCCAGCGCCGTGATGGATACTGCAGCGACTATGGTGTTTGTGGGGACAGGGAGCAGGCACCTACCTTGCAGTTTGCGGAAACGGAAATGGGACTGAACTTGGCCACGATTTAGTCGTGAGTCCGCTTGATGGGTCAGTTAAGGACGAGACAGGATAAGAGGACTTTAAGGGCAGCGGGAGTTGAGGAGAGTTGGGTTTGGAAGGGATTTCTATATAAGGATTCTGTATTTCACAATTTAAATGCTTAATAATATAGTTAATAAAAGTTTGGACTTAAAAAAGAAACTATTCAGATGAAGGAAATAAAAATAAGGAAAACTAATAACTCTCGGGCCATAATTCTACCCTTTTTATTAATTTTAACTAATTATCATATTATAATGAATAAAATAACATAAAGATCTCTATGTTTAGGGTATCTCAAATTCGTTTTCCCCAACCGCCCTGGAGCAGAGGCCCTTGCCTTGCCTGTGTTATGTTTAAGCCTTAAGTGGCGTAATAAGTCCAGATTGCAGCCTGTGTCGGTGTCCTGCCATACATCCTTGCATCTCGGAGCTCGGAGCCCCCGTGTGTCCTTGTTTGTTTGCCTCTGCCCGCAGAGCTTGCTTTTGGCTTTTGCTTTTAAGCCAGAACAGCAAGGGACTTGGCCCAGTGGGGGCGAGTGGATGGCCAAAAACTGTTGGAGGCGTTTAACATTTTTGAGGCTTGATTGGATTTTACACACTGGCCGGCCTTCGGCCTGTGCGTAAAGTGAAAAATTGCATTTTGAGCAGCTGCTGTTGCTGCTGCCGTAGCTGCAACACTTGCTGCATGTTGCAAGTTGCTGCTGCTGCTGCTGTTTTTGTTGTTGATGAAGTCGGCTTTGGTTTTGGTTTCATTTGGTTTTGCTGGTCAGCCCCGAATGCGGCTGTCTGTTATTTTGAAATACTCGTTGAGTGGCTCGTTTGCGGTGAAATGCATGTGGCCACGCCCCCCGAACCCCACACACACACACACATGGCGATAATACAATTGTTTCGCCTTCTTTCTCTTTCTCCCTTTGGCCATTTTCTTGTGTACTTTCTAATGCACTTTAAGCCCCCTTTTAAGCCCTCTAACGGGCACCGCCCATTAACGGTTTATTAGCACCTCTGCCCCCATAATCGATATTGTTTCTGTGAATTTATGACTCTGATTGCAGTTTCCTTTGAACGTAATTTGTATTTTTTAACTCTTGAATTATAAGAAAGCTTATTTTTTTAACGTTTAGTGGAAGGCAGAATCATATAACATATTTTAAAGTCAGGACATGCATTTTTTTATATTTAAGCTTGAGTTTAAGGTCCCCTTGTGGTCAGGAAAATGTATTAAAAATACTTATAAATGGCATACTCTGACCAGATAAAAATAAAATATAAAGACCTAAATCTTTAAGTTTCCATTACATAAAAAATACCAAGTAAATCTATAGCAAACCCTAATAATAATATGTATTCCCTTTAATTTAATTCCTTGAATATAATACCTCCACGTAAAGCCATACGGCTCCGCCCATTTGGGGTTTAATATCACCTTAAGCTCTGCCACCGCCCCCTTTTCGGGGAAAGCGCTCTCGACTGGGGGTTGTAAGTGCAATATGGCATTTCAACGGCAATTAAAATGAATTTTCCGGTTACTTGACACATAACATAATTTGCATTTCCGGCGCCCAGGAAACATGCCACCCGGGGCGTTAGATTGTTTAAATGCATAAATGATGCCAGGGGCAGAAATGCAATTGCAGCAGCAGCAACAGCAGCAGCAGCAGCAGCGGCGGCGTAAGCGGCAACACGGAGCTGCAACAGCAACCGCAGACGCATCGCCTGCATCCCCCTCACACATATATGCAACTTGCAAGGCTGCCATCCGGATGATGTCCGGACTGCAGTCCCTCTGTCTTGCATGTCCTTCGTGTCCTTGTGCGAGTGTCACCTTCAGACAACACTGTCTATCAGGGGATTCAGTCAGTTACGGCTTTGGCTAAGCAATTTCTTTATTTTAAATTCTAAAAAATAAATTGTAATTATTTCCCAAACTTTAATATCTCTTCTTAAACTAGCTTTACAGCCTTCTTATATTTTCCAGAAATTATTTGCCATAACAAGTGCCTCCCCGATGACCAGTGTAATATGTTATCACCAATGTATGGCATGTCTCTCCCTCGGCCCATAAACACACACAGGACACACACCCCGAACTCTGCCCCCCCCCCCAAAAATGTTAAGCAGCCCCTTTTAGTAAAGCAATTGACATGCCGGCGCACTCACCGTGGAGGCAGGGAGCTCCCCATGTCCAAATCACCGAGTTTAACAAATTAAATGACTTCTAGTGCGTACATTGTTTTGACACGGATGTGACCCAAGGACTCACAGCTACGCCCTGGATTTTCGCCATCACACCGAGGAGAGGGTGTTAAGTCTGGACTCTGCCAAATTGCTGTTGATTGCTCGACATAATAGGGAGGAGCGAGGAGTAAGGGCACCTGCAATGCGAGGCATTCGACAGGCAGCCCCATAACCCCCACAAAAACTGAGGGGTCAAAATTGCACTTTGCATGACATCTTGTCAACTGCAGGCCACATTTCCGGTTAGCTATGGTTCTCGGTTCGTTTTGGGTTTCATTATGGGGAACTCTACATGAGCAACAGATATTGCTAAATGATTGCTAAGAAATACTTTTTAATGTATTTAAATATTACGAATATATTTCATAATCACAAACTCCTCTTCCCATTTGGACCACCCAAAATGTCTTGTTTTTTTGCGCCGCCTTTGATACATTCATATTTTTTACGGCCTTGCGCTTTTTATGTCTTTATAAATACACAAAATTATGAGCAATGCGCTTGTTTTGTTTATGTTTATGGCAATTAAATTTCTTGCAATAACAAATGCACTTGATCGCCGAAGCTGGAGGGAAGGATGACTGGAAGGGAGAGGAGATCGTGTGGTAGGTAGGAAATTGTTTATGTCTTTTGTTTGCCTTTACCAAATTGCCCATAAAAAGTGCGGCACAAATGTCGGGGGAGAATTACTCGTTTCGTAGTGAGTTATGACGAACTGAGCACTAAAAATGAAAAGAAATCAAAAATAGACTTGCCCTTAATTATATTTAGTATTGAGTTAAAAATAGTTAGCTGATGTTTTTCCATTCAAATCAAGGGAATGATAAATTTTTTTATCAAATTCACATTCATTTAATTCAGTTCAATATTTTCTAAACAATTGTAAAGCTTTATCTCTATATTTTTCAGCATTTTCCCAAGCATTTTTAATAATAACAATAATTAATATAATATTCTTACAGCCTCTAGTATTTCTTTTATATTAATTCCTTTAAAACTCTTATTTTTCTTTCAAAACACTTAATTAAACAAATTCTGCACAAAGTGAGTGATAAAGTTGGTTGCTGGAGAGCATTATTTTAAAATATTTTTCCTTTGGAAAAGGGGAGGAGCCACCGAAAAAGGGGCAGTTTTCAGTGGGTAGTTCTCCCAAGGATTCCCGCTATCTGAGTTGGAATATCTTAGACTAATTCAGCATTGAGTCGAGTAGAAAATGCGGAGAATTTGCGAGACATTTCGGATCCCATTGGATCCCGTTTCACACCCACTCACATGTGTTGTGTCTCGCCGCCTTTGATGAAGTCGAAAAAAGAAACAAACAAACTCTCACACAAGTAACACATTTAATTCCCCTTTACTTTATTTTTTTTATGTTACGACCAAGGTGGAAAATACTAGCAACTTCCACTCGACTCGCGCTGAGATCTCACTCGGCATTCCACTCGTTTTCGCCACTTTGTGTTCAGTGTAATGCGCCGTTGCAGGCTCTCAATTAGCAAATTAAGCACTCGCACACATGGAGCTCCCCTTTGCGAGTACACTCACTCAGTCGCACTCAGTCGCACTCATTCAGTCTGAGTGTGAGTGAAGTCACCCACATACACGTGCACACTCGGCCAGCAAGGGTTGAACTCTCCGCGTGGCGCTTTGTTTTTGTTTCATTCGCTCTCGGAAAGTCGCTTTCTCCACTCGGAAAAACCCCGCCCCCCAAAGGCAAAATGCAGGCCATTGCAGTCTCAGTTTTTTGAGTGTATTTGTGTGTGGGTGTGTGTGTGTCTCGAAGGTGTGCGTGTGTTTGGTCAGCTTTTGTTTTTGGCGGCGGAGGAATGCCGTTTAGGTTCTTAATTTGCTGGTGTTTTATCAAAATATATCCAGATATTGATATTACAAAATATATATTATTATATTAACATTAAAATAATATTTAAGATGTGACTGACTGCTGGTAAGGATTTCCGCTATATATCCAGGATTATATATCAGTATATCTATACGAGCCTCTTGCTAAATACATTTCTTGACAAATCAAAAGCTCATAAACTCCTACAGTTCGTCTTAGGCATCTTTAGCTAGTCTGACTTTATTTCCAATATTTAAAATATTATTATTATTATATTATTATAATATATATTACCAATATCTTTCGTTGCTTCTTCATTTCTAGATACTGCAGGTGTACCTGCTCTAGAAAACAATGATGACCCAAAATAAATTAGTGTTTGCCGATATAACAAATATTCTTATAGTGCCATAGTATATATAATATATCGATGATGTATCTCTTGAGGTTTTCATAATCTTTAATAGTATTTGCTACGATTTATCGAAGTTATATACTGACTTTGCATTCTTAAAATGCATTCTTTTGCTTTCTTAATGAAATTTAAATTAATATATATAATTGAAATTGTATTATTATTGCATTCATAGTTAAGGTTCTTTTTTCGGCTGTTATATTTTGCATAAATTAATTATACTTAAAATTTAACATTTAACCAATTTAATTCAGTACATTTTCAATTTTAAACTGCCGACATTCTCTAAATTTCAGTAGCTAGCCGTTCAATTCCCATCGCTGTCGCTTTCATGCATTTCGCTCCCTTGTTGCACATTTTTGCGGCCCTGATTTTATTATTTCTGCGTATATTTTACGGCCTGCCGTTGGCCTAATCACACACCTCCGCACTGAGGCAAGAACGGGCCCAGAACCTGGCCAAAAAACCGGCCGACAAACCACCCCGCCCACACACATTTTGCGGTGACTGTGTGTGAGGGATATTTGTGTGCAATTTTTAGTTAAATTATTTTTACACCCCGAATGGCAGACCAGAAACCAGAACACAAAACAGGACACAACAAAAAAAAATCCTGCAAAAGCTGAACGCAAAATTCGATGCCATTTGAACATTTTAAGGGCCCATGAGATGCGTTATATGTACATCTATATACAAATATATATATATATATATATATATATGTGTGTGAGTATGTTGCATTTTAGGGTTACAGCTCTCTCGCATTTCCCCATTTTCCCAGCCATTTTCCAACACGCACAAACAAAGTGGCAAGTGCAGATTTGAAGTTATTACGAAAAACTAACCAACATTTTGTGGGTTTGAAGTTGTGTGGAATAATATTGGTAGACCCAAAAAGCCTTTGCTATGATTGTTGTTGTAAATATTTTTATTGCCCAGTTGCCCGATGCCCGACTATATGTGCGTATATATAATATATACGTGCGAGATGATGGAGCTGCAGCTGCAATGGCAATTGATGCATTGAGTTTTGTTGCAGGCAAAGGCTAACCATTTGCCAGGAAATAATTAACTGGCATTCGGTAGCAGGAACTCCATTTGAATATGAAACATGAATGAGAATTCTTGTGTGGGAGTTTTGCAATTAAAAGTTATGCTTCGGTTGTTATTTTTGACTTGTGAATTCCTTCAAAGTAGCAAGTATTTTGGGAGGCATTTCCCTTTGTTTTTATAAGGAAATTCAAGGTAGTTATTTATTTAGATTAAGATGGTGGAATCTTTACATTTATTTAACTGTTTCTCTTTATGCTATAATAATACGTTTTCAAACTGATTATTATGCATAAATTTCTTATTTATTTTATAAACTCCAAGCAATACTGCGTAGTTGTTTTCATATAAGTATTTTCAACAGAAAATTATTGATAAAAATATTTCTTGTCTAAAAATATGAACATAAACTTGTTATAAATTATCTTAATATTTTTCTTATATATTTCTTATTGTTTCTAGTTGATTTCTTATTTATTTTATAAACTATAAGGAATACTTAGTTGTTGTTCTCATATAAATATTTTCAAAAGAAAATTATGGATAAAAATATTTCTTGCCTAAAAAGATGAACAAAAACTTGTTATAAATTATCTTTATATTTTTCTTATATATTTCTTATTGTTTCTAGTTGATTTTTGCGACTTGAGGTTGAATTAATCGATATCAACCTCATCATTAGCACTTTTGATGATTCATCAACCTCAACACAAATTTAACATAGAATAAATAAGAGAGAAGCCCAAAAGAATTGTGCATTTTCTAGGATCAAAGTACTTTTTAAATTATATTAATAAATATGCTTAATCGATCGTTTTGATTTTAATATCGATTTAAGTTCAGTTGTTTTCCCCCACAATATCTATTAATTACTAATATATAAACCAATTTCCCGCCATTCATCACCATCATAAGTGCTGACCAATCAACAGCTTTTTGGTGAAAATGGCATTGGCAAACGTGGTAAAAAATGGGCTCAACCGACAACAAAAAAAATAAAAGGAAGCCCGCTCCGCTCGCTGGCTTAAACAACTTCGGTGTAATTTGTGGGGCCCGAAACCAAACCGGAAAAAAGAAGGCGGAAAAGAAGGTGAAAAACCGCCAAACACACACGCAAACAAAAACAAGGTCCAAACAAATGCAGCAACAACAATCGCCGCTGTTGTTGCTACTGTTGCATTGTGGGTAGGAAAAATTACGAAACCAAAAATCAGCAACCAAATATGTGGTTGCCACCAACAAAAGGCCCAAAACAGAGAACATATCCCCCCGAGGGCCAGTGCATGGGGAAGGGGTTGCGTTTTTTTCTTCCCCTTTCGTGTCGAAGGGGGCCGGCAGGTGAGTTGTTTGGTGGTCAATTCTTTTCCAACCCCCCTCGCACTTTCACCGCTTTCACCCCCTGTCTGTCTGTCTGTCTGTCTGTCTGTCTGATTCGTGTCAAAGAAGCGAAAAAGAGAAGCTGCAGCTCGCAGGACAATGCAACAATTGAGGGGAACCCCTCACGCCCCACCAATTTCCCGCTGCAATAATAAACATGCGAGAATACGCGTGTCCTTCTCTCTTTTTTCGCCTTTTTTCTGTGGATTTTTCGGATACCCTGGGAGAGGGTATTACTCTTATTATTTAAATATTTGTTATTAAAAAAAAGAGGTAGTTTCTTTTCCACAAACTTCGACCACAGGACTATTTTTATCTTTAAGAAAACTCCCTTAAGTTAATATAAAGTAATATAAATAAAGAAAAACTAACTACAAACTCTTTTAAATTTCCAGAGTCTATAAAGGTACTTTATTATTATATTTTGAAATATTTTCAATACAATAGAGTATTCCCTTTTTTGTGATTTCCATAGCTAGCCAATTCTCGTCTTGTTTTTATATTTAAAATTTTTGTATTTCCCCCCACAGTTTTTTTTTTTCACCAGCACATTCCTCTTTTATTTTTTTGGTAACAACAATAAACGAAGCGGGCATTCAATTCGCTTTTTTACCCCTCTTTTTGCAGGACATTGCAGTTGCGGGCAGGAAAAGAGAAAGGCTCTGAGGGCAGAGCGAGAAGGCAATGGCTTGTCTGACAGCTGTACAAACGCAGACCGACAAACAAGGGTTAAAGGGGTTAAGGAGTGGTGGCTACGGTGGGGCAGCGGCCTTTGCCAGTGCAGCTGGCAGGACGCGTTTGGTCAGTTGGCTGGTTTCCGTTGCACACGCGGCGTATGCGTAATATGCGCGCACACAGGCACACCGGCACACGGGCAAAAATACGGTAAAAAACGGCCAAAGGAAAATCAATAAAAAGGAAAAGAGCAAACAATGCTGCAAGCTCTCATGGCCGGGTCCAGTCCATCTTGCACGCCGCTTTATTCCCACCCATTTTCCCATTTCCCATTTTCCCATTTCCCAACCTCCCCTCGCTCGGCGATTTTTCCAAGCCATTGCAGTCAAACTTGTTGACAATCACGTGCAAGGCTCTCCTCCTCGACACTCCTGCACTTTGCTCCTTTTTGGGGTTTTGCATTTTGAGGCCAACATTGAGGCCACGAACTGCGGAACGGGTCCGCACCTCATCCCCAGATGATTTTCCTCTCCCCCCCGGGGGCTTTTCATTTTTCCGGGCTCCCTGTTTGTTCGGATGGCGTGTAAATTTATGACGCCGCTTAAGTAGTTCTCGTAGGCAGTCGATGATAAGCTGATACCCTCGTTGCGGTTAACAGGGTGTGGCAAGGGGTCAGGTGCTTGTTAGACTTAGGATTGTCTTGGGGTTGAGGATTTTTACAAGGTTCAGTTTAGATATTATATAAATAGATGAATAAAAATTATAACCGGATTTTAGGAGGTTTTTTTAAGGGGTTAACCATGAAAATTACACCGTTGTCCATTATTTACTGAAAGCTTACAAGGTTTAGCTCAGATATTATATAAATAGATAAATAAAAATTATAAATTTTACAAGGTTCAGTTCAGATATTATATAAATAGATAAATAAAAATTATAACAATATTTTAGGGGGTTTTTTTAAAGGGGTTAACATTGAAAATTACACCTTTGTCCATCATTTACTGAAAGCTTTACGTATAGGTTGTACTTACTGATTAATATAGAAAAAATCATGAAATATAGAAGCTATTTCAAGTTAAGACGTAACTTAATTAGCATTTAATGTAGTATTTATTAAAGTTAATTTTATATTATTTACAACATAAATCCCTAGGATATCCCTTGGTCGTTACCCTCCCTTCCACATGTCCTTCGGTTACTTTTGACCTGCTGTCCGGCGAAGGAGTGCCAGACGACGGAGGCAAGGAGGTCCTTTCTCTGGTTACGCATTCTGGCCTGTTTGCCAATTTTTCAACAGCTTGTTAACATTTTGTCGCCCATCAATGCGAGCACACACACACACAGACACAGCAGATACACTCGACGAAAAGGAGTAAAACTTATCTTGACAGCGTCAGAGGGGTCACGGTGGAAAAAGAGTTGGCGGCAAAGAAAACGCGTTAATGAAGTGTTGCTTGAGAGCTCATTATGCATTTTGCTCACGTTTTTAATTTTTAATTGCATTGCCGACTGCACGTGTGTGCGAGTGTGTGTGTGTGTGTGTGGGGGGGTGTTGCAGTGTCCTGGTTTTTTCGGTCCTTTCATTAAACGGCACCGCACGACGGCAAACGATTAAAATGACCGCCGAGCAGCAAATCGAATTAATTTTTGTAACGTGCAAATGGCCGGGACAGCAAAAGTTTCCCTCGCTGCGGCGGACACCGAAAGCGAACAAAAAAAAAAAATAAATAAAAGGGTGAAAATCAAGCTACGGAGGAAAATCGCTGAAAAATCGGCGCTAGCGGGAGAAAAATCCTGGCCGGATCGCTGCCACACGACACATTTAAGTTGCTGATTAAGCCCGATTGCCCCGCACCTCATTGTGCGTTATGTACTCCCCGGCATTGCCGTACATTATGTACTTAAGCACATAAAGATGTAATGACCGGGGCGGCGGTGCAAGCGGTGTGTTGCACCTGGCCCTTGGCCGCAGAAACCAGCAAACCAGCAAACCAGCGGCAACTGCAACTGCAACAGTAATTGCACCAACATCAGCGACATCGGCAACGGCAAAAGGATGTCCACATTCGGCTTAATAAACTGCACGGCAGCAGCATCGGCCTGGCTTTAATTGACAACACAAAAAATGAACAAAAAGAACAGGATACAGGCCAGGAGGAACTGGCTGAAATTAAATCAACGGGATCAGTAACCAAATTATCCATAAGAAAGGCAAGAAACGCAGCAGGAGAAATTAAGTCTAAGGGATCCCTGGGGAAACCATAAAAAATGTTTTCTATAAAATTCTGTTAACCCAAATCCTCTTTAAAAGAGTTAAGGCCAGGAATATGAATTTACCTTCAAAAATATTATTAAATGATTGTTTAAACTCAAAACTTGATCAATGATCATGAAAAGGAAATAGGAAACATGTAAGCAATCAAAAGGCGTTTGAGCCTTTGATCAGAGAACCCGTAGCTAGAAGGACTCCCATCAGCAAGCTGAACATCACTGCCTGCCACAGGATGTGCAGGATCAGCAGCAACATCAGCGGCAACATTATCGGCAACTTGGCCAAACACAGCGGCAGCAACATCACCGACGGACGCCACATCATGAGGTCGGCTCATATTTTTTAATGAATATTGAGGATTAAAGGAATTTCAGCTGGATTTTCATTGAATTATGCATTTATTTTCCTGCCGTGTGTTATTTTTTCGTTCGTTCGCTCGCTCATTCGGCGTTTTTTTTCGCCAATCAGGACCTCAGCTATGCCCCGAACCATCGGCTCTTCCTGGCTGCGGTCGCTGGACCGCTGGACCAGGAACATATATCCCATATATTTCTTTGTCGCGCGCGATGATTTATTAAGTCATTAGCACTTGTGCGGCCGTTGTTGTTGCTCTTGTTGGTCATTGCCACGCCCCCCAGACGCCCCCGCACACACACGCACACAGAGACACAGAGGCTGGATGCAGGCATCCTGGCAGGCTGCAGGATAAGCCCACACACACACACACACATCCCCCCGCATCCCATACAACTTGTAATTCTTATTAATTGTGTGCGCCGTTGCTGGCGCTTGTATGTATACAAATATATATACACCGTGCACTTATATATTTTGCAGGGCCCCTGGCCGGCGGGACATTAATGCATTGGATCCAGGACATAGCATTAACTCTTTCAGTTTGCGCATTTTTAAATAGAAATTCACAGATTGCAGGCCGGCCTGAATATTTCATGGCGAAGGATATCGACGGGTTAAATTAAGAGTTTGGGGCAAGTGCAAGTTGTTCGAACGAAAAATTTAAAGTTTTCACCGGATTTTACTTGTTATAATTACTTCATTTAGTATTTTATCTATTATTTTATTCATTTGAAAAAGTAATTATAATTAACACTTCGCTCTGTATGCATTTAATTTTATTTAAAGAAAGAGGAAACAATTGTTTTAAGTTCAAGCATCACTTCCCTAACCTTTGCCAGAAACTTAACCTTTTTACCAAGAAAGAATCCAAGCCCCTAAGGGATTCATTTTCTCAAAAGCCCATTTCTTGGTAACAAACATAACGTATACGTGATATTTCGATGGCCTGATCGCATAAACTCCAACCACAATAAGGAAGCACTTGGCGTATACTTGATATCTCCTTGCACTTTATAAAGTGCCAGAAAAGAAGTAAATCAAAGAAGAAAACGAGTGTGATTTCACTCAGAATTGAAGTTGTCTTTCAATCATTCGAAGCGATGCAACCCAACCGCATATCGAGCAACTTTAAGCCAATTTAAGTGAGACGTTAAGGCCGTATTACACCTCTTCTTTTTGAGTTCTTCAAATAAAATATAAACACTTAATAAATAATATTAATTATGACAGAACGCAGAGCTATAAAATATTATCTAATCAGAAACCGCAAATATAAATATATTTAAACCTAAAAAAAAGCAACAAAATCTCTTTATTTGTTTTCTCAATTTCACCTAAAAAGTTATTGTTTTAGCTAGTGATTTTCAAGGAAATAAAATAACAAATTTTAAGGTTCCATACCACCCCTAAAAAAAAAAATGTACACAACTGCAGTCTTCGCCGGATTCTTCGCCGAGACGAAGAGGGAAGGATAGTCCGAGGGGGGAAATGTCAGAAATGCGTGTGAAAAATAAACGAGATTTTCGCAACGCGCTTTTGATATTTTTGCATGACAGAAGCCAAATGAGAAAATGCGATTTTCCGCATTGCTCCGGCCAATGACATGGACATGGACATGGCGGTGTGGCAAAAAAAAAGGAAGAAGGAGGTGCGTAGGGGGGCTGTGTTTTCCCAGCCACCAGGATGCTGTCCAACAACAACGGCCTACCAACTTAATGTGCCGGCGCTTCCTGGCACACAAACACAGAGGCAGACGCGGAAAAGCAGGGAAAATGCAGCGAGACAGACAGAGGTCGGGAAATCGGACAGACGCGCACAATAATTTTTACAATTTGCAGCAATGCGTTTTTAATTTAAATCGATAAAAGTTGCACTCGCACAAAAACAAAAAAAAAAAACGAAAAAAAACGGCAGACGAAGGCCAACAACAGCACAATGCACAATATAATTGCAAGCAACCCTCATAAATATATATCCAACCGATCCCACATTCCGCTCCCCTGACTTCAAGTTCTCCATTTTCAAATGGTCATCAATTTTTAATGAAGATACAAAATGGTATTGGAAATAAATAAACGAAAATATATGCAATGAATGCCTTTAATTGCAAAATGTCTTTACTTTACGAGATTTTCTTTTATATAAAATTTATGCATGATTTATTTCTAGCCTTTAAGTTAAATATTTTAATGAAATATTCTACAATAGAGCCTATCATTAAATTATAATTAAATGGAAAAGGAAAGTTTAACTGAAAGTTTGCCTCCATATTTTTGTTTCATAAAATATAAATATAATTATATGTCACTCCAAGTATTTATTATTATTTAGAATAAGAGATTATCATTCTTAAAAGCTTTAAGGCATTTTCTAAATATGAACTAAATAAACTTAAAAATTGTATTAAATCCCATTAAAAAAAAATCTGTTTTAATTCCAACGACTTGTTTTTATTTTATTGTGTTTAAAATCATTTTCAACTTAATCATAATTCATTTCAATCACTATTCCTCGCATATTTCTTAGTTACAAATATTTACAACCCTATTCACTCACTAATTAAATATTTTGTCAATCAATTAACCAACAAAAATGTTTAATTTCAGCTCTCATTTTTGTCAAACCCGAGCCGATGAGGTCGCAGAAAAAATGTCAATAATTCCAGCAAATTAAAATAAATCATTAACTTTAGTACAGAAAGCAACAACCGACAAAGCCTGCGACATTCAAATTGGCCAATCAACGGATGGAGGAAAAAATGCAAATGAGAAACTAAACATTTTGCAATAAATATAAATTAAATTAAACATTATAAAATGAAACGTTCAACTGTCGCATTGCATTAGCGAGGCGCAAAAACAAAAAATGGATGCAAAAAAGTGGAAATGCAAACAGGAAGGCCGGAAAATTTGCAGTTGGAGTGTGGGAAAAGGGGAAAATATAATTTCATTGCCTACATTTGAGCGCCGGCTGTAGGAATTATTGTTGTTGCAATTTGTTTTTGTTTGTGATTTGACTGCCACACCACACACACACACACATTACATACACACTGGCCTGTCCTATCTGTCTGCGTGTGTTTATTTCATTTTATTATTTTTTCTCTTTTGCGGTCAACGAGTTGGTTGACCACTTTCAAATACAGCCCGCCACCTCCCCCGATTTGCTACCGCTTTCCACACTCGCCCTTAGCCCTTTAACCCCACGACTGGCCCTTGAGCTGCCGCCTGCCACGCCCCCAAACGGCCTTCTCCCCCTCCATCAGAGTCTGCCTCGGTATCGGTATCGAAATCACTGTTGATTATGCACAATATTTGCTGGCTACTATTTTCATTTTGTATTCCCTTTCAGCTGAAGGTATTTCGGGAATGGTTAAAGGTTTGGCACTTTAGCAGGAGATATAATAAATTATTCTATTAAAATAAATTGCATATTTTTAGAAAGCTTTAGAAGGTATTTCCCATTTTAACTAGAGTTTCCTTTGATTGTCTAAGTACTGAGATTTTTATGGGTCAGAGCGGTATGTTAAATATCTAATTCGAATTGTATTTGCTCAAATATTTTACCATTTAACATAATTAGTAAAAAATATTAATAACAACGAAGGCGAAAATGTGCTCTGGAATTTAATGGAAACTAAATGAATAATATTGTATCTACTCTCTGGCAGAGTTAACTTAAATATTTAAAAAAATATATATTTAACCAAAGGAAGCCCTTTCTGCACAAATACTCTATGGTTTTTGGGGTCTGCCTACACTCCCTTTTTCCCATTTCAATTTTTGTTTGCATTTCTGCTCAGTGGGTAGTTTTTTTTTCCCAATTCCGACTGCTCGCTCAGTTGATGTAAAACGTTTAACACTCGACGGAGGAGATTGTTGTTGTCTGCGTTTTTCTTTTTTATTTATTATTTTTTTGCATGTTTGCCCGGTTTTCTCTTTTTTTTTTTAGTTGTTGGCCCGCTTGGTTAACCGTTGAATTATCAATTTCGCGGTAGAACTTGCGGTACATAAGTGCGGTTCACCGATGACTTTTCCAAGGTATCATATTATATGTGCACACAATTGTTGCTGTCTTTTGTTGGCACAAACACACGCGAGCACGGACACGCTCCGAAATGAACACGTTAAATTTTAATTAATTACATTAAGTAAAAATTGCTCACTGTCCGATACATTTTTGACATGTCAAGTGGATCATTAAATGCTCGTTGCCAGGTTTATTCTTTTATCTGTTGTCGGCGTTGTTTGGCGTTTAAGAGGAGCTGAGAGTAGGACTGTCAATATTTTGTGGGCTTTTGGTTATTCAGAATAAATTGAGCAACATGAATAGTTAAATATTAATTAATATGTTTACCGCTTTTAACGTTTTCTTTAAGTAATATAAATTATTTAAATGGTGCTTCTCGAAAATCATGTCTTCATAAATATATTTGTTCTTATAATGAAGTTTTATAAATAGACAACTAAACTAGAATTACGTGTGGTTTATTATATTTTTTTAAGGAAATTGTTGTTTCACTTTCCTAAGTTATATTAGTATTTTATGTTTTTAATGGCAAGCCTTGAGATAAAATAGTATCTGAATTTCTGGGCAATTTATTATAGTTGCCTAAGCAGATGTTAATGCATTTGTGTTTGCAAAATTCCTATGCTTACCAAGTACGTTAACTACTTGGACATAATTAGTACTAATTTGATAAGTATAGTTATTCCTCATAGGAAATTCATAACAAAAAGACTTAAACCTTTTACGATTTTTTTATCGATATAATAACGATATAATAATCAAATCCATTCCCTACTTACTTAGTTAAAAATCCCCATTTTGGGGACTCTTTAAGCTTCCAAAAAAAGATAAAAGAATTACCCCTGCTAGGCCTTTGTATTATTATTATTATTATCTCTCTAACATTCCCAGTATTATTTATTTATTATTTAATACAAAACTTACCTTCTTTTCCTGGTCGTTGTGGTCACCAAAATGCTGCTTCTGCTGCTGCTACTGCTGGTGTCCCAAAACTATTTGTATTTGTTGTGCACTTTGAACTCTCTGTTTGATCTCTTCACTGTTTTGCAACTTTCGATCTTTACTCGCCCACTGACAGGCCGAAACACTCAAAAAAACAAAGAAACTCGAACAAACGCTGGCGACTTGAGCATGACCAGCGGATGTATTTTCAGATATTTCAAGATCTTAGTCAAGAGATCTCAGTTTTGGGCTTACTAATATCTAAGAAATTCCCTGGATGATCTCCGTACGTCCACCCGCGGGCGCCACACACAGTAAAATGTCACAATGCCCCAACAGAATGTTTGATATTTCTCGTTGATTTCTGCTTTGATTTCTCAAGGAATTTTCCCACTGCGATTCTTCAACCGCTTATTCTGAAGCCCGCTTTAATGCCACGTAACGGAAGGCAACGGAATGCAACGTAACGCGATCGAAGCACGACGGAGGAACGGAGGAACGGAGGAGCGAAACGGAAGCACGGCCGGCGCGTTAGTGGTCAAAATGCAGAGTGACACATTCGGGGGCACCTGACCAGCTGCAGAGTCGACTTCTCTGCTCTGTTGCTGCCGCCTCCTGATGATGTTGCCGCCGCCGCGATGTTGTTCCCAGCGCCGGGATGCAATTCGTGCCGTCGTCGCCGAGGCCGAGCGCAGCCGAGTCCGAGTCCGAGTCCGAATCCGAGCCCCGAAAGGAGAGCTTGTTGAGCGCAACCCGATTTGCAGCCTTGCACTTGGGCCAGGATAAATCCGAACGAACCGAACCGAATCGAATCGAATGGGTAACGAATGCGATTCGTAGGAAGTATGGTTGTGCGTTGGCTTTGGCGTGTGTGGAGTGTGTGTATTGCGTTCGCTTGCTGCTATACCGGTTAACGGCACAATTGCAAATGATAACAACGCACACGAATTTTCGAAATTTTCACACAAAAAACTTTTCAAATTTCCAAACGAGAGAGAGAGCCAGAGCTCCGCCGTCGTCGTCGTTGTCGTTGTCGTTGCCACACATGTGTGTTATGTGTGCTGTGTGTGTACGGTGTGTGTACGGTGTGTGTGTGTGCTGTGTTGCCTCAAATAGCTCAAACGCAAATTGAGTTGAGAGCTGAGAGTCTCGTTTCGGCTCAGAATCATCGAGGAGGAGGCAACGTCGACGTCGGAATGGCAACAATTAAAAGCGAAGAAGAGCTCGTCGCTCCGCTCGTTGAGTGCTTCCAGAAGGCAAATGAAATTAGGGAAAACCCGCACCGCATTAAGCCAACTCCTTCCCCTCCTTTTGGGGGGCACAATTTTTGTAATAAATGACCAACCCCAAAGTACCCCCCACACACACAGCACACACATACTAGCTAGCAACTGACCAACCAACCCCTTTTACACACTTTGCATTTCCAACTTTCCACTCATTTCGGAAATCAGGTTTTATTTCTACACAAAATACATAAATTTAGCATCATTATCTGAACGGGTTCCAGGGGAGTCTGGCGAGGACTAGCAACCCTTTTTGGGGTGGAGAGAGTGTGGGATATAGCCAGATATAGCCACATAGAGAGATATACCATATATACGTGCGTACGAGTATGTGTTGCTGCCACATGAGCGAAATGCTCATTATCATAAACAACAACAAGTAGCAAGTAGTAGGTGTGTGTGTGTGTGTATGTTGTTTTGAGCTGGAAAATGCAACATTTTACATAATATACGCAGCAGCACTCCATATATAGTTTCACTAGATTTATACACATATACACCCTACACATATTATATATGGTTAGAGCGCTCAGAATTATATATATATATATATATATATAGAGAGCTCCGAGAGGAGTGCGTTTTGGGGCAACTGTTGCCGTTCGCAGAGAGAGAGGGTGTGTGGTGTGTGTGCCGAGTAATTCTCACTCGAGAATACATATATAATGAATTTTAAACTATTTTCCTCCAAACGAGGGGGAGTGAAAACTATCGCATTCGTCGTCATTTGCCATTTGCCACTTGCCGTTAGTTTGTTGCTGACTTCGAATCGGCATCGGATTCCTCTCAGCTTCTGCGTATTCTTTGGCTGCTTCAGCCTCTTCTTTTGCCAAACAAAAGTTTTTCCAAAGGGGGGGGGGGGGGGGGAAA
>VNKF01005365.1:0-13834 GCA_008044355.1 Drosophila lacteicornis | reverse complement strand
ACGATTCCCAACCATCAACGTCGCAAGCCACTGCATCTAAAAACGCTTCGCTTGCATCCGCCCGATCGGCTGTAACTTCGGATCTTACTGACGTACCTAACTCGGCTTACGCCAACCCCGTGTTAGCTCCGACAGTCATAATTTCGGCACCATCATCTGGACCACTAAATTCAAATTCAGCAATATCTGGAGTGGCACAAAGGAAACCGGCACCTTTAGCTGGTGTTGCCCGCAAAAAGTTCGTGTTTGTCTCCAGACTCAACCCAGACGCTTCTGAATCCGACTTTAAGACCCATTTCAGCAGCAAACTGAATGTTTCTGGCACCGAATTTTCTGTCTCCAAGTTCAGTATTAAGCAAAGACTTGATATAGATTGGACTTTCTGAAGTTCTCCTTGATAAGGTTCTTGATATTTCAGTATGGCCGGATCATGCTATTGTTCACGAGTATGTAAACAAGACGAATCCTCAGGTTCGCGGACCTCAGACTTCTTCACTTAGGGCTGTTCGTAGTTTACTCGGCAAACTGAGTAAGCTGCATGTCAATAGTGTCTCCTTTGATGCCAATGTGATTGCCTTTACTAAAACGTGGCTCAACTCCTCTGTCTCTGACTGCGAAATCTTTGCAGGCAAATATGTCATCTATAGATGTGATCGTGTTGCACGATTGGCGGCGGTGTCCTTATTGCCGTTAAGTCCGATTTAGTCTCTGAACCTATTCCGATAATGGGCATGGAGTGCATGTGAGAGTTTGTGGCTGTTCGAATTAGGGTTCACGATTATTTTATGTACGTCTCATGCTCGTATATTCCATCTTTGATATCAACATATACCTACAGCATTTAGCTTTAATTCAGGGTATTCAATCTTGGCAATAATGACCATCTTATTGTTATGAGAGATTTCAATTTGCCTGCCATTTATTGGCTGCCCTCAGTTGAGTCAAATATTCTTGTTCCCACTGTACCCCATGATCTGGTACATGGACCTTTCATTGGGACAATTGAACGCTGTGAGGAACTGATCTGGTAAAACCTTAGATCTTATTTTTATACTGGATTATTTGTATACTGGAATCGGTTTTTGAGATGTATGTGCCTTCATTTTCCTCATCCAACGTGTTTCAAAAGCCCCCCAGGTTCTCTCGTAGACTCTCTTATCTAAAAACCTATAAGTCTAGACTTTTTAAGAAATATAAGAGAACAGGGCTGCAAGTTGACCGTTCAAATTATTTAACTGCTCGTTCAAATTTCTTAACCCACAATTCCGAATGCTACAAAAATTACCTGATTCGCTGTATGAATGAGTTCTAGGATAAACCTAAATAGATTTATGCGTTCGTTAATTCGAAACGTAAGTCACAACAATTTCCATCTTGTCTTTATTTCAAGACTATTTCCGCCTCTAATGAGTCCGATATTGCAAATTTATTTGCAAATTTCTTCCAATCTACATATTCATCTGTTAGTTTCGACACTACCTCATCCTATCCTTACTCACTTCCACACTCTAATTGTATTTTTATGCCACTGATTAGTGAAGATGATGTTCTTCAAAATCTTCAAACTATTAAGTCTTCCTTCTCCTCTGGTCCAGATGTGGTACAAAGCTGTGTGTTAAAAAATTGTGCTAAAGCTCTGAGTAAACCAATGGCAAAACTTTTTTAATTATCCCTTCAGAATTAATTTTTTCCTGACGTTTGGAAGGAATATTTTATCATTCCGCTTCATAAAAAGGGAAGTAAAGCTAAGGTCGAAAACTACCGAGGGATAGCAAAACTTAGTGCGATTCCCAAGTTATTCGAGTTATTAATTACTGCTCAGCTACAGCACCAATGAAGCTCGATAATATCCTCCTCGCAGCATGGCTTTATAAAACGCAGATCAATGTCTACAAATCTTCTTGAGTTTGTTGCAGTTTAAAACTATTGCCCAAACTGACGCTATTTTTACAGACTTCAGTAAGGCTTTCGACTCCGTGAACCACCAGTTACTGTTAAAAAACGTATTGTTTTAGGATTCCCTATAACGTTGACCAATTGGATTTCGACTTATTTATCGAACCGAACGCAGAGGGTAGCCACAAGGGTTCTTTCTTAAACCTTGTCCTTGTGACATCTGGTGTTCCTCAAGGGAGCCCTCTTGGACCTCTGCTGTTCGGCCTCTTCATAAATTATTTGTAGTTCACCATTCACACGTTATGATGTACGCGGATGACGTACAACTTTGTTTCCCACTCACGCAGTCTGACTCCCATACACTTTTACAGTCTGACTTGAACAACCTTCAGTCTTGATCCGTCCAAAATTTGCTGTTCCTACACAACTCTAAGTGTAGCTTCATGTTCTTTTATAGGAGAAATATTTTCCTGACTTCTTATTCTATAGGGTCGTGCGAGCTTGAGCGCATTTATACGGTGACAGATCTTGGAGTCTTATTTAACCATAATCTAAACTTCACCGATCACATTGGCAGCATTGTCGGGAAAGCGAAAGGAGTTTTTGCTTTTGTCAAGCGATGATCGAAAGAGTTTGAGGATCCCTACACGACTAAACTCCTTTATATTTCGCTGGTTCATCCGATTCTCGAATATAGCTCGTGCGTATGGTCGCCTCAATACGCAAAATATCAGGACCTTATCGAATCGGTACAGAAACAGTTCCTTTTGTTTGCCTTACGGGGATTAAACTGGGAACCTCATCGTCCGCTTCCATCCTACGTTGACAGACTGCGCCTACTGAACCTGCCCTCGCTCAAAGATCGGCGGACCTGCCATGGAGTGATGTTCCTGCAGAAGTTGATCACTGGACACATTAACTCGTCTCACCTTCTTGGCCAAATTCGATTCGCCATACCTATAAGTCCGTCTCGTAATTTTCGGCCTAATGCCTTGCAATTTTGCAAATCTAACTTTGAAATTCATGATCCTTTTCGCGTTTAATGTTCGTCGTACAATGATCTGTATTTTTTGTTATATGTTGAAATGTCCCTTGACACTTGACACCGCCCACTTGATGTGAGTCGCAGCATAATATCAATAAAAATTACTCCAAATTAGGCGGAAGTATTGTGATACTAGCAGATATTTGCTATTGAAAAAAAAAAAAACAAAAAACTTGCAACTTAGGTTTTAGTTTTAATCAAACTTTGACATGGGTGACCACATAAATAACGAGAAAGAAAGCTAACTTCGGTAAACCAAAGTTGGTATACCCTTGCAGTCTGCCATTGGATCATTGAAAATCGAACCATTTTGGTAATGTTGAAAAAATATAGAATTTTTTAAATTTTACATTTTACATGTAGAATTTTAAATTTTCATATAAATCAACCGATCGCTTCTATGGCAGCTATATGATAAAGTGGTCGGATCTTAATGAAATTAAAACCGTAATTCTAGAAGCATAAAAACTGCTATATCTTAAAATTTATAGAAATACGTTGAAAAACAGAGAAGTTAAAATTTTTTTTACATTAATTTCGCCATCATTCCTATGGCAGATATAGGATATAGTAATCCGATTTCCGTCGTTCCGACATATATACTGAGTGCTAAAGAAATAAGACTATGCTGAAAATTTTAGCGCGATAGCTCAAAAACTGAGAGACTAGTTCGCGTAGAAACCGACAGACGGACAGACGGACAGACAGACAGACGGACATGGCTAGATCGAATCGACTGGTGATGCTGATCAAGAATATAAATACTTTATGGGGTCGGAGATGCCTCCTTCACTGCGTTGCAAACATCTGTTCAAAATTATAATACCCTCTGCAAGGGTATAAAAATGTCGGTAAAATATATTGAGTCCTTAGAAGCTTATACCTATCAAAGAGCTTTTTACCAGTCAAAATGAAGCAGACGATTGCAATTATGTACCTGACACCAGTGCTTTTTTATGGAATCGAAGTGTTCAGCGACTGCAACTTCGCCAGCCAACGCAAGTTACAAGTTGCTTTTAATAATGTGGCGCGATATGTTTACAATAGGCGTAGAAATGACCACATCTGTGATGATTCCAAAAAAATATTTGACATGCAACTTAAGTCTTGGACAAACCCTAAGGTCCTAATATTATTACATAAAATAGTCTACACTAAAGAGCCAACCTATCTATACCAAAAACTGAAATTTAGTACATCAAGAAGGACTAACAATATTATTAATTTTAATTCTAATATTTAAGTCCTTACAGAGAGGCAATTCTTTGTTTACGCTGTTCGCATTTGGAACCAACTTCCCCATGCCATCAAGTGCTAACTGCGCTACGCATTTTAAAATCGCTCTTCAAAAATATCTCCGCATTGCATAAAATTAAAAAAAAAAAAATGACATTTATAAATAAGAAAATAACCAAAAACATTAAATTTTAATTATATAAACATTTTACAATTTTCTTAAAAGTAACTTAATTCAATGTTTAAAAAAAAAAAATGTTATTATTTAAGGTTGATTTATTAGTATATACATATGTAAGTTCAACTAAATGTATATATTTTTAATTTCTATTCTTTACTATTGTCAGGCTAGGAAGATCAATGAAATAAATATTAATAAATCAACTTTTGTGTTTTGATTTAAATGAGGCCTCAAGCGGAAAATATCGCGGAGTCGTGGTGCCTGTGTAATCCCCAGTGAGAAAGAGAGCGAGTTAAACATTGTTTTTAAATTTTCGCCTTCAGTGAAAGGCACCCCATGTAGCCTGATTTTTTTTGTTTGCGCTTCTATTTTTTCGATTTTTTAAAAAGGTAATTATAATTTTTTACTCAATTTTTAATTTTTAGTTGAAAAAAAAAAATTGCATATTTCGCCGAGCTCTAGACAATACTAAAAATTAGTGGAGATCTTCAACAACCTCAAAAAAGAAGAAAAAACATTGCTATAATTATGCGCATTTCGAGATATTGATAATTTTTCATTTAAACCCATGCTACTGAACTGGCACTTTGTAGTCGGCCAGTATGGAAAACTGCAAGGCAGCAAAAGGAATGGCTTCAAGTACCAGAGTTGAACAAAAATATATATTTTTTTGTTATTTTGTTTTTTATTTATAGAATGAGTAATAAAAAAATATGTTTAATAATTTGAAATTTTAAATTCATTTATTCCTATGGAAAATGTATTTTTTGCATAAGATTTGCATATTAATATAAAAAAAAAAAAAAAAAAATTGGGGGAATATTTATATTTTATTTAGTCGAACTAATGTCCCCTCAGTTGACTAAGGACACCGCCAATGGTAATAAATAAACGAAGAATTCTTCGTTTTACGTCTTTATTGGATTGATCTCAGCTTAAGAATAAATTCTTGAGACAACAATTTTACTTGTGCTGCCTTTGTTTACATTAGTTTTGGAGCGAGATCGCCAGTTTGGGATATTGATTGTACATAAGTATTTGAGAGTAAGAGTGACACTCAGGGAGCGGGACTTAGTCATTGCAAGAATTGTTTATGTTATTGAGGAGCAGCTTCGCCTGCTCCGGATGTGGATTGTTTACATTGGTTCAGCGGGGGATCAAAAGTTCAAAAGTTATTAATTTTCCAACGTGTTTTGAGCAAACGAGCATCTGTGCGTCGCCAGACTTGCCTCCAGGGCACTCACCCTTTTTTTTAGTGTCTCCACTTCGCCGACCTCGGTTTCCAGAACCTCTACGCGCGAGAGAAGATGCCTCATGACCTCCGAAACAGTGTTAATACGTTATTTAAACACAGAGAGTATGCGCTTCTCTGCCTCGATGATCTCGGTTGCCATTCGCTCCTCTACATTCGCAACTCGTGCATCCACTACATCAATCTTTGTTGTCATCAACTTGCCTAATTCGTCAAAACGTTTGTTATTTTCCTTAGCCAAATCCACATCCGCCGTCCTCGCAGCCGATATATCATCAGTAGTGTTTTCCCGCTGCCGTTTTGAGCACAGTGTTTTTTGTTTCCGTGCTTCTCTCCTTCCTTTGTGTTGCGCAATTCCGGTGCCATCGTTTTTCTTTTTTCTTCAAAAATCCTCGATTTTTATACCTGGTACCCATAGGCATCTCCGACCCCATAAAGTATATATATTCTTGATCAGCATCACCAGCCGAGTCGATTTAGCCATGTCCGTCTATCCGTCTGTCCGTCCGTGTGAAACAACAGATCTCAGAGACTATAAGAGCTAGAGTTACCAAATTCGGTGACTACATTGGAATCTGCTGCACGCAGATCAAGTTTGTTTTAAAATTTGGTCACGCCCACTTGCGCCCTCAAAAATCATAAAAAACGTTTAAAAAGCTATACTCGTAGAGCTAACGCTTCCTGAAAATTTCAGTAAAATCGGGTAATAAACATGGAAGATATTAGCAATAAGGTTAGAATTTTAACACACCGCCTTAAGGCACTGCTGTTGCAAGCTGTAGCCGACAGGTGGTGCATTCGAGCATTGACCGCGCGATATAATGGCGCCAACTGCAGAAGAAATGACAAAAGAATATAGCAAGAAATTACAAAAAATAACATCATTCATTTTTTGGCGTCCTTTTAAAATGTATCATTCATATTTAAGTATGACATTAAATTGTTTAGGTCGGGAGCTAATTCGAGAGGCGATTTTTTTTAAAGAAGTATCGAAGTAGACTATTATAATGTATGTACAATTTTAAATTGCCTTTTAGTGTGAAGCGCAAACGTTTAGGTACCGGGTATCTCACAGTCGACTGTAGCTTTCTTACTTGTTTGTGTTGTTGTGATGTTGCTTGTGGACGCACCTGCTTGCAGTTTTTGTTAAATGTATAAACAAAAGCTGCTCGATTGGTTTGAATTTAATATTTAATATATGAAGTTGTAGGCTTATACGTTGTTTTTTCGTTATTGAGAAATTAATACGTTGCTGTATCCGTTAAAAATCTTTAATTTGTCAGAGCGCAAAATTTTCGTGTGTGACTTTCTCTATTTCCACTTCGATGCAAGTTTAAGAAAAATGGTTGCTGTCAAGCCTCTAATTAATGCGCCAATTATTGAAGTTTTTAATACAGTGTCATAATGCCATAACTATGTTTTTTTTCTTTTATAAGTGAATTAAACTTGATAAGAAAAAATTACAATGGCTTCTCTATCACGCTAAGTTGATTTGATCGCCATTTTGGTCTCTGTTACCCCACTGTGCAGACCCTGCACTGGGCTTCAGTGACCTTCAAAATAACGAAGGCACAGGAAGAGACTAAAGTATTGAGTCCCTGAACCTCCTTTCAGACAGCCACTTTCCTGGGAGTACTCCTACAACTGCCTTACCAAGCAGAAATGCAGGTCCTGGCATAAAACTGGAAACACTCTCGTCGAACAACAACATAAAGCGGGCTATAAATAGCTTTAAACCCTTTCAGTCAAATTGCTGTAACCAAATTACAGCTGTCCATATACAGCAGGGTCGTAAACTGGCTAAAGCAATTTTCAAAACTATATAAGCGGTTGGGGCGTTATCGGAAACCTGGAGGAAACCGAAAGTTTTCACCCCCAAAGTGGGAAAAGCCTCAAACAGTACAGTCAAAGACTTCAGGCCTAAACCTAACCTTCTTTCTTCTTAAAAGCCTTGGAAAATTATAACATCGGTCTCCATCTCAGGACCACAATAGACAAAGACCAGTTATCAGAAACGCTACTGTCTAGTAGCATTCGTAGACATTGAAGGTGCATTTTAAGAATTGACTCCCCATAGCCATCAGAGTCTCTTACGGCACCCCCCAATTTCAAGCAACTATAATCTCTCTTTCTGACAAAACACTAAACAATCTTCAGAGAACACAAAAGGCAAACATTGCTCTCTACTCTCGTTAAAGAGATATTGTTAGGTCGGTGGCGTCGTGGTACCTCAGTCCTTAACGGACATAATGCTGAGGGAATGTCCGCCCGGATAGCACACACAATTTGTGCAGCTGAGCTCGACGGACATCGAGTTAACTAGAACCCTTCAATAAAAAATATGGTCGCCAACGTTAAAATTGACAAACAGGGACAACACGCCCAAAAATCGTTCGCATTGAAAAATGCTTTTATGCCAAAATCGGCTACTTACTCCAGCCACCCGCTTATGGAAAGCTCGATGTAGCTTTCAATAGCGATAAAGACCAAGTCACACACATGAGGAGACGAAATAATCTTTCCCCCCTCTGGCCCTCCAACATCAGCACAGCCGAAAGTTGATAACGCAAGAGTGACCGCTGCGATTCTCAAGACTGGATTCAGCGAATATTGGGAGTTGTTCGTACAGCAAAGTTCACTGATGATGATCGAAGTGGTATCGATCGAAACATGTCTGGACAACAATAAGATCTGTGTGTGATCTTGGCATTTAATCGAGTTTTTATTTGCCTATGAGAAATTAAGTCGAATATGACCTCAAGTTAGCTAGAACCCTTCAAAAATTAAAAATATATATTAAATTTTGCCACAAACTGAATTAAGTAAAAATATTTCTTCTAGTGTAAGTGAAAGTTACACATAAATATTTCGTAAGGCTTCCCCTTTTTAGAGATTCAACGACGAGAGATCTTGTGACGCGCAGATGCGATCACAAATATACTATATGTATAGAATAGACTTGAATAAGAATAGGAACAAATAGAGACATAAGATCGTGCAAAAGGGTAACACTGGCCCGAAGAGGAGTTGGTAACACTAATATGGCAAATCCCTTGCCAGCGGCGGTCACACTTAACCTCGTCGGGGCCTTCTATAAAGCGGACCACAGCCAGTTGGAAGTCACTGATCCAGCGATGGGGTGAAATGTAAGTCTACATTTTAGGTAGCACTCATACAGGAGCTAACAGCACAGTCTTTTGGGGACTGGATCTTTTGATCTAGTCCGCGTTTATACATTTGTAGTTAGTTATTCCCGGAGTACTTCCCCCCTCTTTCGCCATGGTAGACTTCAGAGCCTCCACAACCTTCTCAAGCTGGTAGACTTCAAGTCCTCTAAAACCTACTCAATCTGGTAGGGGGAGGTTTAATTCGGTGCAAAATGGGCCATGAGTTTCGGGTATATAAACCCAGTAGCGCAAATTTGGCTTCGAGAATTGATTACATCTCTCATACTTCGAATGCAGTAAGCATTCGAATTCATACTACAACATGCTTTACTTTCCATAAGCTTGGCCGCATATTCTATACTAGCAAAATACCTTCAACATCGCCTACTTCGAATCGAGCAAGTAGGCGATTAGCCGAGCACACTTCGTGCAGTATTACCGTCTTATATACTGTTGCATATAGTATTGTAATGCAGATGCTTTACTGACTGGTATACCAAGTATAAAGGATTGTAATGCAAATGCTTTACTGACGGGTATACCACGTATATAGGATTGTAATGCAGATTAAACCGACTGGAAATAATTTTATATTTCTAGCAAAAAAAAAATTATTCCGCATACAATTTGTTCAATATTTTATTATTTTTTACTAAAACTTAACAGAACAGCCAAACTTCAGTTCCTTCGTTATTTTTATCTTTTTCATCGAATTTTGTTTGCGATGCGATCTTTGTTGATTTTAAACGCACTCCAATAAGTTAGTTGTAGCATCAACCCATCTTCTTTAACTGCATCTACACGTAAGAAAATCAATTAGAAATTTATCAATTAAAAAACAGAATGTTTCATGTTACTTACTTGATGGAATAATTATAATGCATCTTTGTGCAGCTGTCAGCCGCCTAATATTATGTTTGCTAAAGCCTCTTTTGAATATTATATACTTTCAAAACTCACTTATCGTTATAAAAACCTGAATAAATTCCTTTTCAAACACACCCGACACACACTTACACTTGCAAAAAGTAAAGTGACATATGATAAAAAAAAATTAAACATACTCGTATATGAAAAAAAGGCATAACAATGCAAAATAACATATGCCGAACGATTGCCGAAGCTTTGACAGTCAGGAACTAAAACAACGTCCCATTACAGTCCTGTGTTCTAACAGGTGGAGAAACGATTGATTACGAATGTTCCTTCGACGATGCATTTTGTAGAATTACCACATTCGGTCGTAGCAGGGTTGCGCCACTGGCAAGCTGTCGGGTTCGGGAATGAGACAACATCTCATAAAGTATTTTGACCCGCTGAGCCAGAGTCAAAGCTCCGTTTTGAGAACGTGTACTAAACAAACATTTAAACTCGAAAAACTCCGATTTACCCGTGTCTGTCCCTCTGTCTGTCCGTTATCGTGCAAACTTTTCTCCACAGTTTTAGATCTATCTGAATGACTTACTACAGATAGTCTTATTTTTATTGCAGGTAGTAAGTATGTCTGAACGGGTTGGAACTGTCAATGAACAAGCGGGTTATTAATAAAGAAACGACTCACATGTCTATAAATTTCGACATGTAGCTACATATATTTTACGATTTGGAAGTTTTACATTTTTAAAATAAAGAGCTGTTAAGCCCGAACGTGTTTTATTCTGCACCAAAAGTTTTTGAAAGTTGGAGGCGCCAGCAAGTCGTCCCAGACAACTGTCGCTCGCGGTCAGCGATCTGTCAAATTTTACAAAAACAATGCCTTTAAAATTTGACGGCCAAGAAGCGGTTAAAAGGGTTCTACGCCGATCTGTCAAAATTTTAAAAACATCATGAATCATGGAACAAATTACCATTTTGCATTGGGTATGTCGATGGCAGCCAAATTCCGCTGGCGGAGAAGCCAACGGAAGATGCAGAAGCGTTCTACTCCGGGAAACAAAGATATTGCATTAAAATGCAAGCTGTTTGCCACCATCGAAAATTGATTCGACACTTGGTAATTCGGTGGGCAGGCAGCGTTCACGACAGCCGAATTTTTCAAAATTGTCCTCTAAATACCATGTCGTACCTTTTTTTTTGCTGACCATCAATGGATCGCTGGAGACGGTGCATATAAGTTATCAGAGTAGGTTATAACAACGCAACTGACCTAAATATATTTTCAGTCCATTAGACGATATTTTCAGCCACCTCCGGGTTGCTAACTGACTGAATTTATCGAAAATTTCAATTTGTATGGGACAGCTGTCTCCGATTCGATTTTTTAATTTGATAAATTCAGTCAGTTAGTCAGTTAGACGTATAGGGAACACCCCAAGTGTTTCAGTCTTGTTGCTAAATAACTGAAATTCACACTGATTATAATTATCCGCGCTAAAAGTAGCTACAGTGCTTACCAGAATTATAAGACACCTTGAAAAATTTAGTTTCGACCCTGGTAGGAGAATGGGGAAGCATAATATAACAAAATCAAGTATGCAGAATGAAAGATTGATGAATTCTGCTTAAAAGCTGATGTTCTTATCTCTGATTGCATCTCGCGTTTTCAAGTGGCAATAGCTTTTCTGTTAGTATGTGGCTAATAAAGAATGGTTCTATAGAAATTTGTATGCACGCCGGTAGTTGTGGCACATAGATTTACAGAAAAGTCGATAACTCTGCTAGTTTAGGTCCAATAAGTAAACATTTTTTTTAATATAATAAACTTAAAAAAAGGTACGTAACCTCACAAATATACTTAATTTGTTGAAGCTTTTGGATGTTTTTCCTCAATCTTGAACCTTGTTTAGTGCTGGTTTTCTTCCAGAGCTGTGCTTCACACCATATTTATCCGGGTTATTAAAAAATTTGGAAATAACACAACGTGTTCGACCAACTTTTCGCAATTTTTCGCTTTTCGCAATTTTTTGCATTTATTTATCCCTTTTCCTCGTCGAATAACTTTCAAACTTTCACGCTGCATTTTATTACACATTCATTAAATTGTTAACCGAATAAAAAAAAAAAAAATTATTTGAAAACAAATCTTTCTCTCCAGCCGCAATAATTGAAATGTGTCTTATAATTATGATAAGTTTTTAAGGCATGACAAAAATCGAACTTTTCCGCTTTTTTATCGCTTCTTGAAAACGCGAGGTGCAATCAAAGATAAGAACAACAGATTTTAAGCAGAATTCATTAATCTTTCATTCTGCATACTTGATTTTGTTGTATTATGCTTCCCCATTCTCCTACGATGGTCGAAACTAAATTTTTCAAGGTGTCTTATAATTCTGGTAAGCACTGTAGATGATTACAGCATATGTGCTTGTTTGGCACTTTTAGACATAACTCAAACTTGTCTTCAGTCAATCCTATGAATTGATCTCTACGGTCATTGAGGGCTATGATATGTGTCTTCATGTTGAATCTATGCCAGCTTCCTGCCTTCCACGCCGGAATGGGGATGATGCTGAAGACATCCTGCTGCGCCGTGGATACCAGAGGTAATGTAATCTTGATGATTGTGCCTTGTGTGTTGTGCCTTCAGCGTGCACGATTCGGTAGAGCTGGATAGCATTTTTTGATGATACCATTTAACATAACATTTGATCTGGCAGAAGATGATCTCGAATTTGATCATTTGATCTCTCAGTTGCTGAGGAGATACTAGCACGGGATTTATGATTCGGCGGCGAACATCAGTAAGGACGCCAGCTATCTCATTTTGAATCCGCTGCATCCCCGTCGCCAGCAGAGTTAGCTGGGCTGTTAGGATCATGAATGCTTGCTGTAGATAGTCGTCTTCGTATTTGCCTTTCTCTCTATTGATCGTTGCTAGTTGTTGTTCTAGCGTTCTGATTCGTTTGTCGTTGGCTGAATTGCTCTTTCTCACTGCATTTATAATAGAATCAAGAACAGTCGTTTGATTCTAGAGCAGCATCATCAGCACATCATCGTTCGATTTGACTTCGCTTATGACCTTGGTCATTCCTTCTGCATAGTTGAAATCAAGCACGCCAAATAATGAGTGCGCCACGTTTTCGACTATATCAAAAAGTGATCTGCGCTGTCGGGAATTGTTAATCAGATCATTTCATGCTTATAACTCGTGCCCCTGTGACGAATGGCACTACGTCAGTGTGTCTTTTAACGGTGGCTTCCGGATACCTGGAATCTCCGGTCGTATAAGTGCCCGATCCGGGGTATGAGGCTCTACCCCGGGGGATACTTCCTTCCTCACTACTCGTGGGACCAACTTATGAATACAACCGAAACTACGAAACAGGATGCTCTAGCAGCCCCAAATCGAGTCAAATCGAACTCATCCGAGAGCCTGAAGATGCTATGGACGTTTGTTCACAAAGCTCTGGCACCGACAGCATCACCAAGGAAGAGGATGAAACCCTTCTCGCCTCCCCAAAGGATGAAAAACCAAAGCGGTGCCAAAAGGCTCGCACAGAAGCCTATGGACCCTCCAAGGGCTATACCCAGCAAGAGTCGCGCTACAGCCAGCAAAAGAGGTAGATCGGCCAACACGACCCCAGAAGTGGTGTCGACTAAGCGGGCCATGTTCAAAACCGTGGCACCTAGTGCCCTGACGAAGGGTGATCCTGCAAATGTATTGCCGGCCACGGAGGCTCCAGCAGCCTCCACAACCGCAGCAGCGGCTGGGCAGGCAACACAGGAGCAGTCATCCCAAGCCGGTGTCATGGCCTCTTAAAGAAATGTTGCCAGCTCCATGAAGATGGCAATACTCCCGGCCAACTACCCTGAAAGCCCCCTTACTACGGAACAGCTCCACCGCATTCAGTCCGTGATCCTATCGAGGGTGATGGAGCTGAGTCACGGCTCTGTGAAGCCGCTGTTCTCCGGCTGCGCCTTCCGCCCTGGATGGATGGCGGTAACATGTGGAAATGCGGAGACAGCTGCGTGGCTAGGTACAGAGGTACCAAAGCTCCGGCTGTGGAAGGACGCCCACATCAAGGTGGTCCCTGAAGCAGAGGCTCCACGTGCCGCTGTCTTCATCGGATACTTTCCGCTTCCAAATGCGGACATGAAGACGGACGAGATCCTGAAGC
>VNKF01005352.1:0-16863 GCA_008044355.1 Drosophila lacteicornis | reverse complement strand
CAAACTGACACTTTGTAGTCGACCAGTATGGAAAACGGCAAGGCAGCAAAAAGTATAGCTTCAAGTACCGGAATTGCAAAAAAAGAAATTATTTTTTTTTGTCAATTTTTTTATGCAAATTTTTTTTTTTTTATAGAATGAGTATACAAAAATTATGTTTAATCATTTTAATTTTTTAAGTTAATTGATTCCTATGAAAAATGTATTTTTATAGTAAAAAATCAAAAGTTTTAGTTTGCCGAACAAATTACGCCTCTTTTGGTGGGCGTAACCTAAAAAACGTACTACCTAAAAATTTCTAGAGATTTTTAAATTATTATAAAAAAAAAATTAAGTAGATACCTTTAATAGATCAAAAGTTATTAATTTTGCAACGTGTTTTGAGAAAACGAGCCACAGTGCGCCGGTTTCCGTGCGTTTACATAAATTGTCCCTTTTTTGTGCGCGTATTTTTATGACAAGTAATCCGCTTTCACAGCAATTGATGTCAGGGGAAAATCGTCACAAAATGAAAGTTAATACCCAACAACGCGACAATTGATTCAACCTGTGATATCCCGTCATTATTATCGAGTTTGCCACTCGCAACCCCGCCCACGGGTGTTATTAAACATTTTATTTGATGTTGAGTGAGCTGATAAGGCTAATGAATGCATGCACCTCTTCCTGGACTGGATTCGGGACGGGAATCTCCCTGGGCCCGCCAAAATATCATTATGATTCTATTTACACTTGCCTTTAATAAAAGTCAGCCCGCACGCCTTATCGAGATGGCGATGACTGTTTGATTTCGTATTAAATTAGTGTCGTAAACAGGAACAACTGTTTCGGTTCGCACGGGTTCGCCTGTGGGGAATGTGGAGTGGGACACTTGCACTCACACTCGATGATTATCAATGAAATATTTACAATGTTGTATTAACAATTTATTAAACAATTTTATGGTGTTATCGCTGCTCGGCCTCGCATCACGTATACGCACAGTTGTAATGTAATTTCCGTTCTGCATTTCCGCCGGCCGCCGATCCGAAAGAGCCGCAAATTGTGCGTAATTTTATTTATTTATCGCAGCAGTTTGCCTTGCACTCGCTGCCTTTCTGGGCGGCAGTTAATTTCCGCAGCACACGCAGTGGCTGCTACAGTTGCGGTTGTCATTGTTCACTTAATTCCCATGATTGTCGGCCCTCGATTCTGGCAATCCGATTCAGCTGCAATTCGCTAATGTTTATTTAATTTGAATTAAATAAGGGAATTTCTTAACGCTGTCCAGCGTTATCTATATGCGTTATATATATGAAAATTTTCTGCATTTGCTGTATGCAAAAGTGCCCATGCTTAGTATATTTTTTAGGCCGGAGTCAGAGAGGTTCTCTGAGGGTCTCAATTCAATTCATTTTGTATTGTCAACCCATCAAATTGTAATAAGCTCCTTAGCTTAGGTATATCATTCTTGAATTTCATTCAGATATCACATTCTAATTTTCATTGATTTCTTGCCAAGCCCAAAAGTATGCCACGACAATTAAGGAACGCAATCCCAAATGGAACCACTTTCTCGGAATACCCCCTTTCCAAGCTCTTTGATTCTGATGCTGGGAATGAAAGCGCGCTCAATCGCTCACCTGTATCCTTTCGCACTCCCCTGCCCGCCACTTGGCGTTGTCCTGATTCAGCTCGAAGCGAAATTGGCTTCAATTATGCGACAGAATTATGAAATTACAAAAATTGCGAAAGTAAGTAGCTGCCGTTGCTTTTCGCTTCAGCGAAATGTAATTGCGGCAATTTGCAGTTGCAGCCAGCGCTGCCAGTCGGCTAATAACGTTTATTAAAACCACAACAACATTGCAGGGGACCCAGGACGCCCACCCCCAGCCCGCGTCCTTCTGAGCCTGCAAGTCATTAACAATAAGCCGAATGGAGAGGGATATTCTGCAAGCCAAAGAGGGGCGAGGGTGGGGCTGGTGGAGCCGGCAACGTTGTGCAAATTATGCAAATCCTTGTGAAGCACATTAATGCGCACAATGACAATTAATCGCTGCAAATTAAAATGATGACAATGTACTGGCTTTTCCCATACATCCAGCCCGGATTAGGCATGGCAGCGAAACGAGAGTTAAATTTAAATCATAATTATTTATGGCTAAACCGGCGAAGGCGGATAGTTAACATTGTGTTCCCCGTTCAGCCGTCCCACATCGCGCTCCCCCTGCTCGTACCGCCGCTCCTGGTGCCGCCCATCCAGGCCCACGCCTAGTCTCTCGATAAACTTGGCCGAGCGGAAGCCGTTCTTCTGCAAGGAAAGCGCATTATCTAGTTAGTATGTCCAGCCTTGTAGTTGATGTATTACCTCATAGTACAAGGACCTCGCTCGCTTGGCCGCCTCGGGATCAAAGTCCCAATTGGTCCGTTCGTGGAGGACCGGCTCACCGGCCACATTATTTTGCAGGGTCTCGGTTATCAGACGCAGGATAAAGCCTTCGGCGGGTTGGCTGACCTGAAGCACTAGGATCAGCGTCAGAGGCAGCTGCAAAACAAATGTGGAATTTCTAATAGCACAAACACATAAAACGAATCAAGGCTGCAAAAAAGGCCTCAAGGATTAAAAATAATTTGAAAATGGGATTAAAATGGTGTAATTAAAAGTTTAACATTTGGCGACCTATATTTGTTATTGGAGGGTTCTAGCTAACCCAAGGTCATAATCGGCTTCATTTCTCATACGTAAATCAAGACTCGATTATATGCCAAGATCACACACAGATTTTATTGTACAGCGGGTTTTCCAGATATGTTTCGATCGATATATTATCCAAACTACAGTTCCATTGTAATTTGGTTGTTTTTTCGGTTATTGTAACCTCCTCTGCAAACCTCCTACAAACTTCCACTTATGTCAATTTAATCCCCAAATCTAATATTACAGTTCCATTTGAATTTTGTTTACTATTTCAAGCACGTTTTTCAAAATTTTGCAATTAACATTAACTTTTTATTGTTTCGCTTTACTCTTGCACATTTAAGTAATAACTGTTTAATAAAATAGGTTATGGTTTTTAAAATATTAAAAAATACATAATTTCCTATTTTTGACAATTATGAACAAAAGTTAAATGGTTAAGAAGTTACTAAGTCTTTTATATTGTATATGATCTGTTTAACGCATTTTTGAGTCCATTTGTCATTGTTTTTCACGATTTCCAAGCATTTAAAACTCAAAATAAAAAAAAATAAAAACAAAGAAACGCCTTTACCCGAAATGAAAAGACTAGAACCCATCATAACTGAGCTGAGGAATTAAATATCTTTGTGTATGTAAGGTACAAATTGACCCTGTTTTACTTATATTGAATGTACAGAATAACGTCCAAGCAAAATTGATTGACAATTATTTTCATTTGTTTAAAATCGCAAACATTTATATTATTTAAGCTTTAAAACTGAAGCTCAGCTGTTAATGAGCCTTACTTAATAATTTCAGGCGGTCTCTGAAGCCTTAACATATATGCTTAAAGTTTGAAATTACAATTTGATCGAATTACTTAATTATTATTTTTTTAAAACTATAAGCCTTATTTCAAATATTTATATAATCGAATAAAAAGGCTATGTCTTCTATGCCGGCAAAGCGAAATTTTTCGCTGACGAGAGGAATTGCACAAGATATTAACCCATCGACGTTTATTACTCATACGCCCCACATGCCACATTTGGCCAGTAGCAATCACTCCATCTAAGCCTTCCCGCCCGGGTTTCTTGTAGCACTTCACTTAACCACTTCATTATAATAACATTTCGGTTCACTTACAGCGACCATAAAGACAAATCTCAGGCGTAACATTGTCTCGAGCCGCGATTTACTTTCAGATGGAGCACCGCCCGTCCGAGTCACTGGACCATTGATCACTGAAGACTGCGGATCGCAGAAATCGTGTAGTTGCATAAAACGCAGCCAAGCGCCAGCTGGAAAAATATTGAAAATAAAAAGTAACTCAAAAGCAGCAACAAGTTATGGCAAAACAAACAAATTTGAGAAGTTACTCAGCCAAAATTTAAGGGAGAGCGTTAAACTGAGAGACGGGCAGAGACAGAGCGAGATGAGAGCAAAGATACAATTTGGCTTACAAATATTAAACGGATTTGAAAATTAATGGCTAAGCACTGAGAAAATTACGAACGACTTGGTAGACTTTAATTTGTTATTATTTATTACTTGTATATACTTATAATAAATATAATATGACAACAGCTTAATTATAAAACATAAGGGGGTACTACTAAAATTACTAAGGCTTTGAAATTATCGTTTAAAATCAAATTTGCACTGAATTTGCTAATCAAACATGTTATTGCTAACTTTTAGACTTTTATACTTTTAAACTTTTAAAGCGATTTCGTAACCTTTGTGATATCTGGAGAACTCCGTACATTTTAATTGCTAAGACTATATACTTTATTATTTCATTTAGAATAAATCTAATAAATATAGAATAAATCAACTTTTTGATCCATTCGAGTTGATAATAAATATTCAATTTATTTTCATTGTGTACGAGTTTTAAAGTCTTAATTTGGGGCCTATTAATGGAATATGATCTCCGAACTGTGACTTTGCACGCGACCTTCGAGCAGGTACTTCAAAGCCCAGCTTTATGAACTGTTTTATTTTTTCATTTTAATTTTATGACAACCCAAATTGGTTTCATGGCAGACGGAACTAAGTACGCATATTTGCCAAAGGTTACTGCTCCGTCCGCTTGCGGCAAAGCGAAGGCAAAAAAAAGTGGAAATTAATGTTAAACAGAAATAGAAACCCAAGGAAAAATGCGAATGCAAATGCAAGCCAAAGAAAGTGCCCCGGAGCAGGGAAGAAATGGCACAGAGCCGCGAAGTGAAGAAAGCAAAAACTGGTTGCCAGCCATTGGACTGTAGACTGTAGGTGTTGATATGGTTGGGGGAACTCTCGACTCTTTATGGTTGCAGAAGTTACATAATTGTCCATCGTCATCTCGATCAGAGGCTGTACGGCCAGTTGGTCTACAACCACTTTGGTGACTTGGTAACTTGGCCCCAATTCCATTTTTGCCCGATCGAACAGCTGTCTCCGCAGACTGGGGCTTCCTATCTCTTCCGATCTGCGGCTCGCTCTCTGGCGGCCAACACCTCTCTTCAAGAGCGAGGAAAGAGCCTACGTGAGCCGGATCAGGTGGGCTTCGATGCCTATTGCCTTCTGTTTATTTACATAAATTTCCGGCAGCCTAAGTGCATGCGGAAAGAGCTTTGGCTCTGAGTTTTTTCAGGACTTTCACTTTCCTCGTGATTTTGCAACAATCTTGAGGATCATTAGATGAGGTAAACAAATTAGTTGTGTGCACTAAGAATAATAAATTTGTAACATAACGGATTGCAATTTTGTTTAAGGTTTAATGCTGTAAAAATATATATGCTTTCTTGGGTTTTCTAAAAATGTACTTGAAAATCTAGTGACTAATACGATACATGTACAGTTTTTAAAAGTAATTTGGAGTTCATATAATTTGAATACCATTCATTTAAATCAGCGGTGCCCACAGCCCTAACCCGAGAGGTAGCTAAATTTTCTGCCCGGCCTCTACCGCCACACGCACAGTGTGAACAAGAAACCAGTGCTGTCAAAATGTAACTTTGTGGCTCAATTTAGTCTCGTTTAGCGTTGAATAGAAAATTTTTTTAGTAACAGCAATTTTTATCCAATATTATAAGATATGTTAGCTATTTATTTATCTTATGCCTAGCAACTTATTTGCATTTCATACTTACAGCTTTTAATATAAGTTTATTTACCATTTTTTATATTTTTAGTATATCTCGATTATTTTAAAAGCCGTTGAAAGATATTTTTCATAATATAATTTCTAATATTTTCAATGTATTCCCATCAGTACTCAGTACAAACTCCGTGTAACGCAATCCGTCCAGACTGAGCACTGAGAGCCTGAGAGCCGTCTTAAGCTTGGCTTTCGAAGCTCCGCTCTTTGACAAACTTTACGGCTCTCTTAGCGGAGCGCGCCTCTTGGCCACCTTCCGAATGGAGTGCAATTCAGTTGCCAAACAAAGCGCGATCGGCGAACATCTGCGTGCCGCTACGCCTGCGATCGGGGAACTACACGAACTGCGTCTGCACATACTCGTATCTGAACCGCCATGGCGAGGTTGAACGCTCTGCTGCTGCCCGTAAGTTTGAGATCGTTAGATTTCCACCGCGACCAAGTTTACTTCCCCAATTAGCACATCCCATGCTAGACCCGCTGACACCATTTCCGCTGCGCCTGCGCGAAAGTCGCACTGAGACACCAAAAGAAAACCGTCGTCGGCTGTCGTCGAGTTGGAAGTTGTGACTTGAATTTCCAATGAGCACTTGCGCGTTCTTCTTTCGAAATTCGTGTGTTTCTGTTAGCCAAACGACTGACACATTTCCAAATCGCACATATGTGGGCCAAATCCGAAGGCTCTCTCTTTTCCTCCAGGAGAGACCTTGAAAGCCGCGATCGCCAGCGCTCTCTTCGCCATACTCCTCTCTCTTTGGCCAAGCTGAAAGCCAAGCGAATTGTGTCATAATCTCTGAGCAACAAGTTGTGGCCAAGTTGCGCATCGTCGTTATTATTGTTGTCGTTGGTTGCATAACCGGCGTCATCAACCGTTGCCTCGCAGTTGGCCAGTAGTCGTTGCTGTGAGTTGGTTTAATCAAATGAAAGCGATTTCTTGGACAAAATGCCATTACACTTCATTACTCTTTTATGTGGCTGACACAGTGAGCTAATGCAAGTTTCTTGGACTTTACGTGAAGCTTAACTTCCCCGTTTTGAGCTTTTCCGAATTGAATTTTATGAGAGCCAAACTACTTTCTCAAGACTACATAAGCTTAAATAAATAATATCCTGCCAGACGCTAGTCCGGGAAGTATTTATTTGTGGTTTTGGGCCAACTGACAAAATTTGCCTCATTAGCAACAGAAAGGTTTCTTTACATAATTTGTATTTATTTTGATCTCTTTAAGATCCCTCCACTAACGCTACTATAACCAAGGTTTTATGGCCTTTATACCAAAACCCCCCAACTAATTCTATCGTCACACTAATGGAATCCCCTTCTTTTACTGAATGAAGTCTCGCTTCAAAACTTATATTTATTTAACTTTTAACATTTGTATTATTTTTCAGCTCATTCTATCCATTATCGCCTTTATGGTGCACACATCGCTGGCCACCGTCCAACCAAAGGCGCCAAACTTCCAGTACTTCGAGAGGTTCGTTGCAAATTCATTATTTCAAACTCCCTTTGACCCTAGTTCCGCTTTGTTTCAGGCCCAAATATCGCTATCCCTATTACGATGAACATGGGCGCGGTAAACTGCTTTACGGCTACGGGGGCCCGGAATTATATCAGTACAAGACTTACACACCACTGGAAGGCATTCACTGAGCCCATTATAAAACCTAGTTGCATAGTAGTTCATAACTTATAATTTACTCCGCTTTATTTATTTCATGGTTTTGCTTTGTCAAATTATATTTAGTTTATCGCGGTAGTAAAAAATATACACATTCAAAACCATTTTTTTTTTTAAGTAAAATGTTTTTCTTATCCCAATTATTGGAACCAAATAATAGTACGTAGACTATACATGGACCTGGTTCCAAGAAGAGCTACAGAAAATGCCTTAGATTTGAAAATAACTATAACGAAAGTATAAAGGTTTCATGTATTGTTGATTTTCTTTCGAAAATATGTTTTTTTAACGAAATTATTTAGCTTAATACTTGAAGTTTACTTACGAAAGTATATGTAATGCAATGAGTAAAAAGTCAATATCGAACTAATCAATAAGACGTCTTTGTCAATAAGAACACATTTTTAAATTAAAAAACGTTTTAGGATAAAGTCCCGGCGGTGCTGCTAAAATATCATATTCAAACTCCAAAATTGATTTTTTTCAATTAACAATTATCCTTTAAAAAAACAGAAATAAAAAATAGAGCTACTAGTTACCAAAAAATCAGTTTTAGTTATTATTTAAATATTGCGCGAAAAGTCCAGTGTGGCCTTTCCGTTTATAATACCTAGTACGCGGGCAAGGAGGCGATATCCTCATCCACGCAGCTGGTCACACTTAAATCGATTAAGACATTGTCGTTGCCAGACAGAGAAAGGAAAATTGTGGCTCTTACCCTGTTTACCGCGCCTTGCGCAATTTTCCGGGTATAAAGATAATCGAAAATGGTGCACATCGACTATTTCACGCGGCAAAAATCAGTTTTCTGCAAAAGAAGTCTGAAAATCTCTCTAGAAATTCTCGTGAACATCAGTTAACCACAGTGAACCAGTGCTGCCACAGTTTTTGACAGTAAGAATTACACTTTCTATCAATGTTTCAAACCTTTGTATAACGATTGCGGGAATTGCAGCGAACAAAATTTTCGTGAAAAAGCGCCATCTGTGTCTGAGTTTGACAACTGAGGCCCAGTCAGTATGACCATATTTACAAGACTAAGGAGGCTTTATGGCAAATCAAGGGGAAGTCGCAACGGCCACACTCTCCCACATTCACATTTTATCCCCCATTAAAAATTCGCAAAAAACTTGAAAATAATAAGATTTCCCGAAAAGATGTCGCGCAAGGAAGCCCTCTCTCAATTCATCAACCAGATTCACGGCCGCCCCGTCGCCGTCAAGCTGAACAATGGCGTGGACTACCGAGGTAAGGCCGGCCGCAGAGCCGAAGTAAACAAAAAAGCCGGGTGATAACCCATGTTTCCTTTACCCCGACGCAGGTGTCCTGGCGTGCCTGGACGGCTATATGAACATTTGCCTGGAACAGACGGAGGAGTACGTGAATGGGCAGCTGAAGAACAAATACGGCGACGCCTTCATCCGCGGCAACAATGTCCTCTACATCTCCACGCAGAAGCGGCGAGTCTGAAGTCTTAGCGCTTAAGTTAGCCTAAGATACGCTAAATACAACCGTTTCTACAAAACCTCTCCCACATATCCTGATCAAGAGGCGCTTTGGTATTGAACCCTCCACCGATCAAGATGCGATATGTCGCATGTCTTGTACATACGGACTTACTTAAGCAAATAGCATTTACTAATAGAAAAAAAAGAGATTCTGGCCGAAGCTAGAATGGCAGAAGATCAAGTAAGGTAAAATAAAGTTTGTCAAGTCCCTATATGTTATATTGACCGATTTATAGTTTTCAAATTGGAAGAATCAAGGTGTTCTTAGCTAGAAATTCGTTACATCAAACATTTGTCTAATCTAAATCAACAGGTTTGAGACACAGCGTCCAAAGAACTAGGGACATGGGACAAGTTGAAGGCAGAAAGCTAGCAATTCGTACCTATGAAGGTACATACAGGCTGATTTACTAGTTTAATCCAATGTCAGATGCATTCGTGCCCCTCTCTCCAGGTCTAAAAAAATATAAAGGGAATTTGTCAATAAGTGATCGTTCATCTTAAGTTTATTCCATAAATAAGTAATCTACAGCAAGAAGCCGCTCACAGCCCTTTTAGCTGGGATAGTGTGGCGCGCCGAACTCCTGCGGAATGGCTCCAAAGTGACGCAGCTGGCGGATCGAGTAACCAGAGCCCAGGGCTGCGATGAGGCGCTCGCCGCGATGACCAAACTTGCGCTCGTAGACCGGACGCCAGGCGCGACCAAAGTGCGGGTCGAAGGGGATCTCGCTGGGCTGCTGGAACGGCGAGTTCCCAAAGAACAAGCGGTCCAGGTAGTCCAGCACCGCCTTCTTCTTCTGGAAGTGCTCCAGCAAGGGATTCGCGGTGGCGGCAGTGCGCGGATCCTGGGAGGGCAGGTTCTTGAAGTACTGGAAGTTCACCAGGTCCACGTTGGAGAAGTCAAAGTCAAAGACCCCGAGCGTAGCCCGCACGCTGTCCGGGGAGCACTGTGCAGCCAAGGGCAATGTTAATGCGGCGATTAGTGATTAATGGCCATTGTCCGCTTACCATTACGGCCAGTGCAGCAATTAAGACGTATTTGCACATTGCAAGTGGATGATGATCCGAGCCAAGACGACACCTATACGCTTCCTCACGCGGAATCAAACTGATTTGAATAAATTCGGCCAACTGCACGGGCTCGGTCGCAGTGCGTCCGGCTGCCCAGCGATTTGCAATCGGTCCGCAGGTATTCTGTTGTAATATCCCATGAGTGATGTTGCCCAATCCCGCGTGGAGCGGTGTCCACCGAGGCCCAGCCAAATGTAACAGCCGCCACACCACTGTCGCAGGTAATTAATTGATATGCGCGTCGCATCAAGGGGCGTTCCAATCAAAGCGCCCGTCGACACAGCGGACGCGGTCATTTGGGCTTCGGTCACCGCTGTCGGCATTGTCACTGGCACTTTAAGACTCGCGGGCGACGCATTATAATATCTGGATCTTGATGAGCCCGCTTTGTTTAGCCAACCTGCGATCGCTGCATCTTGGCGAACCACTATTTTGTATTGAAATTAGTGCAACCTGCATCGGGTTGCTTGTTGGCTTTAATTTATTTCCGTTTATTTAAATGAAAAAGCTTATCACCTGGTAAAATAGTATGAATGAAATCGAGTTTTCATCACAGCAGACGTCTTCTTTGGTTTTCAATTAAGTTAACCGAAAGTCAAATTTTGAAAGGATGTCATTTTGATTATTCTGTTCATTTTAATAAAAGTATACTATATATTATTGTTGTTTTCCTCTTTTAAATCTATAACAAAGACATTCTTTCATATTATATAATGTTAAGACAAAAAAGATCGGCCCTGAATCTGTTAATAGTCAGCAAAGTTCTCAATCTACAGATCCTGCAAATGCAGCTTATTTCCAACTATCAGCACTGCCACACCGTCTGTATTATAGCCAGATGCCTTCACCTGACGGACGAGTATGAGTTCAGATCGCTGCTGAGTGGGTGGCCAAGTGTTTAAAACAATTAAAGCTGTTTGTATACTTGGTGATGAATTATAACCTTAATCAAAATTATTTCCGATATGCCTTTCGGCATATCATAGTTCCGGTTTCCCATTTTTTGTAATACCAGTTTTTATACCCATTAAACTCTTAAGATACTTATTGCCGATACTGATCACATTTAGTGACAACATTCTTGTAGGCAGATCATGCTCTATAACGATCTCATAAATCATAATTAAGTTCGGTAGGAATTAAAAGGAAATACTATAAAATTACTTGTGCGGACGTCTTCCCAAAATTTGATAAAAACCATGAATTAAAAAAAAGAATTATAAAGAAAGTTCATGTGCATTCTGAACATCTTCCTAACAACATTAGCCTGTGCACCCTGCCAAGTTAGACTTAAGTTTCCACACACTGCACTTGATAAGTTAGAGTTAAAGTCGCCATGTGATCTAGCTCTCTAGTCCCTCTGGAATAATTAAAGTAACAGGAGAATATCAGCCTTTCATTCGTAATATTATTGTATTATATTATATTTTATTATTATATAGACATTATACAAGCAATATTTGATATTTTTTGGCTGGACAGTCCTTCCGCGACGCAAAGAGGCGTTAGTGGTAAAATTATGTTATCAAGGGCATAGGTCATGGCGGTATTTTCGGATGAATTAAGGAACATTTTGTATTTGTCTTATTGATCTGTTCGGGTAATTCATTTAATAATCAAGTTTAATTGCCAGCAAATGTGGAATTTCCACTTTACATTGCATCAGTTTCTAATTAGCTGCAGCTCCATGGACACGTGTCTGGAATACGCTTCCGAATAAAATGAAGTGATGTCGCTTGACTCTGGCATTGATCTAGGCTCTAGCTCTAAAATAGAAATGTAAGCACTTTGTTGCCGAACTCACGTATATGGAGAAATAGAATATGGTTTCTGTTCTAGGCCCTCCTGGGATCTTTCAAAAGACAACTTAGTAAAAAGGGTATAGCATGAGGAAAGAATTAAATATACAATTTCGATAAAATGCGAAACTGTATTTTGAAAGTTTCTGGCTAACTAAAATATCTTAACTAAAATATGCGCATATTTTAGTGCTCTCTCTTTGGAAATTGGTGTCGGGTATTCCACATTCGCCTCACTTGAATTCAGAGTTCTCTGCTAGCTTTTTGCAATAGCTAATGTCTGGCTCCCATATCCAATCGATATGCAAATGGTAACCGTAACCTGGTGCGTAAGCCGATTGCCCAATTTCTATAGAAACTGAAACAAACAAAGTCATCGGAATGGCGGAAAAGACACTTCCCGTTCCTTCCGCATGCGATTACATAAAATTTCATTTTAGTGTGCTTCGATTCTGTGAGTTACGCACTCAGTCAGACACTTTTCGGGCTGCTGTCAGGAAATAAGATTAAAATAAACACTCACTTTCATTCAGAGAACGGATTACATAAAACTCGGAAAATCGTCTTGAGAGAGTTATCTTCGGAGGAGAGGAACCCCAGGAACCCCAGGAACTGCAGGAACAATGGCACAAAAGCCTGGAAAGGGCGATGGCAAGCAGGTCAAAGGAAAGGTAACTATCGAAGCTGAATAACTTCTTGGTCGGACTCCTGTCTGTCCTCCTCACTGGCACACTTAACACTCTGGCTGTGCACACATCCTTTCGCCTCGACGGCTTGCAACGTAATGCCAATGCGAGGTCCTGGCTGCGGCACAAGTCTATTTTTGTGCTTAAAAATTTTTTGCGCTTATTTGCGCTTACTTTTTAATAAGTTTGGCTGAAAGCTTGGCTCCGTCAGGCAGCTCTCCTTGATGGAACTTTGTCACGAAACATAATTTGCAATTTCCTGCCCATCCGGCCGGGGATGTGGAGGTGGGCGTGACCCAATGGCCACCATGTGCGTGCCAAGCTGGGAAGGAAAATCGCAGCCCGGAGCACGGAGCACGGAGCTCGCAACTCGGAAATTGGGAAGTCAGAGCAATCGGAGCGGTGCAATTTGGTTACAGCTACCAATTTATTTGGCCTGCCCGAAGCCGGGCTGGTGAGTGTCGAAGCCTCATCAGGCCCAACGCAATAAAAGAGTCGATAAATCACTCACGTATACGACCCTAGGCTCACCTTATTCATTTGGATGGCCATCAAAATAAATATGTATTTATGAAAGAGCCCATCTCGAAGGCAGTCAGGGTCGGTGGCGCTGTTATCCCCCGTTGCCCCCTTCCAGGACCAGCTAATCGAGTTGTCTGCAATTTGTTTACTCCGCCTCATCCTGTTGTGACGTCAGGAAAAACTTTGTTTTCGACTTCCTTGCTGAAGAGGCCGCTGAAGTGGCGAACGTCATCGGGGCTGTCTTGGCTCTTTCGACTCTTTCGGCTCAGGTCTAGGTACCTTGGGCTCAGTCTAGCCTCGCCACTCTCGCCGGACGCATTTGCCGGAATCCTGCCAAGCCGGTAGCCCTTCCCCGCCATTCCGAGAGCCGAGCTCTGAGTTCTGTTGTCTGATACGAGTATTCTCGAGTATTCCTCCTTGCCCCAGGATGTGGAAGCTAGCCAACAAGGCCATGGCGGTATTTGCCCATTAGATTGCATCTCCACTAGCCACTCTTAGCTGATCCAACTGCGTAGAACTGTGTGCGTGAGAGTGTGAGGGCAGTGCGTTTCAAAACCGCAGGAAAGGAAGGAGAATTTAAGTCTCACTCTCGAAAAATATTTACCAAAAAAGAAAGTTATACACAAACGAAAGGAAATACTTATATTCAAAATAAAAGAGTTTAAGGATGAACCTTTAAGGCAGCCTTTTCTTATTTTAGGAATTTCTTAAAATGAGACTTTAGGTATTAATAGGGACTTTGATTTGCAATTAGCTATCTGTATAAGGGCCGGTTTCTGCCCTCACTGTCAAAGTGCCTGACAGCTATATGTCCGGAAAATAAAATCACCAGATAAACTTATCGTAAACCAAATCTGTTTTCTGCCCTTCTAAAAGTTATCTGAATGTGAAAGAATAACATTACGCTGTCCACTACTCTGCTAACAATCGATTATTGCTATAAAGCACCAAATTGTGCTGGAAGCCGCAAATTCGCGGTTGCTTTGATATCGAAACCACTCAAAAGTGCTGTAAATATTTTGTTCTTCTTCACTTGGCTACCAGAAATCAGATTTTCTTTTGCGAGCCGAAAAAGATTTTACAGGGAGTCTGGGTCCTGGCTTAAATTGACACGCACTCTTACACGATAGAGAAGCAAATTTTGTTAGCCGGAACTTTATATAACCGGGTAATTTTGACAGGGAGGGTAGAAACCGGGCAAGTGTATTGTACTTCTTAATATACGAGTATACAAAATAAATTATTCACTGTTATATCGAAGTTATAAGATCCTTTGCAAAGGTGTAAATCATAGCTTCAGGTTAATAAAGCTGGTAAATGAAATGAATTCACTGCACTGTAAATATCCTCACTTTTAAGCCAGAAATATCTTTGAAATCGGCTTCTAAGAGTTTTGGAACGCATTGTGACCTAGGGATCTGTAAATACCACGAGTGCTTGATTGTATCTAATGTAAATAACCAATATATTTCCCTATCTACAACCTGTAAATACAATGTACATACAATCTGTAGTTGTTTCTTCAAATATATTACCAAACTCGTAGTCGTAGCTAAGTAGGACAGACCGCTCCCATCTCAAGTCACATTCAGTCTGGTTAGCAACGCAATGTCAGAGGTGTCGAGTGCCCCAGGATCCGGGGATCCTGCGGAGGAGCCCGCTAGCGACAACGGCAGCGATGGCGACGAGGTAACGCCTCCTTGGGGTATATCGATATCGGATGTTTCTCCTTTCAAGTCGCATGCCGCATACCGCTTCGTTTCCCCTTCTCATGACTCCTCTCACCTGACCCAATTCCAGCTAGACCCTGCACCCCGAAACTGAGGCCAGGTAAGTGCCCGCACTCCCACCCTCCTTCCCAGCTTGGTTTCTCTCTTGGCACCTTCAGTGGAATATTGCATGCACCACACCCGAGACACCAAAGACACCCAAGCCATAAATCCAGTGAATTTGTCATGCTGTTGATCCCATTCCCCCAGATGAGGACCTCGAAGAACAAGGTCGAGGGCGGCGGAGGCGGTGGCGGCGACGCCGATGACTTCGATGCCTGGATGAAGTCCCGCCAGCTGCTCAAGCCCGACGACCAGCTGGATCTCACGGAGGCGGAGCTCGGCGAGGAGGTCACCAAGGTGCTGACGCCCACCAACACGAATGTGATCCGCAACCTGGTCGTCTACAGCTTCAAGGAGGGGGAGTTTGTCCTGGCTCCGCAGCCGGGCAACACCGTCACCCTGATCGCCTTTGCCGGCAATTCGCTGCACGTGGACTCGGAGGAGGCGCGCCGCCAGATCGAGGAGTCGGACGAGATCGGCTATCCGCTGCCCATGCCCAACTACACTGTTGTAGAGCAGCGCGAAACGGAGGCCGGAGAGGGAGAGGAGGGAGAAGGCGAGGAGGACGAAGATGACCGCAAGTAAGTCCTGATTTGGGAGTTTGCTCTAAGCCCTCGGGGACCCTGAATGAGCACCGCTGTTCGGTGAAATCACAATCATTTAGATTGAACATATTTTCTAAGTCCATGGGTTATATGTTCTGCTTTCTAGTTAATCCTGGCTAAAGATGCCGATTATAAAGATTATGAATGCGTACACCCAAAAAAAAATCGTTATAGAAAGTATACTATTGTTACATGAATTTTATACTTTACAAATTTCTTAACATGCTTATTCATTTGATACTACGAAAGTATAAATTTAAAATCACTAACACCACACACGGAAAAGCACTAAATTCCAGCTAACGCGATATGTTATCGAATTTTCGTTGTAGGTTCGTATAAAAATACTCGAAAATACACAATTAAAACTACAGAGTATAAAAAGTATACTATTGAGTATGCATTTGATATTATTAAGTATAAAATCTATACTAAACTCGCTATACAGCTTGAGTATATTTTCAAGACAATGTGTAGAAAGGTTAAACTCTTGGTATTTTTTGGGTGTAGTGCCAAACATTTCGTAACCATACGAGTGTTTCCTCCATTAAGTTATTAAGTTTCATTCATCGTCAAATTATATTAAATTATATTAATTATTAATTATATTAAACTTGTGTTGAAATAGGTGCGCATGAACAATTATATCGCTTGTCTTATCAAAATGATTTTGTATTTGGTACCGTCTTAATAATACATAACTTTAATGTTTAAGCGCTAAGGACGCCGGCGGCGTAGAGGAGGAGGAGGTCGAGGAAGAGGACGATGAGGAGGCCAAGGGCACCGAGGGTGACGAGGGCGAGGGCGAGGGAGAAGGCGGCGAGACCCGCGAAGAAGACGGTGCCGGTCGCCAGCAAGCAGTGGCTGGGTCATCCAAGAAGCGGAAGCTAATTAACCAATTCAACTACTGCGAACGGGCTGCTCTCACCTACTCGAACCCGAAGAGGGTAAGTAGCTGTACGTGGGCTGCTACATATATTTCTGGCCTAATAATGAAAATACGAATATTTATTAAGGAAAATAGTTTTATTGTTTTTCAAAATATTCTCCATCAAGATTTACACACTTTTGCATGCGCTCAAACCAATTTTCGAAGCACTTTTTCCACTCTGATTGACACACCTCAAAAACATGGTTTTTGAATGCTTCAACAGCATCTTCTGGCGACGAAAATCGTTGACCACGCATTTTCTTCTTGATGTGAGGGAATAAAAAGAAGTCATTTGGTGCCAAGTCAGGACTGTACGGCGGATGACCCATCAATTCGACGTTTTGGCCAGTCAAAAAGGCGCTGGTTTGAGCCAATGTGTGAGAGCTCGCATTGTCATGGTGCACAATGATTCGTCTTCCCTTG
>VNKF01005351.1:0-17407 GCA_008044355.1 Drosophila lacteicornis | reverse complement strand
TGAGGAGTCCTTATTGTCTATAAAGGATATTTAACTAATACTCAAAAAAATTCTTATCCATGGATCTATAATAATCAATCAATCAGGTATTCCTAAATAATTTTTTTAGGATGTGGTAATTTTTCAAAAGTTTCACTACTATTATTTTGACCGACTCAATTTTCGTCAAATTCAACATTTATATTTTTCCTTAATAATTCTTTTGAGTAATTTCAAGTTGTTATGTGTTATTAACATCTACTATTAGTTAAGCTTTAATGAAAATTAAAATAATTTTTTTAAAGAGCTTACAAAGTTATTTTTTTGTGGATTTTATATAGCCTTACTGGGCACTACTATTATTTTGACCGCAGCTGTATGTAGGCATGAGAAAAGCCCTTGAGAAAAGTTGAAAACATTGTAAAACATCGATAAAGTCTGAGCAACTTGCTAAATAAGAAAACAAAATCATGGCCAGCAAAGCTGCTAACATGTGTTAGTTATGGAAAACCAAAGTTTTCATAATTCCAAAAAATATACGCGAACTCAATATGTAGGTACGTGTGTACGTATGTAGCTCTCAACTTAGCTCAGTCAAGTGCACGAAATCTTGTTGGAAAAATCACAACCATATTTGGCGAAAATAGCATGGAAAAGTGCAACGCGACCTAGGGACATAGACGACTCATAAAACTCAAAACAAAGTAGGGTCGCTCACTCAAAGTAGAACTGTCAAATGTTAATATAAAATGATTCGAGATATCGAACACATCAGGTTGTTTTTAAACTGCCTTTAGATTGGAAGATAATCCTAGCTATTTTTTAATGGATTAATAAAGAGGACATTGTTATAATCTCCTTCAGATATTCGCCAAAAGGTAATATTTAAATAAATTTAAAGCTCTGTATAAACATATTTAGGAATGGCACAAAAATCACACTTTAAATTTATTAGAAAGACATTCCCCAATTCGCTGGAAATTTAATATAATTTATTATTTGTTACCAGGCATTACAATTTCTAGCATACTTTTAGATGCAATTTCAATATTATTCAAACCCTCTGAATTTTAAATGCTTGGAACACTTATATCTTGTTAAAAAATAATCAGGTAAGTTTTATCCGTTAGAATGTAAAATCAATGGTTCCACAGAAATAGCTGTTGTCTTTAAATAATTGAAAAAGTGTCTAAAAGGTAATTAACTATTTTGGATTTTTGATAAACCAATTTGATGCATACTTTTTGACTTAATTTTCAAATCTCCAACGAATACATATCATCGGGTTCGGATTTTTCTTTAAAAAAAGTTAAATGCCTAATATAATGCTCAATGAGCAACTGGTAGGGTGCATAGAATAATGAAATATAATCTGTGGAGTAGGCAGTAGCACTACGAGCCGGCATCGAGGAGTGTTTTAGGGGGTGTGGGACCAACCCAGACTCAGGGTATTGATGACTCAATTGGCGCCGGCTCCTTGTGAATGAAGCGGGCGCGAACGCGAACTGGTTCTGGTCGGGGGAGCTTTCTGGTACCAAAAGGAAATCTTCGCTGCAAGCTACAGCTACATGCCTACCCAAAGTTTGCCAAAGTGGCCAAGGTGAGCCGGATCGAATGTCGTGTGTGATGTGCCTGTGAACAGCGTTTTGGCGCTCTTCAGCACTGTCAGTGTCAATTATTTAAGAATTAAAGACCTTGAACTTATCGCCAAATCGCATGTAAATATAAAAATTAGGCGGGCGCCGGAAAACAATTGTTATTTAGAGATTCGGATAATTCTCGCACTTGGCAGGGCGCACAAATCTTTTGATTCGCATTCGTTTCAAGGGCAGCGCTATTTTAATGCTTGGGAACAGCTGCAGAAAGTGTTTGACATGAACAAACAGTGTGTGCAGCTTAATTTTAAAAATATGCATAGAGTATGCCAAGTTGACCTAAAAAGCATGAGAAAACGTTTTCCCGATTTAATTTTATGTGAACATTATAAAGATGATGGGTCAAAAAATCTGGGTTGGCAATGGAGTCTTTGTGGTTTCAAAATTCACCAAAAAGTTCTTCAAAAGTATGCTATAAGAAAGAACATTTTACGGTTACATTTTCATAATTTTCCCGTCATAAGTTATAAGTTTGCTTACTTAATTGAACAAAAATATCTTAAACGACAAGCGTTATACACAATAAAATTAATTAAAAATTCAGTTTCTGCATGTTCACTTCGGTTATTCCTCTTTCGATGTTATGTATACAGAAAATTATAGTGGTTGTTTTAAACCTAAAATACAGGATGAAAGAACTTTTTATTCAAATTTTCGAATTAGGTCAAGGTCAAAAGTATATGATATAAAGAGCAAAAACAACAAATATGCGTTCTAATTTAGCTCAAACATACTACAGGTAAATTGTATTTAACTTTTATAAAACCTTTAAAGAAAATTATACTAAATTCTTAAGTTATTGAATACGCAAATGATTACAACAATTAAATATGATTTTTGTAATGATGAACTCATCATTAAAAATAACTTAGTACTTGTTGTTATATTAAAATATTGTTACATTGGCATACATAATTTGTCTGATTTATTTAAATAAAGAAAAAAATTTAATTTGTTTTTTTACTTCTTTCTTTAGCAAAGTTCCCACCTTTTTTATCAAAGTTATAAACCTTTTTCTCAAATCTGAAATGGTATTCAATGATAACTTGGCAGTATTTTGGTATTTTTTATTGTTCGGTCACTCATAACAAAATGTCATAATAATGTCTTTCTCCGACAAATTAAACCACTATAGTAAACGAAAATCGTTTAGATATGGGATTCCCTTCCTTCTTATGATGGTCGCCGGCTCATTCGGCCTTCAGCAGTTCTCCAGTCTCAGGTTAGCATTCAGAATTCCCTCGTAAGTCCATGTCATAACTCTCGCTACCTTTCCAGGTATCAGTACGCCAAAAAACAGCCGGTGACTCCGGAGGAGATGAAGAAGTACGGCGTAAACATGAAGAAGCGGCAGGAGGTGACACTGGAATCTGAGTACGATAAGGTGAAATCCGTGGACATCGATCATTGGGAGAACAAGCGTGGCCCGCGTCCCTGGGAGGAGGAGGGCTTGGCGACGGCGGCAAAACATTAACTATTATGTTGTTCAAGAACAATTTGGCGCCTTGTACACTGTCTTGGCGATTTCCTTCTGAGGAGCGCGCCCAAGTAATCCCATTATATCCCACAAAAATTTGTTATTCAAGCTGAAGACATGCTGAAAGCAGACTGTTTGTTGTATATAGTCTTAAATTAATAAATAAAATAATTGTTTTTTAAACCTGTATGGTATGTCTTTTAGAAGGACATTTATAGCGCTCGGAACATAAATAATTAAAATAACCAAAATAAAAGAATTATAGAATTAGCTATCTAGCTTTATAAACACTGATAAGATATTCGGTATTTTTTTTACAAGCCGAAGGGCATATTGTTTTACTACCACCACGGTCACATTGATCTCTAATATTTTCTATTTTCCTAAATAAAATGGGAGAAGTTAAGCCCGCAAAAGTGGAAAACTGGACCCCAGGGACGGCCGATGGAAACACTCTGTTCACCGACGGTAAGGCGCCCTCGGGCTGCTCATAAGTTTGACTAACCAGGTCTCCCGCCTTCCAGGTGAACGGGTGCTGTGCTTCCATGGCCCGCTCATTTACGAGGCGAAGGTGTTAAAAACAAAGCCCGATGCAACGCCGGTCGAGTACTACATCCACTATGCGGGTTGGAGCAAAAAGTATGCCAAGGATTTGCAGGAGAAGGAACCGATCTAAGTCTCCTTTTAATTCCAGCTGGGACGAGTGGGTTCCCGAAAGCCGAGTGCTGAAGTACAACGAGGACAATGTCAAGCGCCGCCAGGAACTGGCGCGCCAGTGCGCCCCCTCAAAGAAGGACAATAAGAAAGGTGCGTCCCCCTCGCAGTTGTGTTCAAACCACTAATCCGTTTGTGCCCCTACTGAAGGCAGCGCCAAGGCAAAGAAAATGGAGCAGATACGGAACGAATCTCGTGCCTCAACGCCCTCTAAGGACAGCATCACATCACAGTCGACGGCAAGTACCACACCTACGACCAGTGCGGGACCGACGCCCAAGTCGGATGCCGGGAGCACCGCCAGCAGCACGACCACCAACAGCGTCGCCACCAACACCTCTACCAGTCGGGCCAATCGAAAATCCACGCAATCTGCGACGGTTGCGGCACCGCCCGGCACGCCAATTGACAAAAAAGACGATAGCATCACCGCCGCAGAGACCACAGAGGACGAAGCAGCCACTCCGGTGGCGCCGAAAAAGAAGCGGATGAGCGAACAGCGGCCGTCACTGACCGGCAGCGATGTTGCTGCCGACAAGCCGCCCCCGGCGCCCACCACACCATCCACACCCACCTCGGAGGTCGCACCGTGTGTGGAAAGCGAGGAAAGCTACGCCGCCAAGCTGGAGGTAAAGATCAAGATACCCGACGAGCTGAAGCACTATCTGACTGACGATTGGTATGCGGTGGTGCGCGAGCAGAAGCTATTGGAGCTACCGGCCAAGGTGACGGTGCAGCAGATCGCCGAACAGTATTTGGCGCACAAGAAGTCGGTGAAGTCGACCAGCGCCAGCAAAGAGGTGGCCATTAACGATGTTCTGGATGGCATTGTTGAGTACTTTAACGTCATGCTCGGCTCCCAGTTGCTGTATAAGTTCGAGCGCGCCCAGTACTCGGATGTAATGCAAAAGCATCCGGACACGCCGCTGTCGGAGCTGTACGGCTCGTACCACTTGTTGCGCCTGTTCGTGCGTCTGGGCTCCATGCTCAGCTACTCAGCGCTGGACCAGCAGTCCATGCAGAACCTGCTCGTACACCTGCAGGACTTCCTCAAGTTCCTGGTGAAGAACAGCGCCATGTACTTCAGCATGAGCAACTTCATCAACGTGGACCCGGAATACGTGCGAAATGCACAGTAGTCGCGGGTCCACAACCACCTCCTTCTCCCTTGGACTTGATGGAACGACTCGGAAGTGAATATTTCATCCAAACAGTTTGCAATAATTCTTTAGTTGCTCTCCACAACTGGTTTGTAAGTTAGAAAAACGCACGTAACAAGTTTTGTAATAAGCTAATGGTAATGCTAATAAAATGTCAGCACCTTGTAAAGATTAACCCTAGGCTTTTGCCTCCGCCTTCGCTTCATCAGCATCGTCCTCGCTTTCCGCCTCCGCCTCGCTGCTACTGCTGCTGGTGGGATAAAAGTCGCGCAGATCCCGTGGCTTATCCCGCTCCTTCTGCTCCTTTTCCAGGTACTCGTTCTGCACCTTGAGAATCTCATCGCTGCTCTTGCACGTCGCATACGCGTTGAGCAGCTTTTCGTTGAGCTCGAGGAAAGCGTGACCCCACGAGAACTTGCCCAGAAACCAGCGCGCCTCATCGGTGAATCCACAGATGTGCAGGGTGGCAGCTATGGCCTCCACGCAGCTGAGTTTGCATGGTTTGCCGTAGTTGATGGGATTAGCGGCCACCAGAAAGGGCAGCAAGCGCGGATGAGGGCTACGCATCCTGCTGAATGGCGTTTCGTCCAGCTTGGCCCATGAGCAGTCGATCACGGCCACGCCAGAGGAGGCCACAATGTCCCTATCCAGCGGACTGACGCACAACTGGCCAACGGGCGACAGGACGAGGCCGGGAAACTTCTGCCCCAGGCGGAGATTGGAGATCAGTCCCAGACGCGCTAACTTCCTGCCCGAACACTTCTTGGGATCGCAGTGGTTGAGGTCCCACATGGCCACCGCAAACTCCGGCGGCTGGCCGAGATCATCTTTGTCTGCTGCTCCCGAGGATTCCGAATCCGAGCTGTCGCCTTCGCTGCTGCTGGCCAGTTCGTTGGCCTGCTGGGCGAAGCTGCGGGCGCAATTGTGATTCGACTTGACATTGCGAAAGGGTCCTCCGCCTCTCTTTCCTTTGCTCCTATTCCGGCCACTCATTCTGATCGGTGGTTGTAAATATTCCAAAACTAAAACATACAACTCATTGTTTTTCAGAATCTCGTGGTGGCAGAGCTGCCAACCTGGTATGTTGCGGTATTTTGGTTGCACTGAAAGGTGGCGCTATGAAATTGAATCAAGGTTTGTGACGTCACATATTAAGGAACGCGAAAACATTGCCCAGAAAAAGTCTAAAAATTTGAAAATGGGTCTTTAGATATATATCATACAAAAGACAATTACGTTGCATAGGCTCTAAGCCCAAAGCCGTAGGGAACCTACCACGTGAATTCAGGTTCTGAATGATTTTGCCCTTAAAACGCATAAAAATTGCGGAAGATATTGAATATATCTGTAAGAAAAAACTTTTCATTGGCTGATGTCCCTGCATTTCTCTTACAAAAACCTTTCATTCACCTTTCAAATAAATTTTTAATTTCAAATCAGATTTTAACGGTTTCTGGCCGTGCGTCACCTTAACAGCGTCATGTCGGCGGCAAAGCCATAATCGCATGCCTATCGATAGCCCTCCACACAACCCTGTCACGCAAACGATGATTGGAAAAGAACATGGCTGCCTGAATCTGGAGAAAGAATTAAATAAATTTTTTTCCGGCAAAAGTATAGTGCAATACGAGTAAATGTAGGTATTAATTGTGCAAACTCCCGATGGTTAACGGTTAAATGGGATTATCGCGAAAGTGGCCAGAAACTGAGGTGTTGTTAGAAACTGTGAGCCACCAAAAAAACGCACTGTTTTGTGAAGTGGGGAGGCGCCAAAAGAGCGCAGAAGATGCAACAAACCAAATGATGCTTGGACATTAAAGTTGAACTAGAAACATTATTGACTAACTAGCGATTACCGGTGATTATATAGAATAATAAAAGAAAGCCTGGCGACGCGCACAACACACCCACACACATGCTGGCAAGTCGCGTACACACGTACACTTATATATCGATATATGCGAGTTGCATTGCGCGCCGTGGCCGCAAAAGAAAAATAACCGAAAATCAATTGACGCGCTGTGCATTTGAACGTAACGTCTCGAGACCCCACGATTGCTAATTGTTTTTGTTTTGCTTCTTTCCCGGACTCTTCTCCTTGCCTGCGGCGTGCCCTAATTCGCATTTCCCGACCCCGAACTCCTGCTCTCCTCACCCCTGCGGAGTACAGTTGCGCCACCAAGCCAGAGCAAGCAAAACAACGGGGAGGGCGCGCGCGAAAGAAACAAGTACTTGCCAAGGCCACAGGATACAGGACAGAGCAGCATCAGCGAGATGGGCGAAGTGAAATCGGTGAAGGTGGACAACTGGGGCGTCTTCTTCCTGCAGAAGCTCCAGAACTTCTTCAACAAGACGGACTACTGCGATCTCACGCTCCAGTTTCGTGACAACTCACAGCTGAAGGTGCACCGCCTGGTGCTCAGCGCCTGCACGGACTACTTTAATGTCCTGGAGCAGACATGCGAGATCGTCGACGATGCCCTCATCATGCCCAACGAGTTTCAGGCGGACGTGGTGGTGCCCATTGTCAATTTCATGTACACAGGCACCTTGGAGTTCGAGCTCAAGATGTACGGCAAGCTGTTGCGCACCGCCAAGGAGATGAATATGACCGTTCTGCTGAAGCTCCTCGAGGCACATCGTCGGACCATGGAGAACGTGAATCGCCAACAGAGGGTGAGTAGCATTCTCTACTCTTCCCCCCAGCAACTTATATAAATTTTGTATTTTCCTTTATAGCCGCCCAGTCCAAAGGGCATCCGTCGTCGGGTCGTTGGACAGGCCAATTCGGGAACTCCACAGCAGCGCGTTATAGGAACTTCGCCGCAGGGCCGAGGGGTTACCAGTGTGGGAACGCCCACAGCTCTGCGACCCAACACCCAGCGCGGATCCACCGGCAACACAATGATCCGAAGTGCTAATACCATCATCAAGCAGGAGCCCACCTCTCCGTTTGAGCAGCTGCGAAAGGGATACAATAACAATAAGCGACCGGCGCAGACCAGCCTACTATCGCCGCCATCGAAGAAACCCAGTCTGGAGGAGGTCAAGGAGTTTGCAGAACAACAGCGAATGCGCAAGCAAATAGCCGCGGAATTCGGAGATCACGATCCCGAGTACGACGGCGGCATGCTGTACGATGACGTACATACCGGCGACGATGACGACGACGATATGCCACCACAACCCTCTACGTCCAAACAGCAGCAGCAGCAGCAGCAGTTGGCGGCGGCGGCATCCCCGCAGGGCACACAGACCCAGCTGGAGCACGGCTCCACCACAATAATCCTAAAGCAGGACTCACCCAGCCAGACGCCCACGATAATTGTGAAGGACTCTTCGAATGCCAAGCTGAATCACACCAAGATCATTGCTGAAGTGCTCCGCCAGTACCCGCATATTGTCAAGGGTCACAAGAACATCAAGCTGAAGATAATGCCCAATACCCCAGCCACGCCCGCTGAGAAGTCCTCCCAAGCGCAAGTTAAACGAGGATCCCCGGTACAAGCTGCCACGAATCCATCATCGGCATCGGCATCGACATCGCCGCATAAGAAGCTGCACGTGTCATTTAAGGCAGACAAGAGCACGCCGCTGATCAGTGCCCAGCAGAAGGCCGCCAGTTCGCAGCAGAAAACGAACACGCAGCCAACGGGCGCTTCCCAGGCAGCAACGGCGAACCAAGCTGGAAATGCCGCCTCACAACAGAAGCGACGAATCGACAGCAAGACAATGCATGCCTTAATTGCCCAAGGAGCCGAAAACACGACTGGTGAGTGGTGTTCCATAATGGATATGCCTTTTTAATATACCTCTTGTGTTCCAAATCAAATAAATAAAATTAATTTTGCTTGCAGGTCCCTGGCTTTGCCTGAGATGCGGTGTCAATGGACGTCCCATCAGCATTCCGTCGTACCGGGGCTTCCGGCGCCATCTGATCAATACGCACAAGGAGACCATTGATCCAGCGCTCTGCGAACACTGCGGCTGGCGGTCGAGCAACAACCGGGAGCTGCACTTCCACATGTACACCGAGCATCAGATCAAGTCGCTGCTGTACACCTTCGCCGAGTGTGCGCTGTGCAACCAGTCGTATCTGACCAAGGGCGAGCTGGAGGCGCACATCAATGAGGCGCACACGGACGACAATAAGCAGCAGTGCATCTATTGCAATAAGGTATTCGAGCAGGAGCTACAGCTGTACAGGCACATGAAGAGCTACCACAAGGAGCAGGCCCTGGAAGATGGCATCATCGATGAGACCGATGAGGAGTTCCTTGGCTCACAGGACGAGGAGGATGACGCCGAAGGCGAGGAAGAACAAGAACCGGAGCCGGAACAGACGGGCAAGGTGCGCATCCTGTCCAACATCAGCCTGCCGCCAGCCACTAGTGCCATTGCAGCGCAGCAACAGCAACAGCAGCTGCAGGAGGAAGAGTTGGAGCACGAGCACGAGCAGGATCAGGTGCAGCAGGAAGTAAAGTTCGTGGGAGCCGATGGCAATGAGGTTGAGCTTACGGACGAGCAGCGCAAGGAGATCCTATCGCAGCTGAATCAGCAACAAGCAGGCGCCGCCGCCGGTGGTGTGGTAATGGTGCTGAGTGAGCCCGAGGCGGAGCCCGCCAAGCAGGAGACTGATGTCAAGTCCCTGGCTGGCACCGAGGAGGAGGAGTACGACGATAGCCAGATTTACAGTGAACTAGCTGCCGCCGACTCGGTGGAGAGCAGCAAGAAAAGCACCGCCGATGAGAGCAAGGAGTCCATGGATAATCTGGAATGGGCCGAAAACTTAATTGCCGAGTCCGAGGAGCAGAGCAATAAGGAGGTAAGTTGTGTCACATCCCCGTGTTACTTAGTTTGTTGTTGGTTAATATATATTCAATTCCCAGCCAAAGGTGGAAAAGTCTCGCGATGACATCAGCGAAAAGCTCAAGGAGCTAACGGGTGACTGGACCGAGGATGAGAACGATGAGGAAGCCGATGACAGGCCCGCCACAACGGAGCTGGAAGGGGAACTTGCCGCCAAGCCAGAGTCGGAGGCTACAACCGGTGGCCCAGGCCACGAGGAGGAAGAGGACGACATTGACTTGGCCCTGCAGTCAATGCATAAGGGATCTGAGGATCGATCTGCGACAAAGGCTAACGAGGAAGCTGTCGACTCGTCCGCCAGCCTAAATAGTCAGTCCGAGAAAATGGAAGTGGATTCGCAAGTGACAAACAAAGATAAGACTCCAGCTGGAGTAGGGCCAGCCGATGTCAGGATCAAGAAAGAGGATGAGATTGAAGCCGAAGAAGAGGAGTTTATCAAGGAGGATCCGACAGCAGCAGAGCCCGAGCCCGAACCCGAGTCCGAGGTTGCCGAGGCGGAATCTAGCGAAGCCACACCTACCGCTGAGGGCGAGGATGATGTGCACGCAATGGAGGCGGAGAATATACGCAAGGAACTGCTGGAGGAGCTAATAGCCGAGTCCGAAAAGAGTCCCCAGGATGAAGTGGAGGAGGAGGAGGAGGAAAAGAATATTGCCCCATCTGAGCAGACAGAGGCAACGACGCCCGCTCCTGCGGCAGCAACAGCAGCATCAGCAGCAGCGACGGACGAAGAGGACCTGGACTCTGCCACAGCTCATCCCGCCGAAACTGAGGAGCCAAAAGCGGAAAAGAAAGCTGTCAACAGCAGCGAAGAAGCTTCCAAGGCGACGGACAAAAAGGAGAGTGTGGAGGATAAGCCAAACAAACGCGATGATCTGGCAAGTACGGAGAAGGCGGCACTAGTCTCTACGACAGCAGCTGAGGGAGCGGAGGGAGCTGCCTTGGCCGCTGGAGCGGACAAGGTGAAGAGTCTCATTAGCGAATGGGGGGACGACGAAGAGGAGGAGGAGGAGGATGAGAATGGAGTTAGTGCGGCAGCGAAGGAGGAGCTCTAATTATTAGATTTATTTATGTTCTAAGTGCAGACGCAGAATTTTCGGTTTCTATTGTAAATTAAATTGTTAATGAGGAGTTGAGCGGAGGATAAGATACAGATATAAGATCTAATCTGCACATCTCACGTAATTGTAAATCCAGTACCCCAATATCGCCTGCCCTCCTGCCCATCCCCCTTCCATTTATGTTCGTACATCTCCTCATCATCGAGGAGCCTTGATCAGAGACCAAAACCAGCCAGCTTTGCACTCGGTTTACTTCATCCCCAACACCTACAACACCTACAACACCTACACCACCTAGAGAGGAGCAAGCAAGCAACATTTCACGTTTAGGTAAATAAACACCTAATATTATATGCATATATTTAGTATACATATATCCTATTTACATACATATACATGGATGTATGCGTGTAGTTACATGGATGTTGTTTTAATTGGTTTAAAACAAACGCGGCAAGCAAGCGCAGATTATTAAGTAACTGATGATGTTTTACCATTGTAATATTTAGCGACATTAAACAAAACACAACACAACAAAAGATGCCCCATTTTTTGATTACCAACCGGTAGCTTGTAAGATTTATTATATATAAAGAAAGGAAATAAAAAAGATCAATAACAAATACACTTTGGAGAAAGCTAAAATATAAATGTAGAGAAAAGCAAGCCCGTTGTGTGAATTTAAATGGTTTTTACTTAAAATCTGCCAGTTAACATTAGTGATACATGAAGATTCGTTAAAAGCGGTCCTAAATCCTAACACTAAACATTCAACAGCTGCCAATACAAAAAGGTACATCCTACATCCTTACATAAAACAGAGGCACAACATTCGGTCACAGCGCAAGAGGAAACATCGCAAAAACTCCTTCCTACTCGTCATCTGGAAGCAGGTCATTAGCATAGTGAACAAAATAATAAATAATGTATGTCAATTACCAGAAAGATAAAAGTTTAGCAGGCACATGGTCGCAAATCCAGCCACCACAGTCGCAAACTGTGCAAATCCAGCCCAGCGACGCGTCGGATTCGAGTGCCAGCGCGCCTTCTCGCGCGGTATCACTTCGCAGACGGTGACGTAGAAGAGAGTGCCGCCCGCCAGCGCTTGGATGATGGGCAGCGTTTTAGTGGACCATGCGGCGGGCACATCCACGATAAGCATGCCCAGGCCTATACCCAAGACGGCTCCCATTGCGAACACCGAGATGCCGACCAACTGGGCGCGCAGACTCGTCTGCGGATTGGAGCGGAACTCTAAACCCAAACAGAAGCCCATCACGAACTTGTGGCAGGCGACGGCCCCAAGCAGAAATAAAACCTAAAAATGAGACAAAGCAGATTCCGGTTATCTATGCTATTAATTAGACTAAGCCAGCGCGTTTTTCTGCCCCAATATTTGCTCAAGATTGCGCGCGCGCCTAATGTCTAGAGAGTAGTAACCATGTCAAGGCAGGCGGCACCCACCTTAGTGGAAGAGTTTTGGACACCAATCGCCAGCCCTTCAATGGCCGAGTGCAGGGAGAGTGCCACAAAGAGACCCAAGGTGCCAGTCATCGATTGGACGCAGGGCTCTGTGTGGCTGGTGTGGCATATGCGGGCATTGGCGTCCTCCACACTAGCGTCATCACATCCGGATGCGCTGTACGGGTGATCTTGGTCATGAACGCTGATCAGAAACAAAACAGTCAATTGGGGGGATTAATGAACTGCAATCGACCTACTGTGAATGTGAATGTGCTGCATGTGACGATGGCTCCGCTGATAGCAAGGGCGCCCGCTCACCCACTGCGCCATAGCCATTGCTCTGCCTAATCGGTTCGGGTTCGGGATGCGAATGAGTGTGCTGAATGGCCTCGCCAAAGAAGTAGTGGATAAACTCGTCGATGAAGTAGATTACGAAGAAGCCGCCGCACATGGCTACCTCAGCGAATTTCGAGTTCATTTGCTCGCGCACCTGTTGCAGTATTAGATATCAGTATCATCCAATTACCAAGCGCCATCCAAAAACTCACCTCGGGCAGAATGTGAACCAGAGCCGTGGCCAGCAGGATGCCAGCTCCATAGCAAAGGAGTATTGATGTGGTCAGAGGAAACCTCTGACGATTCCGCTCCGAAATGAACGCGGGCAACATGCCCGATAAAAGGCTACCTAATCCGAGTACCAGCATTGCTAAAACCTTTTCAAGGTCACCACGATCCGTGGCAGCCGAAATGGTGGGGCTCATAGCCAAAGGTTCGTTTGCTAAACTCATTGTTCAGCTGCCAAGCTTAATCCACGCAAAAGTTCGTTGCATTTACTATTTTTAAACTAAACAGAATAAACACAGTTGCGGTTCTCGCGGAGTGTGACCGTAAATGAAAAGCATCAAGATATTAAAAATCGGCCATAAGTAAGCAAAAAAAATACCAAGAAGATTTGTTCAATGTACCGTTAGCATATTTAGTCCGCCTGAAAGTATGCAACACTATGGGGACACTTATCGAGAGCAGATAGGTACATTTTGATAAAAATTCATAGAAACATATAAGAATTATTATAATTTTATCATGCATCAAAAGACCAAGCTAATTTTAAAATTTAAAAATACTTAGAAAATACCAAGTAAATTATATAGAAACCATTCCGATAAATGTTATCGAATATGTAAAGTGTTCTAGAAATTAAAATTCAAAATTCGACCGTTTATGTAGTTGGTGTCCCTTTTCGGAAATGCATCGTCGTTGCATTATCTGTGGCCAGAACCCGGGCGACCAATGCGTCTATCCGCACAACATGACGGAGGCGCGACGCTGGCAAAATCTGGCTAATCTCGGCTCCTTCGACGTGGATACGGAATCCTTGTGCCAGCACGGCTGTGTTTGTTCCTCGCACTTGGACATGGTTCAGGATGGCAGCTCGGATCCGGGGAGTACACCTGAGGCTGCTAATGCGGCGAGGAGTTCAGGCGGGAAGCTATCAGTGCAATCCCAGGACACGGGCGACAAGCGCCCCAGCGTTAAGTGGAGCTCTTCGGAAACGAGTCAGCGACAGCTAGGTGGATCGCCTGACCAACGTCTCTGTCCCTGTTACTATCCCACCAACAATAAGGCCATCGCTGAGATGCAGAGCAAACAACGTCTGGATTCGAGGCCACAGGGAAGGAGCGACGGAATGAACAGAGGCAACATTAGGATTTACCATTGTCGGGAAGGAATGCTTCAGGGAAATCCTGGTTCCCAAAGGGGGCAGAACATTGCTAGTCAACAGCCTCCACCTAGATTACCCTACAGCACTGCCCCGAAACGGAACTTTAAGGCCAACCAACCACCAATTGTTCTTGAGCGTTGCACCTGTTTAAACTGTCCTCTGCTGCGGAACTCCAAAGCTGTCCCAGAAGAATGCACGTGTCCCTTGCTGCGGAACTCCAGAGCCATGCCAGAAAGTTGCCCCTGTGGAAGCTGTCCACTGCTGCGCAAAGCCAAGAGCCCTCAAAGAATGCAGAGGAACCCAGGAACCCAGATGCAGGGAAACTCCAATTATAGCCAGCAGAATCCAAGATCTTCTGATCGACTCAAGCAACAAAAGTATCAGGGTGACGATGAGTTCCTCAGCTTAGCTAGCACCACCAACTGTCAGAGGCTTCAACGGTCCTCGAGCATTTCGAGCTCGAGCTCTGGGACAACCCTAAACCACCAGAAAAGGAAGCCGACTGTTAAGAGTCAGTCCTGCCAGGCTAGCTCCCTGTGTAGGGATAAGGAGGTGCAATGCTCTACGCAGCCTAGCGCTTCCTCAACGGCACGTGGATCTGGTTTTTTCAGCCAGCAGACAGCTGGTTCAGTGACGGAATATGGTTCCTGCAGGGCAGAAGGTTCCAAGGGACCTTCGTCCATTGGAAATATCAATGTGTCCAACTTTGGTTCTGGCGGGGAACAACAACAACAATATTCAAATGCCGTCAATGTTCTGCTTATGAACGGTTCCCGGCAAAACAACTACGGTGACCCGTCGTGCTGCTGTCCGGCCACGTTCCGGCAGGCGACTCCGCCACCCGAGATCTGCGTACAGGAATCTGATCTGGCAGATTGCAACGAACGAGCCGTTTTCCCGGAAATCGACAAGCCCAACTACCGAGCGTGTCGGGCTGCCACCTCCGATCCCAATGCCAAGGAGACGCAGGCTGAAGAGAACGAAGCCAACGTTCTAGTTCTCGAAGAGGGCCCCATAGATGGATGTAAACCTGAAGACAAAGGTGACCAGGCCGCGGGTCAGAGCGAGGGGCAGAATAAAAAAAAAATGCACCAGGGGAGTGAACCCGGGCCATTGGCTGTCGCCTGGAGCAATGAACCGGCCGCAGCCAATTATACTAAGGTTCTGGAACTCCAAAGAGTACGCATCAATGAGCTGGAGAATCTGCTGCAGCAGCACAACCAGCTGCAGCAGACCATCCAGGCCAGGATAGCGGAGCTGCAGAGCCCTGAAAAGCCCGTTCCCGAGGGCTAATAGAAACCATTTCCGAATGCTTTTCAGTTGGCTTTCTTTTTTCTAAGGGTGTGGGGAGTAGTTTATTCGCAATTACCGCTCGAATTCCAATTCCAAACTTTTAGTTTGAAGCATCTAATTATCAAGAGCTAGTCCTTACGGATCTAGGCGGCAGACTGGATGACATCGGTGTACAGCTTCACCTTGCTAGCAGTGCTCATGTCGACGTACTTGTCGCCAATGGAAACGATCAGGCCACCAATGATGCTGGGGTCCACGCGAGAGGTGATCTTCAGCGACTCGTTGGGCTTCAGGAAGGACTGGAAAACAAGCAAGGGTGTCATGAAACAGGAAGCCAAGAGTTTTTTAACGTCGACAATAGCTACCTTGAGGGCACCCTCAAGCTGCTTGCTCTGGGAGGAATCCAGGGGCTTGGCGGACACAACCTCGCAGACAACCTCACCGCGGTGAGCGGCCATAATGGTCCTGTAGGCGCTGATCACGGTATCCAGCTTCTTCAAGCGCCCGTTGTCGGCCAGCAGACCCAGCAGGTTGCCGGTGGCCGGGGCGAAACGCAGCTTCTCCGCAGCCTCCTTCAGGGCGGTGGCCATGACCTTCTTGTTGATGATCGGGCTGGTCACGCTCTCGCGCAGCTTCTTGTCGGTCTTGATTGTGGCCTGCAGAGCAGTCAAGTCCTTCTCCACCTGGTCCAGCTGGTTCAGCTTCGAGGCAGCCGAGTACAAAGCGGTGGCATAGCGACCCTCCAATCCGAACACTTGGAGTGGGGGCTTCACCATCGGCTGCCCGGCAGCGGAGCTGAGGGCGCGGCTCTGTGGGAGTTGTAAATAATCACTGGTTAGTATATTCTTCTTCTCAATAAACCAAAACTGTAATCGATTTTTGGGTTACAAAGGCCAAAAATTACATAACCAAGAAAAGCGCGTTAGATAATGGAGTATGCAATGACCGTCTGTCTTGACACTACTGCCACGCGCGGCCCCCAAAATGGGTTCATTTCACAAAGGAAAATCCACTTCTTTTCAAAAGATTTCCTTAAAACCTACCAAAATTGCCAATTTGTTAACAGAAGCCATCGTTTATCCCGAGAATTTGTCAGCTAAAAATCGCAGCTGTGACCAGGGTTGCGCTACACTTCGATACCAGCACCAGGGTTGCCTTCAGCCAATAAAATATATCGGACAGGGCTGGCCAACACTTATCGATTAAAGTAGCTATTTTTTGTATTTTCATACATTTAAAAAAAAATAATTTTTATTCGTCGTAAATGTTTTGTAATCAGTAAGCTAAACTACAAAAAAACAAGAAGGGAAACTAACTTCGGTAAGCCGAAGTTTGTACGAGTCTGCAGTCTGCAATTGGACCATTGAAAGACGACCCATTTTGAGAAAATATAAAAAAATATTGAAGTTTTTACATTTTTATAACATTTACCTACACATTTTACATTTTCGTTTAAATGAACCGACCGCTTCTATGGCAGCTTTATGATATAGTTGTCCGATTGCAGCTTTTCCGACATATATTCTAGCTGCAAAAGAAAGAAGACTATCTGAAAAGTTTCATTCAGATAGTTCAAAAACTGAGAGACTGGTTTGCGTAGCAACAGACATACGGACATGGCTAGATCGACTCGGCTGGTGATTCTGATCAAGAATATATATACGTGGGCTGCTACATATATTTCTGGCCTAATAATGAAAATACGAATATATATTAAGGAAAATAGTTTTATTGTTTTTCAAAATATTCTCCATCAAGATTTACACACTTTTGCATGTGCTCAAACCAATTTTCGAAGCACTTTTCCACTCTGATTGACACACCTCAAAAACATGGTTTTTGAATGCTTCAACAGCATCTTCTGGCGACGAAAATCGTTGACCACGCATTTTCTTCTTGATGTGAGGGAATAAAAAGAAGTCATTTGGTGCCAAGTCAGGACTGTACGGCGGATGACCCATCAATTCGACGTTTTGGCCAGTCAAAAAGGCGCTGGTTTGAGCCGATGTGTG
>VNKF01005350.1:0-36964 GCA_008044355.1 Drosophila lacteicornis | reverse complement strand
GTGGCGGAGGAGGAGGTGCCCTGGACATCACGGACAATGGTATTATGGCAATTGAAAACCTTATCGGCCGCAGGCTGTGCGACATGGTCCACAGTGGCACCACGGCACTCGGCTCCCAGCCGCACTCCCAGTCGCAGCACCAGAGTGTCGGCCTCTTCGCCGAGTGGTCGCATCTCTGTAGGTCGCTTCTTGTTGCCTCAGTTGCCCAGCACGCCTCCTTCTTTGTAGATCTCTTGATTTTTTGTTTAGTCTAATCTGTTATTTCTTATCTATCCGATTGGCTCCGATCACACAGGCTAACCAAGGGTTATCCAGGTCCAAACCATACAAAGCTTAAATATCTTGGTTCTAGAATCACATTAGGCTTTCTCTTTATAATTTAAATGGATTTAAATCAAACTTAAGCCCTTAGGATTGATTATTTAGCTTGCTCTTTCGTTAATAATTAATTAATTACCAAAGGGTATTTAGAAGTGTATAGTTATTATTTATAGTAGCTTTTACCTTCGCTTAACAGTCTTTTCTGACCAACTATCTCAATTGTCCTACAATTCCGATTTGTATCGTAAAATATTTCCCATATAAAGTATGGTTCTGGACACCTTGGTGGCCTGGGTGTTATCTTTGATTAATTTGCATGCCTTTTCTGCATTGTTGCACATTTCGTTGCCTGCACTTTGACGTCTCGAATGGGGGCTTAACTCAAGGGGCTCATTTAATCTTAACAAAAAATATAATTACAATAACAACGCAAAAGAAATCGGTTAGTTAGGTATCATCAAAGGTAGTTGTCCAGCTGGGAGAGTCCTTCATCGACTGAGGATGTGACTTTAGTGAGGCGATATTAATCTGGGGCCACTTAATTAGTTCAACCCACTTACCTCCGAGCCACCCTTTAGCCGAGTCGCCTTAGGGGCCCTTGCCTCATCTGGCTTTTTCCTGTGCGGACGAGGATCGTAGGATGAGTCGTCCGTATCTGCTGTTAGGTGAAAGATTTGTTAGAATTTTAGGGGATAGGACTTGTTCACTTTGATTTAATTTGTTAAATCACAAAATCAAAGCTCCAAAAACGACTTATCTTACCGATCCTCACGCGGTTGGCTCTCCGCCTTTCCTGTGGCGACGCTGACTTTCTGTCTACCGAGGATTTGGCCTGCAGGCGATACTGGGTTCAGGACTCCAAAGGGAACTTAATCTCTTCTAAACTCACCGCCTTGCTTCGGCCTGTCTCGCCTCCCTTGCGACCCTTCCGCTTAGCCTCCGGGCTCTGGCGTCGCTGCCGTTTCCGCTTCCGCTCCCTCTCTCTCTCCCTCTCCCTCTCTCTGTCCTCGACATCGACCTCCGAGGTCTGATCCAGGTCGTAGTGGTGTGTCGTCGTAGACGCCATGAATCTTTGCGAAGACGATCCCTCGGAGATGACGCGGTAGTAGCTGTTTTTTCCCTTCGAGCCGGTGATCTTGGCGGGCAAGCACTTCTTGTTGAGGTGACAGCCTAAGGAGGAGGTGGAGGAGTCTGCGACTTAGGGAATAAGTATTATTGGCCCCGTTCATAAGGCTTATGACCTACTGTCGTCCGGAACTGTTATGACCGAGTTGCCATAGTAGGACTCGCTGTCCCCACCCTTCGGTCGCTCCCTGACCTTGGGCTTGGGCTTGGGCTTGTTCGACGGTGGCGCCTCCACATCAATGGGCACAAAGGGGGTCTTCTCTTTCCGCTTCCTGGCCCTTCGCATGCAGCAGCAGATGACGATCACGATGAGGAACAGGAGCAGCACCAGGAAGGCGGCAATGCACCAGATCAAGGAGTCATCGCTGTCGCACTCGCGGCACTCCTCGAGCTGAACTTGCAGCCTCTCCTGATCGGCGGGCGCCTCCTGGTCCTGGTGCTTTTCCTCCTGGCCCGGCTCTGCTTCCTCCTGCCACTGGTTGGTAGAGCGACTCACCTTGCGCGTCTCCTCTGCGGAGCCGCCGCACTTGTCGGCTCCTGATTCCTCCTTGCATTCCTCCGGCTCCTGATTCCTCTTCATAATCAGCAGCGACTCTTGGATCTGCAGGATCCCGCCCAGACCCGGGTAGAACATCTCGTCCCTGTAGTGCGAGTGCACGTTCTCCCGTATCCAGGCGAGCAGCTTGTTGTTGTAGTTGGCCTGGCTCATGCCCTGGAAGCGGTGGCAGCTGGTGACGGTCTGGAAGAAGCGCACCAGTACACACGCTGAGCTCGCCGAGCGGAGGTTGTAGATGCGTCGCTGGTGGAAGGGCAGGTATATGTTGCTCAGGAAGCCGTCAGTGTCCACCGGCTCCAGCTGCGGCAGCGACACGATCATCTGGCCCTGATCGGGGTCCCGGGCGACACAGCTCTGGTCCAGCTGGGCGCAGCTGAAGGCTCCTTCCTCGAACTTGAGGGCCTCGGCCGACAGCTCGACCGGCTTGATCTTGGCGTGTTTGAACTGACCCATTATGTCCTTGGCCGGCGTTCGCCAGCCGTTCCCGTTCGTGTTGAGGGCCACGTAGGCCTGTCGCTTGATGGTCACTAGGCGCTGGACGGTGGTTAGCTTGAGGCGGCCGGCATAGTAGGAGACCTGGGCCGCGGGCACCAGGTAGTAGCGAAGGTACCCTCCCAGCGCGTCGTAGAAAGCGCGCTGCGGCAACCTCCGCGTCTCCTCGTCCGACATTTGGGCCACGATCTGGTTGACCGTGTTCACGAACCGGATCAGCATGTGGACCACGCTCTCGCCGAGCATGCACTTGGGATATGACTTGGGCACCAGCTGCTCGAAGGTCCGGCGGGCGGACATCAGAGCCATCTCCTCCAACGAGAAGCACTTCTTGCGGTGGCCGTCGAAGAGATTGGTGCCCAGAAAAGTGCCTGCCTCGCAGGCACTTCGCGCCACCTTGGGCAGCTCCTTGTGCCACTCGGTCAGCCAATCCGCCTTCGCAGGCGAGGAGGAGGAGCGCGTCGAGATGGCTACCTCGTTCAGCCCGTTGCGGTACTGCTGCAGCTCGGAGCTGAGCATCGAGTGCAGGGTCAGCTCGTTCTGAAAGTCATTGGTGGACACCTCCAGGGTGGACACGTTGATGCTGTAGATGGGGCAGCCGCCGGGCGCCAGGAAAAACAGCAGCCATGATAGCACGCAAAGGTTCATTTTTTTCAGTTATTCAGTTGGATGTGAATGTGGCCGAGAATCTAGCACACTTTGGAAGCACAGCCTGCTCTAATCCTGGGATCTTCCATCCCTCCCTCCAATACCTTTGCAGCCCGGGACACGGCGGAGATCGAGCGCAGCAACCTGGTGAACATATGCAAGCTGGTGGTCAAGGAGCTGCTGGAGCAGTCGCTGCGCTACGGCCGCATGCTGGACTCGGACCACCTGCCGCTGCAGCACTTCTTCATTGTCATCGAGCACGTGCTGGGACACGGGCTCAGGCCCAAGAAGGGTCTGCTGGGGCCGCGCAAGGAGCTGTGGGACCTGCTGCAGAGCGTCGAGCACTACTGCCCGGAGGCGCAGGACATCACGGCCAGTGTGAGGGACCTGCCCACGGTGCGCACCCACATCGGCAGGGCCCGGGCCTGGCTGAGGATCGCCCTGATGCAGAAGAAGCTCTCGGACTACCTGCAGGCCCTCATCGAGCACCGGGAGGACTCACTGTACGACTACTACGAGCCGCATGCGCTCATGATGAGCGACGAGGTCTGGTTTTGGTCCCGTTCCGTGCTCTGGAACCCCTTCTAACCCGGTCTCTTCCCCCGATCCAGATCGTTGTGATAATGGGCATTCTGGTGGGCCTAAACGTGATCGACTGCAATCTCTGCGTCAAGGAGGAGGACTTGGACTCGCAGCAGGGCGTCATTGACTTCTCACTCTACCTGCGCTCCAGCTCCAGGAACGCGGATGCTGCGCCGGAGGACAGTGCTCCCGCCGCGCTCTTGGACGCCACCGGGCAGGGCAACATGATAGCGGTGCTGGACCAGAAGAACTACATCGAGGAGCTCAACAGGCACCTCAAGTGGGTTATCACCGATGTCAGATCGATGTGGACTCCCTTGGCTAAGTTCCGATTCCCCCATCTTTCAGCGCCACTGTGGGCAACCTGCAGGCCAAGGTGGAGTCCCTGACCACCACGAATGCCCTGATGAAGGAGGACCTAGCCATCGCACGGAACAGTCTGCTGGCCCTCCAGGCCGAGAACCAGGCCATGCGGCAGTCCAGCCACGGGGCGGACAACAGCTCCACTGGCTCGGACAAGGAGAAGGAGAAGGCGTCCGAGGAGCTGGTGGAAGAGCGTCGCAAGACGAGTGAACTGGAGAAGGAGCTCAAGCTGCAGGTGTCCCTCAAGGCGGAGTCCGACATGGCCATGAAGCTGCTGGAGAAGGACATTCACGAGAAGCAGGACACGATAGTCTCGCTGCGCCGCCAGCTGGACGACATCAAGCAGATCAACCTGGAGATGTACCGCAAGCTGCAGGTGAGTAGCAGACATCATCGGGAGGTATTGGTTATCAGGGATACAAGGTATCCTAACCGATCCTTCGCAAACATCACACCTTAACACCGCTCATCCACACACTCATCTGGTCATCCGTAGCTTTGCCTTTGTTTCCTTTCCTTATTATTTAATCATTATAACTCCAAATGTAAGATTCGGTTTAAGAATAAAAGTCAAAACGTAATCCCCTCTGAAAATTCAACCAGGAATGTGAAGATGAACTCACACAGAAGGGCGAGATGGTCTCGCGCCTGCAAACGAAAGCCTCACAAATTGGTAACATTTTACAATCGCTAGAAAAGAAGTACGAGTCGAAGCTCGTCGACAACCAGCAGCACCACGGACCCGGAGCGGGAGCCATTGGCGGCGACCGCTCTCCCAACACCCGGCGACAGCAGAACCTGGAGAAGTTCGAGGCCCTCACCAAGAAGCACAAGCAGGATGGCCCGCCCATGAAGCGGATGCACCTCAAGATGGATGCTTTTCCGCCCTTCGATCCGGCCAAGTACAGGAAGTCGCCGCGTCAGCCGGAGCCGGAGCTGCCGAATCCACAGGCGTTGCCGGAGAGCAGCAAGGACGTGAAGACGCCCACATCTGCCAAGTCGCTGAACGATGAGCTGGCCGAGGCGGCGGCGGTGGTTACTCAACACTTTGGAACCGTGGATGGCTCACGGAGTGACTATGTCCTGTGCCGGGAGCAGACAGCCGATGGAGACACTTAAGCCGCAGATCAAATGTAGAATAAGATAACCCTCTGTCTATAAATAAGGCCCAGTTTCGGATTTCACACTCGCAAAACTTGATTTCGTTTATCTTGCCAAGTTTTCTATTTGATTTTCTTGAAAGGGAAACTATAATTAGGTTTATGACATGGATTTAGTGCCTGACTGCATTTATACCTAAGGAGCTATTACATCATTCTTAAAAAAAAAGGATATATCCCATCCTGAACTCGAAGAAATCCCATTTGTCAGTGATTATATATTAGGTTCTTTTCGATTTTGATCTCAAATTAAAAGAAAAATACGTGAAAATCGAAACAGGGCAGCCTCTATTGTTCCCCCAAACCTTCAGACGATGAGCACGCAAGGTCCGCGTCCAGGTTCCCAGCGGAACTCAAAGTGCAGATGCCTAATAGGAATCTATATAGTTCTCTATAGCCAGTATGTGTATGTGTACCATATAGGATGCCTTTACTCCGTAGACCAGATACAAATAGAATACAAATTGTTAAAGGTTATGAACTACCAAGTATATGCAACCTCTGTTAGCTGAATTATCTTCCCAGAGTCAGAGTCCGAGTCCCCCTTAAGCGAAGATTATATACGATGATTATACTTGATAAAGACGTATGTATGTATATATGTATAGTGCGATTAGAGGAGGCTTCAGAGATGTTTATTATACATATGTATGTACATATGGATGACCCCCACGCAACCGCTTAACTATAACTATAATGTAATTATACACTCCGCCTAGTCGAAACCAACAACAAGTATTGTAATTATATAAATAAATATTGAAATATATATATGAATCTACAAACCCATATACAATGTAACTCTGCTGGAGCACCAGCCTATGTATTCTTCTGATACTCTTACTCTTCTAATCGATCCCAGAGAAATAAAACTTATTCGAATCCCAGTCTTTCACTTGCTTCACCTTACTAACAAACACCGAAAAGAGGGTGCTCTTCCCTATCGACGCTGGTACATCCGCTTCTTTTCTTCGTTGGCAGGACTGCAACGCCTCCTTGACGCACAAGACGGAGCTAATGGGCCAGCTGGAGCTCCAGAAGGAGGACATGGAAAGCACCATTGAGCAGCTGGAGAAGAAGTAAGAGGGCTGTGGGAGTTGGCTGTGCTTAGAACTATCTAGGGGAGGGACTGGACAGGTTTTAGAAATTGTAGAATAAAAGGACCCTTGGATGAAGATGGAAGTCAATATGGGGAACTGCAACCCACCATTATAGTCTGTAAACCCTTTCTACCCTACTCCCCGCAGGTGGACTCACGACAAGAGCAATCTGGGCGAGATTCTGAAGACCACATCCCAAACCCTGACGTCCCAGGTGTCAGCCAGCGAGGAGCGGGCTGCCCGGGCGGAGGCCGAGTCCCGGATCGAGCGCGAGTGGCGCCTCTCGTTGCAGGAGAAAGAACTGAAGCTCAAGGAGAAGATATCCATGCTACAGGGCAGCCTCAAGGACTTTGCCGAGGAGAGGGAGAGGAACAGCAAGCTGAAGGCTGACCTGGAGAAGGTGCGCACCCAGTGGACGGAGGCACAGACCACGCTGGAAGAGCTGGGCATCCAGCTGAGCGTCAGCAAGCTGAAGGTATCCGAGATGCAAGACCAGGAGCGCCGCCAGCGACAGCTGCTCTCCGGCTCCGCCCAGTCGCTGCAGGCCACGCCGGAGGCTCTGGGCAGCCCCGGCATCTGGGCACCCGATTCCATTGCCACCCACTGCACCGCCTGCGAGCGGGAGTTCAATCTGACGCGCCGGAAGCACCACTGCCGGAGCTGCGGGGAGATCTTCTGCAAGGCCTGCTCGGAGCACACGCTCCGGCTGCTCAATGCCCAGGGTCAGCCGGGGAAGCCGGTGCGGGTCTGCGATACCTGCTACGCCGCTAAATGATAATAACTAAATAAATGTGACGGGGTAGCCATGGGGGTTGGCCTTGAACTTTGGACAATTTTTATAAGATTTCGAAATTTTTGGGGAAATGTTCTATTTCTTAATTTTTATATATTTACAATTTATCGCAAAATTAAACAGTCTCAACGAAGGGTCAGATGTTCCTAACAATTTACATAATTAGTTTGTGTGTTTTTGTGACTAAATTTATAGAAATTGCCCAGAACTTTTAATCCCGCCCCCAAGAACACTCGTGTCTATTATATTCAGTTGACCTCTTGACGTTATGTATTGATTGAGTTTTGTAATCAAAATATTATAATAAATGTGTATAAAAAAGTGTACAACTTGCAAAACTATGCATTTAACAGTTTAAAATCAAGTCTTTTTAGTTGATAAACATTTAAAATAAGCTTCTAAGCCGCCAACATCCGCTTTCCATATTTCAAATGCGTCAACGGCCGCCTATCGATAACAACGCTCAGTGTATCAAAGTGCTACAGCCCTGCCTATCGGCGTTAGTCGCTTAGCCATGCAGCCCTGGCAGAAATAATTTTAGAATCTCTTATTTGTAATTTTTGCTGAGTGTCCGGCCGAGTTATCACGTTTTCATCCATGTCCGGGCCGAAATAGATAGCAGTAGCAGGCGAAGAGTAGCTCACCTACCTTGGGTTAGTTAGTAGCCCCCACATCCCTTCATCTGGCGACGGCGGCGGCGGCGCTCAGCCATCGATTTTTATTCAAAGCGAATGTTGTGGAATTTCCCACTCAACTTTCCAACGCGAGTGTAGAGAGCTCCGAATCGGAAACGGCGACAGCGGCACTTGGCACGGCGCAATGAAGGACGGTGGACACATAACGCTAACGCTCTCGCCCGGATCGGTGCTGGGATCGGGCACAGGAACAGGGACGGCGGGCGATGAGCGGGGCAGGAAGAGTTTGCGAAGGGTGAGTGGCAGGGGCAGGAGAGGCAGCTGCTTCAAAGCAAACTCTATTCTCATACAATATTTCTCACGCAACTTAGGCTTGGAATCAGTTGCCGCGTTGTCAGCGCAATCTCATCATTCTGGGCATCACGGCCCTGTGCGTCACGGCGGTGATCTGCCTGAGCGGCGATCAGCTAACGGCCGCCAGCCTCAAGGACGAGGACACCAAGACAGTTCCCTATCATCTGCGCCTGCAGAATCCGCACCACCATCCACCTATGCCGGATAAGGACCTGGCCGAGGCAGCCACTGAGGCGGCGCCCGCTCCCGAAGATAAGCGACCGCCCCACCCGGAGGGGCTGAGTGATAAGGTAAGTGGCGGCGGACTACTTAATTGATAAGTGCTTAATTGACAGCACTCAAGGCGCGGGCCCATTAAGATAGCCCCCGCTATCAGCCCGATTGCCTATTCGTGATTTGATTTATCAGTGGCGAGGTGCCACTTCCAGGGAAGCCGCCTTATTAATGATACCAATCAATTTCTCAGTATAATGAGATCGTGGCCTACGGCGATGCGAACTCTGCCGAGAACGTGGTCCGACTGCCGGAGACTGTGGCCGCGCAGGGACCGCCACAGGCCGTGGCCATGCCACCGCCGGAGAATAACAGGGATCAGGACATCGGTGGCATCGACATTCTAAACAATGTGGAGGAGCCCATCGATCAGCAGCTAGAGCCCCTTAGCGAACGCGAACAGCTCGATCAGGCCATCAAGAGTCCCCTGAAGCTGGGCGGTGTCAGCTTCAAGGAGCATCTGCACAAGATTCAGCCGATCCTGGCCAAGGGCCAGCACTTCCATGGAGCCACCAATGAGCGGCAATCGGCGGTGGTGGCCGCCTTCAAGCACTCGTGGGCGGGTTACAAGAAGTATGCCTGGGGACACGACAACCTGAAGCCCATTTCGCAGTACTCTCACGAGTGGTTTGGCCTCGGACTGACCATTGTGGACTCGTTGGACACCATGTACATCATGGGACTGGATGATGGTGAGTTGGATTTTCTGTTATCTCTGTATTTATCTCTCTTTCACAAAACCAATCAACCGTTTACGTTGATGACTTTTAATGAGAGAGCGCTCAACCGAAGCACTCTTCATTAGTAGTTATTGAAAGAGCGTACAAAATTAAGTTAAGCTAAAAACATTCCACTGAAGACCACAAACAAACAGAAACGAAGGAGCTAATGCGAAGGGTTATTCGCTTTAGGGCCGGTTTCTGCCCTCATTTTCAAAGTGCCTGACAGCTATGTATATCTCCGGAAGATAAAATCACCAGATGAACCAAATCGGTTTTCTAAAATTTATCTGAATGTAAAAGAAGAACATATTGCTGTTAACTACTCTACTAACTATCGATTATTGCTGTAAAGCACCGAATTGTTCTGTAATGCGCAAATATGCGGTTGCTTTCGTATTAAAACCACTCAAAAGAGCTGTAAATATGCTGTAAAAAGATTTAACGGGGTGTCTTGGTCCTGGCTAAAATTTACTCTCACATTTAGCCGGAACTTTATCTGGCTGGAATATTTCCACAGGGTTGATAGAAACCGGTCCTTAGAGAGAAAAATAATATTTATTAACTGGTTGGTGGCTTTTCTATGAAATGGGATTCCTATTTTATTGATAAGACCAGTTTATTACATGCCACATATTCTGTGTATTAGAAATTTGTATATATTTTCTCACTAATTGTAATCTAATGTGCTTCAATCCCTTTTGATTATTATAAATTAAAAATTAAAAACATGTTTCTATTTACAGAATTCAAGGAGGCTCGCGACTGGATAGATCATTCACTGCGCTTCGATACCAAGCGCGATGTCAATCTCTTCGAGGTGACCATACGCGTGCTGGGCGGCTTGCTGTCTGCCTATCATCTCAGCGGAGACACCATGTTCCTGGCCAAGGCATCCGAGCTGGGCAACCGCTTGCTGCCCGCCTTCCTGTCGCCATCCAGCATTCCCTATTCGGATGTGAATCTCGGGGACCTTTCGGCCCATTCGCCCAAATGGTCACCGGACAGTTCCACCAGCGAGGTCACCACCATTCAGCTAGAGTTCCGTGACCTGAGTCGTTCCACAAACATTTCCATTTACGAAAAGGTAAGGTTAAGTTTTTAAGTTAAAGATTTTAGTTAATAAATATTGATGAAACATTTTAGGTGGCCCACAAAGTGAATGAGAAGCTGCATGATCTGGACAAGAACCATGGCCTGGTGCCCATATTCATCAATGCCAACACGGGCACCTTCCGCAACTATGCCACCATTTCCCTGGGTGCGCGCGGTGACTCCTACTACGAGTACTTGCTCAAGCAATGGATACAGACTGGCCGCAGGGATAACGATAAGTGAGTGGCACTCAAGGAGGCTCTAGTAATTATTTATTTAACTTACATTCCTGGCTTATAGCCTCATCCTGGACTACATGCAAGCCATTGATGGCGTGCTAACCGAGCTGATGCGTCGCACTCCGCGGGAGCACTGGGTTTACATTGGCGAGCTGATCAACGGCAAGGACTTCAAGCCGAAGATGGACCATCTGACGTGCTACTTGCCCGGCACTCTGCTGCTGGGCCACCAGAACGGCATGCCGGACTCGCATCTGATCCTGGCCAGGGACTTGTTGGATACCTGCTATCAGACCTACACGATGAATCCCACACACTTGGCCGCCGAGATCTCGTATTTTGCACTCACCGACAAGGACGAACAGGATATCTATGTGAAGCCGAACGATGCACACAACCTGCTGCGGCCGGAGTTCGTCGAGAGTCTGTACTATTTCTACGCGTTGACAGGGAATCGCACGTACCAGGACATGGGCTGGACCATATTCCAGGCCTTCGAGACGCACGCCAAGGTGAACGCGGGCTACACGTCGCTGGGGAATGTGAAGAACACGCAGAACACGCGCCTGCGCGACCTCATGGAGAGCTTCTGGCTGAGCGAGACCCTCAAGTACTTCTATCTGCTGTTCAGCGACGACCGCAAGGAGATCGACCTGGACCAGTGGGTCTTCAACTCGGAGGGCCATCCACTGCCGGTCTATCCGCTCAAGACTTAACTTAACTTAACTTAGAAGGTAGCGCAACCTAGTTGCGACAGCGAAACTAACTAACTGGAACGGAAGGAAGGAAGGAAGGAGTCGGCGCATTTAGGCTGCAAGCATCGTTTCACTCGTGCTCTCTCGTACTTTAGCGCAAATGCCAAATACTAGGCTAAGCTTAGGATTAGGCGCCGAGCACACACACACACACACAGTTCGAATGAAGCAATGCCCCATGCTGGGATGGGTCGATTGGGTGTAAATTTTAATGTTTCTTACTTGAACAATGTACTCGAAATGATATTTTAACCAATTGCAATATACTAATTTAGATCTGTAGAATGAAGGCTTCTTGTGATTAGGCAAAACCCTAGAGAAATCGACCCATCCGGCTAAACAAGTGTAGTTTTGAGATATCGATTGTATCTATATTCATTGTACTGATATCTGTTATTTTGTATTAATTTATTTCCTACCATATAAGCACCAACTAGATATTGGGCCATTGCTGCTAATCCTTCTCAGTAATCTCCCTTGTAGTTCAATGTGTGCATGTGTGTTTATTTTAGCCAGATGTTAGGAGCACAAAATCAGTTTGTGTGTAATCTAAAAAGTACGGAATAAACGAATCTCACAGGAAATTGCCTCGAGTGCGGCGCATTATCATCCCAAAAACAAAGAGCAAAAAACAAATGAGAATCAAAGCCGATATAATAAAATGCGAGAGTTTTCTTAAAATTGTATGGAATTTGTCTCTTTATTTGCCTAAGAACATGTTTCTCTTGAACCCCGTACAAAAAACGCGAATGCATGATGATCTTTGATTGCATTTTTCATTTTATTTAGTTGGGCTTTCTTTCGGTTTCGTTTTTGATTTCGGTTTGTTGTTGCGTTTTCAGTGAGATTTTCATATTGAATCCTTCATTGTTTCCTTTTTTTTTTTTGTTTTCTATCTTTTTTTTATGTACTTAATGTTTATGACGACTATGAAATGGATGGGCTTAATAAACTATCAAATATTAAAGTTTTCTGTGGCCTTCTTTGCTTTGCTTGCTTTGCTGTTTCTCTCTCCCTATGCTGATGATGTTTAATTAAAAACTCACACACAATGTTTGTTTAAAAATCTTTAGTTTTCTCTTTAGGTTCAATTACATTTAGACACGATTTTAGCTGAATGACGAACGGCACCACTGCCCTGCCTGTGGCTTTGCTGTGGGAAAGGGGGTGGAGTTTGGAGTTCGATTAATCTATCGATAGATTTAAATTTATTCAGTTGCTTGGGTTTTGCGGTTTTTGCCAACTTAAATTATGCTATTACATATACAATTTTTACACGAAAGTTATTTGTCTTTGAAGTAATAACTAGAAAAAGAGAAATTCAAGATCATGCAACTCATAGATAGGTGGGTATCGGATTCGGATTCGGGTACGGGTACGGGGGTCATGGATAAACGAAGCACATCTTAGAACATGGTACCTCTTGAAGTTCCCTTACAGACTACACACAATCCGTCCGTAGTATGCGGGAGTGTGTTTGTGTTGTTAGTGGTGGCATTAAAGTAGTTAGTTAGTATTGTAATTGGTATGTAATTGATGCCAAAAACCATTTACCCTGGCCCTGGCTTACTGAGTGTGTTGTATGTGGGTTTCGTTTTAGACTTTTAATCGTATTTATTATGTATGTTTGTTTTGTTTGTTTGTTTGTTGGTTTTCGTTTACAAGCTAGTCAGACATCTATATATTTAAAACGTGGCACAAATCACAAGTCAGAGATTTGTCGCAAGATCAAGGATACAATTGATACGATTCGTTAATTTGTGTGTTATTTTTGTGGCGCCTCCTCCTGCCTCCTCCTAGCCCTACTCCTACTCCTATCTTTGCTTCTCGTTTCGATCAATCAGTTGTTGTTTTTGTTAAGTGTTTAAGATATATTAGATTCAATAATTTATATAAATGTTTAAACTAAATTGGCTAAAATGGTGATTTTCTTTTGAACTGCTTTTGGTTTGCTTCGTAGTTTGCCATATGTAGTTGGTACACTTTGTTGTTGTTTTTTGTTGTTATTAATCCCTAAGATCTTTGCCCTTGCAAATGACACCCGTAGCTCTCTAGGCCTAAGCCGAAATATTCTCAAATTGAGCACGTCCATCCTCATAGTTTGTCTGTAATATCAGAAGCAGTCGTCGTACGTAAAGCGCTGGAAATCATATCTCTATACCTTCTCTCCTCTCGTTAAAAATGCTTAGCTATACATTTATATATATATATTATTTAGAATTGTTGCTGCATGCTCTCTAACTATTTACAAAACTGCATAAATAAATATACAAACTTTAAATGTATATATTTTATGTGGGATGCTATGGGTTGCAGCTGATATTCTTGGCCACGGGACTTTGAATTGTTTCTCAGAAATTGCTTGTAAACTTAATTATGAATTATACAACCAATTCGTTTTACTTCCTTTTCTGCGCTTGCTCTTACGTACTTTTTCCTTTGAATAATTGTCTAGGGGCCTGACTTTCTCCTTCTCTTAGTCTCAGAGTTAAAGCTAGGTGATTACTTTAACTTTATTTAGTTTCCGTTTAGTGAGAAGCATTTAATGCTATTTTCGTCGTTTAGTTCAATTGCTTTCTTGCCTTTATTTCGGGGGCTCTTGCTACCGTCTTTGCTACCGTCTCGTCTCTCGTCGCGTTCCTTGCCTTAAGTAATTCGTCGTTATTGTGAGGGCTTGGCTTTCCTTTAAAAATATTGTACAAAACACATTGGACTAAAGTATACAAAACAAATAGGTAAGTAGGTAAAAACAATTTATGCTACGCTCTCAACTTAGGTCTAATAACCAAAAAGGACAACTAAAACGGGGTCTCTAGCTTTATACAATCGGGAAGGCGCTGATCCAACGCTCTTCATAAGGTTGTGGCATTAAACTCTAGTATCAGACTGTTTGAGGACGCACTCTCCGCTGCTGCCACCGTGGGTGGTGGGGCTCCAAGTCAGGAGGTCATGATGGACTTTACAGGATCATCCAGACCGCCACTGGCCACGCAGCTGAAGTCGTTCAGCTGCGACAAATGCTGGGCCTGGGACCCAGCATGCTGCGCCATATGGTGGTGGTGCTGCAGGTGCGACTGGTGGCCCTGCTGCATCTGCATCTGATGCTGTTGCTGCTGCTGCTGGTGGTGGTGATGCTCCAGCAGAATGCTGCTGCTGTTGTTGTCCGCCACCCCGCCGACGGGGCCACCGCCGCCACTGATCAGGCAATCGTTCATCTCCTCGCCCAGCTGGCGACGTCGCTGATGGTGATGCACTTGCTCCTGTTGCTGGCAGCTCGGCAGATTGGCGGCCGCCTGCCGCTGGTCGTCCAGCATGCTGTCGCCCAGAATCGAGCCCAGGGAGAACTGCAGCGAGTCGCCGCTGTTCTGCAGGTTGAGGATGCTGTCAATGGCGCTGGCCACATGCCGGCTGATGTCGTCGTCGTACTCGCCGCCGCCGCCGGGCACCACAGCTGCCACTCCTCCGCCCATGTGGCCCACGTGCATCTGCTGCTGCTGCTGTTGCTGCTGCTGCATCTGCTGCTGCTGCTGCATGTTGTGCTGGAAGTGCTGCTGCTGCTGCTGCTGCGGGTCCATCATGTTGGCATAGGCGAAGCCATGCTGCTGCTGCTGCTGCTGTTGCTCCATCAACATCTGAGGGAAGCCGGCGGGCAGCATGTCCGCGGCATCCAGGAGTCCGTGCTGCGGCACCTGGACGTGCTGCTGCTGCTGCTGCGAGGACATGGGCGATGACGAGGAGGAGGACGAGGCCGTGCACAGCCGCTTGCTGCTGCTGTTGTCATCTTCCATGTCGCTGCCGGAGCCCATTAGCTGGCTATCCCAGCTGCGCTTCCGCGACTCGCCGACGCCATTCACCAGCTCGCCGCCGTTGCTGGTGCCGCTGGACAGGAAGTCGCTGTAGTGCGCCTCCATGCTCTGCATCCAGCGCGGGTTGTTGTTGCAGTTCAGTTCGATGTGATGTTGCTGCTGCTGGGTAGTTGCCCCATATTGCTGCTGCTGCTGCTGCTGCTGCTGTTGCTGCTGGGATGGCGCCTGTTGCTGCATGAAGGTGGCATCGGGCACCCACATGCCCAGCTTGCTCTTGTGGCTCACCACCGGCGACTTGGAATCGCCAAAGATCTCGTCCAGATTCGACTCAATGTCGTGGGTATCGCTGCTGCTCTTCACATCCAGGTGCACGGGCGACTCCCCGAACATGGCCTCCAGGCGCGTCTCCACCGACTTCTGCACATCCGAGTCGCTGCTGAAGAACTCACTGATGGCCGGATGCTGGTTCTGGTTCTGCTGCTCCGCGTCCAGGACCACCGCCGGCGGCTGCTCGCGCTGTCCGCTGCAGGAGGAGTTGTTGTTCTTGGCGGGATTCGCACTCACGCAGCTGCTGCTGTTGCTGCTGCTGCTGCTGCTGGTGCTGCTCTGGTTGCTCTTGTCGATGCAGCCGTTGGGGAACAGGTCGCCCATGTGGCTGCTGCTGTTGTGGCTCATCATGTTTGCGTTCGAGTTGGAGTTGTCCAGGAAGTGGGGATGCTGCTGTGGCTGTGGCTGTGACTGCTGGCGGTGGATGGGCAGGTGCTGCTGGTTGCCATTGAGCTGTGGCATTGTCTCGTTGTTCATCAGATTGAGCTCCTTTTGCAGGCAATACCAGCCGTCTTCCTGGTCCACTTGCTCCACCAGGCCATTGCCATTGCCCTTGATATGTGGTTGCTGCTGCTGCTGCTGTTCCTGGTAGCTGCTCTCAGCACTCTTGGTGGCCGCTGAAGCTGCCGCCTTGTGCTCCACCTTCTTCATAATGAAGCTGGTGGTGAGCTCGGACTCTATGTCGAAGTTGTCGTAGTCCTTCTTAATATATCTGGAGGCTTCCTTGTCCTGGCTTCCTTCGCTCTTCACGGAACCATTGACCGAGGGCTGCTCGCCGGCTGCTTCGCTACTCTCCTCCAGCTTGACAGCTCCAGCCGACGGCTGCGTCTGCTTGCTGAAGACCTTGTTGACATCGGCACTGTTCTTCAGCAGATCAAACTTGTCCACCACGGCCTCGGCTTCGGGCTCCTGCTTGATCAGCTCATCCTTGATCTCCCTTTCGCTGGGCTTCTGCTCCTCCTCCTTCTTCAGCTGCTGCTGCTGCTGCTGCTGCTGCTCTAGCTCCAGCTCCAGCTCCTTCTCGGCCGAGCGAATGTCATTGATCTCGCCCTTGAGATCGTCTATCATCAGATGCTGCATCTGCAATAGCTCCGAGGTGCGATGGGGCAGCTGTTTGGGGTTTTAAAAGAAGGTCAGAGATGCCAAGACTCCCTTTAGGGATCTGAAAGGTACTTACCGTTGACTCCTGCATAAGTATCTCCTGGAACTTGCCGTTCAGCTGACGGAACTTGTCTTGGAAACCCAAGGCGGTGGCCTCGAACTCCTCATCCTCGTCCGAGGGCAGCTCCAAATCATTCTCGTGCATGCAATGGTACCTAAAAGGGTTAAGATAAGTATAAAGATTATAGGTTTGTAATAAATATCAATCCCTACCTTATCAGCCTCTTCACCGCCTCATCCTTGGTGCGGAAGGGCTTCACATAGTCCGGTTTCAAGCAGCTCTCCTGGTCCACCTCCAGCTGGCGAACGAATCTGCGAAGGAATAGGGATTAGTATCGATGTCCGACTCGCTGGACAATCTGCAATCCAGTGTTGGCCGCTTCAACTTGAAATCGGCATTGGCTCAACCAACTACTCACAAGGAGAGGCGTGCTATTTTGGGTTTCTGCGTGGGCATTTCGTCCAGCTTGTTGGGCAAACTGTAGATGGGCAGGCTCGGTATTACGCTGGGCAGCGAGGGCACCAGGCTTGCCATTCCTGCAGCTCCTGACGCTCCTGGTAAGGCCACAGGTGGCAGGATGGGTGTCAGAGATTGCTGCGGTAACGGTGGCTGTTGCTGCTGATTCGGCGGCTGCTGCTGCTGTTGCTGGATCTGCTGCTGCTGCTGGATCTGTTGCTGTTGGGGCTGCAATGGCGGTATGGGCAGCATGGTGCTTCCCTGCATTACCGCATTATTGGTGAGCGGAGAAGCGTTGCTGCCGCTGCCACTGCTGCTGCTGCTGCTACTGTTGCTGTTGTTTAGCAGATTTGTGGAGCTGGCAAAGATCAAAGGTGGCGGCCCACTCTTGTTGAGCACTGGCTGTGGCTGTTGCTGCTGCTGCTGGTGCTGCTGTAGTTGTTGCTGGTGCTGCTGTTGTTGCTGGACAACGGGCAGCATATTTATCTTTTGTGGCAACATATTGATGGGTCCATTGGACTGTTGCTGCTGCTGTTGCTGCTGTTGGCTTGCCTGCATCTGCTGATTATTGGCCTTGTTTCTGTTAACTGTCTCTTTAGGCTTAATTTGAAGTTGCGACTGCTGTGGCTGCTGCTGTTGCTCCTGCTGCTGCGCTTTTGGGGGCTGTGCCTGCTTCTGCTGCTTGTTGCTCACCTGTTGCTGCTGCTGCTGTTGCTGCTGCTGCTGTTGGTGTTGCATGGGATAGATGTGTATCCTCTGGGTTATATTCTGCTGAACATTCGCAATAGCTGCTCCAGCAGAGCTGCCTCCAGCCACTGTTGGGGTGGACGAGTGATTGTTTGGCTGCACCACGTTGGCAGGAACTACACCAGTCTTTAAGGGCTCAGCGACTGCCGCCTGGTGCTGCTGTTGCTGCTGCTGCATTTGTTGTTGCTGCTGCTGCTGCACTGGCTGCTGCATTAGAGTGAAGCCACCACTACCATTGGCCGTTGGCAGCATGCCCTCTGGTGTCGGGACCTCCTTGCCAGAGGCCAGGATCCTGTGCTGCTCGGCAATGAGTCGCTGCAGGGCCAGATTGATCTCCACATCCGTCATCGGCTTGTTGTAGGCGGCAATGGTCGCCGGATCGATTTCCTGGGAGACGACCGGCATGAAGGTGGCCTTGTTCTGCAGCTTGATGGTGAGGAACTGGATCTGCATCTGGACCTGCTTGAAGACCTGCTGCATCTGCGGCGTCAGCTGGATGGTCTGCACCCGCGACACAGTGTTGGGCTGCGGCTGCTGCTTGGGCTGGCTCTGAAGCTGCAGCTGCTGCGGCTGCAACTGCTGTGGCTGCAACTGCAACTGCAACTGCTGCTGCTGCTGCTGGAGTTGCTGCGGCTGCATTTGCAGTTGACTTCCAACGGAAGCCACTGTTGGTGCCGCCGATGTGGCCACTGTTGTGCTGGTCAGACTGAAGCTCGTCCTCTGCTGCTGCTGCTGTTGCTGTTGCTGCTGCTGCAATATCGCTGCCGTGGGCTGCGGCTGCTGCTGCTGCATCGGCACTGTGACGCCCACCAGCTTGGTGCCGCTCGTCGTCTGGAAGGGCTGGATGCTGCTGCTCATCGTGGTCGTGGTCGTGGTGGTGGTCTGGCTGCTGATCATCTGCTTGCCGCTGGCCACGTTTGGCTGCACGATCTGCACGGGATTGTTGTTGGGCTTCTGCGACAGCGGGTCCAGCTTGGGCATGGGCTTCACCACGCCGGCGTTCTTCAGGCTGGCCAACTCGGAGGCATTGGTGGGCGTGGCCTTGGGCTTTCTCACAGGCTTCTTCTTGGCCACCGCTCCTCCGGCGGCTCCAGCTCCACTGGGCGCCGCCTTGGCCGGCTCCAGCTTGGCCTTGCTCTGATCTATAATGGGCGCCACATTGGCCACCTGCTTCGTCACCGTGGTCGTAGTTGTCGACGTGGTGCTGCTGGTGGTGGTGGTCAGCGTGCTGCTGGCCGTCGTGGTGATGGCCAGGCCATTCGTGATCGGCTGGATGGGATGCACGATCTGCTGCTGCGGCGGCTGAGGACGCAGTGGCAACGACAAAGTCATGGAAGTGGAGCTGGAGACCGCCGCCTGCTGCTGCTGCTGATGCTGGTGCTGCTGCTGCTGCTGCTGAGCTGGCAAAGGATTCACATCGTTGAAGTGCAGCTGCCCCAGCTGCAGGCACTGCGCCAGCTGCTGGGCATTGATCCCGGCCGGCGCTATGAGCAGCCGCTCCGTGGGCCCAATCGAGGCCGCCGTCTGGCCTGCACTCATGGCCGTGATCTGGTTGGTCACGCTGTTCAGGCAGAACAGCTGCTGGGTGCTGGGATCGATGGGGGGCAGGGCTATGTACCGCTGCTGGCCATTGTGGGCCAGCTGGGGAGCAGGCGTGGGCGCTGGCGCCGGAGCGGGCACTGGGACAGAGATGGTGGTGGGTTGGGTCACGGGCAGGGCCACGGGCTGCAGCTGGGGCTGCACCAGTGGCTGCTGCTGCTGCTGCTGGATGAGCACCTGCGAGTTGAGCGGCAGCGGGGGGAAGGAGAGCACCTCGTTCTGCTTGGCGGGCAGGGCGGCCGGTGGCTTCATCGTCGTCGTCGTCGTCGTTCCACTGGCCATGCCCAGCATGCCATGAGTTGCTCCCTGCCCCGACAACTTCCTATTGTTGGCCACTGGAAAGAGGTTAGAGAGGTTAGTCCCTGGCATCCTGCTAGAGATCCTTCTGTCAATCCCTTACCTTTGACCTCGATCTTGGGAGCTGCTGAAACCTTGGGCAGCGCCTGGGGCTGCTGAACCATCGCCTGTGGTTGGGCCAGTGGCTGCGGGATCTGGATCACCTGCTGCTGCTGCTGCTGCTTGCTGGGATCCACGCGCGTCGGCTCGTTGATGATGGTCACATTGGGCAGGGCGCCCTTGAGCAGCGCCTGCAGGATGAGCTGCGACTGGTGATCCTGCGGATTGTTCGGATCGTGGCGCAGTATCAGTCGCTCGCACTGCTCCGACACGGTGAGCGTGAGGCTGCCGGTGAGCTGCGGCACCAGGGCGGCCGCTGAGGCGGGCGAACCCACTGAAACCGAGACATTGGCGGGCATTCCGGTCAGCTGCGGCGGCAGGATCGTGGCTCCGCCGGCGGTCGTGGTCACCGGCGACGGAGGAGGAGGTGTGGCCTGGGGTATGGCCACCAGCTGCATCTGCCTGCCGGTGCTGGAATCCGTGCTGATCGTGGGGGCCACCGAAGGCGCTGCTGGCTGGAATACCAGTTGCGTTGACTGCTGGCTGGCGGCGGATGCATGACCTCCACCGCCGTTGGCAGGTGCTCCGCCCATCACTGTGGCTCCCGGCGGCAGGATCGGCATGATCTGGATCTTGTTCTCCACGGCGCTGCTCACGGGCAGGGCGGACGAGTGGTGATGGTTGGGCACCTGCGAGATCTGGATGTTGCCAATCTGACTGGGCACGGCCGTCGGGGTCCCGTGGCTCAGCATGAGAGTGGGATTGCTGCTGCTGCTCGTCACCGGCGTGGGCGTGGTCGTGTGCGTGGGCGTGGTCAAGGTGATGGTGTTGACCGTGGTGGGCATGCTGATGCCGCCGCTGCCGCTCATGCTGCTGTTGAGGCTCGTGATGGTAGTAGTGGTGCCGCTGCTGCTGGAGGCCATCATAGTGGCGCTGCTCGTTACCTCCGGCTTCTTGGTGTTCCTGCGCACCGCTGGCTTCCTCCTGGGCTTCACGGCTGCCGTGGTGGTGGCCACCGGATTGGCTGGTGCGGGGGAGATAATGGGCGTGGGCGTCACCTGAGGCGTCGGCGTCGCCGCCTGCTGCAGCGTCATGCTGGGCAGGCTAATGCTGATGGTGGGCGTCGCGGTGCTGGCCTTGGCCGCCGCTGCAGCGGCCGCTGCCGCTTGCTGGGCGAGATGCTGCTGCGCCTGCCGCTGGATCTCCTCGGCGGTGGGCAGGCGCGGGGTGGAGAGACCGAACGGCGGCACCGCTGCCTCCGCGCTGGGATCGATCTTGATGAGGATATTTGGTATTTCGGTGGCTGCTTCGTTTCCCGTCGACGCCTGCTGCGGCTGCGGGGCGGGAATGGTCAGGGTGAAGGGCAGGCCGTCGCTGCCGTTTTGGTTCGGTATGGAGATCATGATGTCGCCGCTGCCTCCGCTGCTGCTCCCGCCCGTCGCTGTGCCGCTGGATGTGGCTTGGGCTTGGGCCTGCGCTGGCGGCTCTGGCTCTGCGGCCGAATGGGTTTCCATGCCCATCCCGTAGTCCTCGTCGTCGTCGTCGTCGCCCGTGATGCCGCAGAACTTCATCACGTCGCCGAGGTCCAGCTTCCCGTTGCTGCTCCGCTGGATGTGGGTCGGCGGCGGCGAAGGCGACTTGGAACGCACTGCCTGCTGGGGCTGTGGCTGCTGGGCGGGTGCGGCAGCGATGGCTATCTTCTGGGGCGTACCGACCTCCATGGGCACCACCACGGGGGCCACAGTGGGCGTGGGTGCCGCTGTCACCGGCTGCTTCTTGCGGCGCGGCTTGGGCTTCTTCTTGGGCTCGGCCTGAACCGATTGCTGGGCCTGCTGCACCTGGGTCTGGGTCTGCTGGAGCTGGTGCTGCAGCTGCTGGATCTGCGCCTGCTGCTGTTGCTGCTGCTGCTGCTGCAGCTGGATCGTGGCCATTGCCTGCTGCTGGTGCTGCTGCTGCTGCTGCATCATGGGCACCGGCGTTGGCTGGCGCAGCGGCTCCGGGGTGACGGCCAGCGGCACGTGGGCTGGCGAGGATTGGGTGAAGAGCTCGGCCGCCGTGCTGGTACCGCCCGAGGCGTTCGCTCCCGGTGCTTGGGGCGTCTGAAAGGCGGTAGCTATCTGCTGGATGTGGGCTCCGTTCAGCTGGTTCAGGTTGATGGTGGCTCCGCCCAGACTCTGCTGCAGGTGGGCCGGCAGCTGGGATATGGTGGTGAGGCCGTTGGGCATCTGGATTTGGGCCGCTGCCGCCGCCAACTGCAGGTTCTGCAGCTGGGCGGCCACGCTCTGGCCGAGGAGCTGCGTGTTCAACGTGGCCGTCGTGGCGAACGGCTGAGATCGTGGCGCCTGCGCCTGCGCCTGAGCCTGGGCCTGGGCCAGGGCCGCGTGGAGGCCCGTCAGCTGCGTACCCGTCTTGATGGCGCTCTGGAACTGGCCCGAGGCCGTCTGCTGGATGAGGTTCGCCTGCGAGGACACAATGAAGGTGGGCGCGGCAGCCAGCTGCATGGTCGCTCCATTGGTGCCCACTATCCGCAGCAGCTGCTGCTGCGCCGGCTGCGTCTGCAGCTGGGCCTGGCCCCGGCCGTTCTGCTGGATAACCAGCGACGGCGTCGCCGTCAGCTGGGGCGTGGGCGGGCGCAGGATGAGCTGCACGCCCTGCGGATTCTGCTGCACCAGCACGGGCATCTGGTTGAGGAGCAGCTGCTGCGGCTGGCCGGTGGTGGCTGGCAGCAGGATCTGCTGCTGCTGCTGTTGCTGGGTGGGATTGGTGGCCTGCTGCTGCTGCTGCTGGCTGGCTTGCTGCGACGACTGCGAGATCTGTGCCCCTCCTGCCACGACGTTGGAGTTCTTCTTCTGCTGCTGCTGTTGGTGCTGGTGCTGCTGCTGGAGCTCTGGCTTAGGCAGGATTTGCTGGGGGGCCTTGCCATTCTTACTGGTGGGCATTCCCGTGAGTCCCGCATTGCTCACGAACCGATGGGTCACCTGCTGCTGCTGCTGCTGGAGAGGCTGTGGCGGGTGCTGCTGCTGCTGGATCGGATGATGCTGCTGCTGCTGCGGCTGCGGCTGGCTGGTGGCTATGAGCTGGCCCTGCGGTCCCTGGATGAACTGGAAGACCTGCTGGGTCCCTTGCTGTTGCTGCTGCGGCTGCTGCGAGATGGTGAACTGCTGGGGCAGCATTTGCACTTGCTGTGGCTGCGGTGTCGGCGGCTTAATCGCAGCCGCTGCTATGGCGCCGCTGGGACTCGGGATGGGACTGTCCGCTATCAGAGGACTGCTGCTCTGGTAGTGCTGGAACTGCTGCTGCTGCTGCTGCTGCTGGAGCTGCTTCTGACCCTTCGCCGGTCCCTTGGAGCCGCTGCTGACCACTGTGCCGGCCGTAGCGAACGAGGTGGGCGTGCTGATGGCGGTGGCATTGAGCTGTCCATAGCCTCCGCCGCCGGCTGCCACCGCTGTTGCGCTGCTGATCGAGGTGGGTGCAACGGCGCTGCTGCTGAAGATCTGGTGTTGCTGCAACTGTTGCTGCAACTGCTGATGCTGCTGCTGTTGCTGCTGCTGCGTGGCTCGCTTGGTGCCCTTCTGCAAGGTAAAGTGGGATATTTTGGTTATAAATAAAGAATCTACCCAAGGATCTTCATCTTAAAAGTTTCATTTTATCTCAGGAAGGACCAATCTCTTACCTTATTGAGCTGGATGTTGTTGGAGCCCACCAGCGTGGCATTCAGCTCGTTGCCAATGGCATTGCTGTGCAGGGCCACATTTACTCCCACTCCCGAACTGCCGCCGGCTCCGAGAGCTCCCGCTAATCCGGCCCCAGCTCCGGTGGCTATGAGGCCACCACTGGTCACGCCGATGACCGTCGTGGCAGCGGCCGGTGACTGCGAGGGGCTCGGCTGGAAGACGACGGTTCCAGCGTTGGGGCTGCCATTGGTGAACTGGTGGATGGACTGTCTCCTGCCAGGCGTCGCCGCCTTGCGCTCCTGAAAGGGATTAAAGGTTAATTTGTATAATTTATCTGTAAAATACCCTTAACAAATCATTAAAAACATGATATATCATTTATTGTTTTAACTAAGAAAGTAAATTAAGTTTTTATGAAATCTGGCATATTTGTGGATTATTTTCTTTAAATCAGATAAATTAGCTTAAGAACCTCCCGAAAAACTAATATTAGCTTAAATTACTTTACTTTTAACTATATTTTCTAATCCTCTTGGCTAAATCTTCAACTAACAACATTTTCTCCCCTCAAATAACGTTTCTTTACCCTTTTTGGGGTCCAAAAAGATCAACTTACGTGTTCCTGGGGATTGCTGTTGGCGTTTACTTGACTGCCACCGGCTACGAGCACCACATCCTGTGGGAACGGCGATAGCGAGGGCGATGGCTGCAGACGAGGGCTAGCTGAGATCGATGGCGATGGACTGGGCGTCAGAAACGGACCCGGAGGAGACAATATTCCTGGAAAACGACACGAAACGAAACGAGGCGAAATTAATATTTGCTTACCAAAAAATCGGGCGCACAGTTGACCCAAATAAATATGGAGAGTGAGTGTAGTGTGTAGTGTGTAGTGTGCTTGCTGGCATATCTGGAGCTGCAATCGTTTTTTGGTACGTGACCAAAGTGGCAACTGTCCTCAGGCTGGCCCCCAAGTATCTCACAGATACAAGCAGCAAGCAGCAGTAGCAGCGGCGCATCTCCCATAATTGTCCGCCATTTCACAGAGTTGTTTACTCTGCCAAGGGCCCGGGCCCGGCCAAGCCACTCTTTATTCTTCTCTTCCTCCCCCCTTTGTGCATACAAAGGCGAGAGGCAACTTAGCACATTTTCAAACACCAGCTGAGTGTCCCCACTTAGCCGCTCGCACACCGAGCAGAAGGGATACGGGATGCAAGATACAATTTGGTTTTGGGCCAGAAACAGAAACAGAACCAGTTTGATGCGAGTTCTTTGCACTTTTTGCTCCGCTCGAGAGGAGTAGTCTTTCACAGCTCTTGTTTGGCTTTGGTCCCAAAAATATTGGCAATTATCTGAAGGAAAGTCTTTAATTCAATTCAATTCAATTCAATTCGTATTCATAAAAGGTGTGTGTGTTGAGGGCTTGCTTAGCAGAAGGAGTTAATCCATCGGAGATGCGCTTTTACATTTATTAAATTACTTCTTTTGTCCAGATCTCTTTTACCATATGGTTCAATAATTCGTTACTTTCGTTACTTAGCCCAAGTAAATTGTATTAAGCCCCAGCACTAAGGGAGGCGAAGGGATGCTGCGATGGATGGCAGCTCTTCCCAGGAATAATTTGCATATATTGCCGCAGCTGGAAAACGACAAGTGTGGCAGAGAAGGAGAAAAAAGGCTGCACAAAAAGAGGGCTAAAAGGATGTGGGGGCTCAGCAGCAGCAGCAGCAGCAGATGCAAGTGAGGAATGAACGAAATGAAGAACGAAAAGGAATATAATACGCAAATGGTGGCCCTACCAAATCCAAGTAGATTTCGATAATACCCTTATAATCCCTTATTAACAGACTAAGTTGGTAAAGGATATAAAGCAGGACAAATTCCAAGAAGAAATAACCTAGATTTAAATTATTCTTTAACCAAGTTTAGTTTTAATTTAAACAGAAAGAAACTAGTTTGCCAAAGTCATTTAATAATAAATGCTTTTAATTTATCAATCTATCTCTTTCCCCCAAAAAATGTGAACTCAACTGGGGCTATTAAAAGAGGAATATATTAAGCATTTCTCATGGTTTAAAAATTTAAATAATTAAGTTTATGAGAGTCAAAGCTGTGTCTAGTTTGAAGAACAAAAGCAGTAATAATTTAAACATTTCCCTATCGAAGGTATAGAGACAGAGGGTAAGCGAACATAAGCATGGATCAAATCGACATCGTCGTCTCCTTGTTTCGCCTTGCAACGTAAAAAGTGGATGAGGTGGAGGCAATGGAGGCGGGCTGCAATGTGTTTCGGAGTCTGCAGCCATCGCAGCAGCATCATTATCGACAGCAAAACTAAATGCAAAAGAATTCAGCAAGCGCCCTGTTGGATCTGCCTCCGCCTCTGAATGCCTCCCGCTGGCATTCAATCCTCGTCACAAGATGGCCAGGTGGAGGAGGAGCAGGAGGAGGATGAGCTCGGATTGTGTTTGCCGTGATATATTCCTGGCAACGAGTAATGCGAGTCTGTTGTTGCTGTTGCCTTTTGTGTGCTGCCGCCGGTTGCCAGCAAAGGATTTGGGGGAGGCATGAGCGGATGGGTTGCCAGTTGAAATCAAAAGCAACAGCGCCACCAGCACATACATAAATGGATGCGGATAATCCCATGTTCAGCTTGACTTGCCTTTGACGCTTTTGTCGCTGCATTTTCATTTGAATTATATAATTAGATACAATTGTTGGCAAAACACAAGTCGAGCGATTCTAAAGCAAATTTATGCGTTAATTGCATTGTCAATATTATTTTCTAATTAATATTTACAAAAACAAGCATAATTGTGGGATAACGCGAGGGATTCGTATTAGATATATTTTTGATGGCAAATTAATACCTAAATTAATTAAACGAAGCTTTTTAGGCATTTCTAAGCCCATAAGCTCGGTATATTATTATTAATAAAGCCTAATAATTTGATTTTTCGACTTTGAAAATAGTAAAAACCTTAAATTACCCTTTGAAATCTCTCCTAACCACCTTGGTTGCAAGTCTCACAGAGCAATTACTGAATGAATTAATTAAAAGAGGTCGCAGACCAGCATTAAATTAGTTTATATATTATTTATAGCACCCAAAAGCTTTATAATTAGAGTGCCAGCTCCGCACTCTAACCTGACTCAAAGTATCCAACGATTGACGGCGATATCTTTGACACGACAACTCCCTTTTCCATAGTCTTTAATTAAACAGTTAGCAAGTGGAGTGAGGGTAGTGAGCGAGACTGCGACGCAGACAGAGCCTTCTTGGTAATTTCACACAAAGGCAAACCACAAACGCAACTAACCGAAGCGCAGGACGACGAGTGGGTAGTGGGTGGTGGTGGTGGCCAGTGGGGAAAGGAAAATTGGGTGGCTGAAAAAATTGAAAGAGAAACTAAAGGATAAATTGACAAGCAGACACACGGATACACACGAATACAGACACACACACAAATACTCGAAACTTTTCACCCGCCGAACCACAGATGAGCGCACTTTTGGCTGCCGCCTGACATGGCGAAAATGGTTTTGTGTGGATGCATGGATGGATGCTGGATAGATAGATAGATGGCAGCTGGAACTTGGGTGCCGCACGAGGCAAAGACTCGGTTTGGGATGGGGCTGTGGCACCGCCTGTTGGTAGCCGACTGCCTGGCGGCCATTTACTTGAGTGTCTGGGCGCAAAACAGAGGCAGCAATGGCAATGGCAACAGCCACATCAACGGTCTGAAGCAAGACTTTGAAGGAATCGCTCACTGAGAGAAATATACAAATATGTATTAAATTAAAATATTGGTAGAAAAATTCTTGGCCACTATGAATTTTTATTATATGAAGGGTTTAGAGCAGTGATTAGCTAATTTCTCTGCCTGGCCCCTGCCGTCACACGCACAGAAAGTAAATAATGTGCCAGTGCGGTCAATCTGAAATTTTGTGGTTAAATATAGACTTTTTTAGAATTAAATTTCTATTCATTTAGTCAAAAATATTTTTAAAGCAATATAACACAAAATTTAGATATTCTGTATAATTACTGGCTTAATTTAATACCTTTATTTAGATATCTCATATATTTATGTATATATTTTAGGCTTATTTATTCCTAAATATTAACTATCATGGTCTTCCAATTAATAAACTGATTTTTTCCAGTGCTTCTCCTAGTCTGAGCCGCGTAACATTTTGCATTTCGTGCCAGGACAGCAGGCAGAACCAAGCGGCAGTTGGTCGCGAGTCGTCGCGAGATGAATCCTATTTACAAGGCACAATTCTGACTGAGTGCACACACACTCAAAGTTTCTACATAAAGCAAGAGGGGACGGTGGAGGAGTGTAGAGCCTTAAAAAGTAGGCATGGTGGGGCAAGGGGCAGCTTGTCAAAGTCAGTACAATTTGAGTGAACGACAGACAGACGAACTGCAACGCAACGTGCAAGAAAAACCCAAGTGGAGGAGGCAGGCGGCCGGGAAAAATGTGAACTGAAGCAAAGGTAGTGGCAAAGTGTTTTTCCTTTTTTTCCCTGTTTTTCCTCTCTGTGAGAGCGAAACATTTTCTAGTGCGCCTTTCGAGGTAATTTGGGTTGTTAAGCAGCTTTGGCAGCCGTCAATAGTAGCAAGGAATCGGGTAGACAGGCAGATTTAATTGATTAAAATGTTGCGATCTAGAAAAGGTAAGTTTACATTAATTAATGTGAACTTTTCTAACCCCAGATAGATTTATTAACTATTTCTAAGTGATTTATAGTTTATTTTTTAAACTTATTAACCTTATTGTATTCAAAATAAAATTTTATAAAGAATAGTATGGGTAAATTTTAAATTCTGCTATAAGATTATTGTCATTTATCAAGAATTCACAGAAAATATTGCTGAACAAGCAGCATAATCCGATTTCTACATAATTTATGAGCAACAGGAAAGTACTTTTCGTGAAATTTGTGTTGCGAAAGTTTAAATTATGGAGATAATTCTTTATGAACATTTTTGGCAGATAGTTTTTTCCACTCATTTTGGCTTCTAACTAAATTAAGTTGATGAATCTTCAAGCCAAAAAGAGTAGTTAGATATTTTTGTTAGTTTTCCATTTAATTTTAAGGTAAATATTTATACTATTGAACCAATAAATCCTTAATAGCTTGCAGAAACAATTAAATTTTATTCGGGACACATGCATATCTCTCTGGCATATATTATACACATTTATCTAATATATTCCAATCAATCAATATTTATATGGGAGCCAAAAAAAATCTGCCTAATTGATTGGGAAGTATTTATCGCAGACACACACAAACATAACATAATCTACTTCATCCGAGCATAAATCGCTTTCGAAACAAGAACTTGCAAATGAAAATGAGTCGCATTGAGGGAAACTTTTGCCAAATCATGCGTTAATGGGATTTATAAACATTATAGCCACCGAACAGAGTCACCAGACCCGAGCCAGCACTCAGCTTCCATCCATTCTATATTTTTTCGCTCCAGTAAATATCATTTTGCCGAGTTGGAGCGGCGAAAGAAAAAAAATCTTTATTTATATGCGAGACTAGGAGTCTGGAAGTGGAACTGAAGCCGGGATGGAGACGGGACTCCTTTACATCGGAGGAGGACACTCTGGAGAGCGAACAGGAGGCTGGAGGAGGCCTTATGCTTTCGCATATTTTATGTGGCGGTAAGTGAGTGTGTGTGTGTGTGTGTGTGTGTATCTGCGCCTTTGTTGTTTCATTTATTCGGTTGACTGGCATGACCTCAGGATGGCGACTCCTTGTTCCACCTAAAGCCCAGCCGCCCCTTTTACCGCCTCATTCCACAACAACAATTGCTAAGTAGGAGCTGCAGCAGCAAGCGACGGCGCCGCGGCAACGTCGTTTTGTGAAAATTTCATCCTGCGACTCTTTTTTTTTTTTTGCAATCGCTGTGTTTCTTCTTATTTTTACCCTTTTACAGGACATAATGGCTTCAGTCAGCAGTTGAACTTGCACAGCAGGACACTCTATTTAATCGCATTGAGAGAATGTGCATTGCCAACGAATCTTATGAGAAGAAAAGGGGTCCTTCCTTAACTGGCATAATGTGAAATATATCTTAAATAAAGCCCTGCCTTTTTGTTATGCCATTTCGGTAGAAATTTTTCATTAAAAGGTTCAAGTAAACTCAAGCTTAATAATCGTTAATTATTATAAACAAGTTAATTATCATTATAGGACCCTTATATATTTGTCCTCAATATCTCAAATTAGAAAATCAGAAAGTTACAACTTTTTGGAGAGTATCTAACCCATCGGGCTTTGGGTCCATTGTTTTTCCATATTCTTGTTGTTGATTCTGCTTGTGGATCTACTTCTCCTTCTGTTTTTTTGTTTGGTTTTTTATTTCTGCTCCTGGTTCTACTGGTTACCCCGGCGCCTGACCCCTCGGCTCGTCCTATTGTCACAGTTTGCAACAATGGCAGACGTGCGCGCGAATCGGACTCGCAAAAGGAGCCGAGTAAACGACTGCAGGAGCAGCAGCAGCATCATCATCATCACATCTAAGTGGAGGAGGAGGCGAAAGAGGAGCAGGAGCAGGAGCTGGGTGGCTGGGAGCCAGGAGGATGCCGAGAGGTAGCTGGTAGCCCTAATGGAGGCTGAGCACCACTCGCCTTTGCCTTGGCGTATGAACTGTTGATGGTGTTATGTCGATATGTCGCCAACGACTACGGTCTTCGCTCCACGCCACTCCTTCTCCATTGCCACATCAGGCTCACGCGTTTATAAGTAGAAGCATAAAAAAATTTTTGTGCACAGAAGGAAGGAAAAAACAATACCGAGGCAGGACAGGATGAGAGTACACAAAGGAAAAATATCAATCCTTGGGAAAAAAATTGAATATAAAGCTAGAAATATTTCTGGATATAACCTAATATGAAAGAAGGAATTTATATATTTTTTGTAGGAAACTTGCTACTGTTAAGTTGTTTTAGAGGAATTATAATAAAAAGCTAACGAAATGTATCCCAAGTAAAGGTATAAGCCTTCGCAATTAATATTTCCCAGTGCATAGAAGGACACAGTGACAAAAGAAGAAGTCGCTGGAGGTGTGGCTGGTGGCTGGCTGGCTGACTGGCTGACTGGCTCCTCGTGGAGCGGATAAAAATGAAATAAAAATCGATAAGTAGAGGCACGTTTGAATGCTCACCCCCAAAAATGCCTCCAACTTCCCCTCGGTCTCTGGCGCGGAGAGAGAGAGGAGCAAGTGGTGGGCAGACGACGATGATTCCACTAGATGCCTCGTGTGTGTGTACACTTTGTGTATTGTTTGGCAAATTCTTGGAAACGTGCTACTCCCCCAGCAACTCCACCTTCTCGTTGGGGAGTTATATTTTGTTGTATATTCTGCCCATGTCCATAGACTCACCCTATTTTGCACAATTAGATGTCATTTAATGCTTGATAATTCGCTTAATGACAGGAACAACAACAATCTTTTTCTAGTTGCAATTTAAATTGCGTCTAGTCGAAAGTTAGGGTCTAAGTATGGTAGGAAATGCAAATTGTGTAAGCCAGTATCTACCCAAAAAAACATTCAAAGTTAAGTTTGATATTATAGATTTATCTGCAAATAGTTTGTAAAAGCAATATAATTATAGATATTCAAACTTCAATTGCTATCCGTTGTCAAAGTGTCACACTAGATGGTTGAACCTTTGCCTCCAATGACTTAACTCAATGAAAATGCACAAGAGTCAACGACAGACAATACAAAAGCTGTGAAAATACGCTCAATTGAAGACGCGTCAACTGGGTGTCAAGGCTTCAATTAGTTAAATGGAGTTGTTATCGCCTAAATTGATCCACAATTCAACCTCGGGAGCTCTGGAACAGCAATTTCGGATAATGCAGGCGGGCATTAAATATTCATTAAACGACAGGCAAAGAGATAAAAAATAAGTGACGGAATCAATCGATAGTAGAGCGAGTATCGATTGGGCTCCTGACAGGCAACAGTTGGCCAAGGAACCTGCCTGCTTTGGACAGAAAATTTGTAAATTAATTGCTTACGCGCTTTGTGAACAGTCCGTCGAAATCATTAACACATCTTGTGGGCAGCTCTATGCTGCGGCATTGTTTGCCTTTTGCCGGCACTATGTGCGGTTGCCGTGGTGCGGTTTGGCAGCGATTCCTGCGGTTAATGCCACAAACTCAAATGTCAGGACCTGCCCGACTCGTCAAAGCCTAGCTGAACCGCACAGCCTATGAGTGTGATGGGTGTGTGTGCGTGTCTGGGGCTTTGTGTGTGTTTATGGCCAATTGAAAATGCATTATTCACGTCTCAAATGAACAATTCCGGCAGCAGTTCGCTCAGGCGCCATAAAACCAAATCGTGTTGCCTCCCCGTTTCGGTCTCACATGTCACCCACTTTGCTGTGGCCCAAAATCAAGGCGATCCGGGCAATCTTATGTAGCTACAACAAAGCTGGCGCACAGTACACGCACCCCAAGGCGACGGCAAGAGTATCTAATGGATACCAGGCCAGACAGCTGCAGGCAGGCACTTATTCAAGTACAGTGGGCACTCGCCTCCGGAAGGGGGATTAGGCCAAGCTTTAGCGGGAATAATTCCTTGAATCTAATTTATGTTGTGACAGTTTTACTAAAAAAAACATCTCTTTGACGAAATAAATATTATTATTAACATATTCCGTGGCATTAATGGCGCCTATAATTCCTTAAGGACTCCCCACGTAAGAATGTCTGTGTCTGACGGTTCCAATTAGCGCACTCCCACTGTGACACCGAGTGTCTAATGGTTACCTATTCTCCTGGCCAAGACGAAGGGCCATCGAACGAAAAGGTGCCACCACAATCTCTGTATCTGTATTTCTATCTGTGTATCCGTATCCGTGGCCCTCGTATCTGCAGCTCTTTCTGCTCTGTATCGGTATTTGGATTCCGTGAGCTTGTGTGGGCGACGAGTACATCAAATAGTGTTTATGTGTGTGTTTGTGTGCCCACCAGCGAAGAAGAAACAAAAAAAAATTGTATCTATATCCTATTTGGTTTGGGGTCGACCAGGGGGCCGGGGGAGCGACTTTTATAGGGTCACACGAGCGCGCATTTCTTCACAATTCACGTCGTCGTCAAATGTTGCTGCTGCACTCGAAATAAAAAGCAGACCGAAAACCGAGAGCATTTAAAGATCAAGAAAATATATTCCTTGAGTTGGGAAATCTGTTTTTGTAAGTGATAATAATATCCTTGAGTTCGGAAATAATTGCAAGTGAGAAAATATTTCTTGAGTTGAAAACAAACATTTTTATATAATTTTTCTACAAAGAACTCTTTGATGGAATTGGTGCACACAGCTGTAAAAAAATACTTTAGCTTATAATTCCCAACTGTATTGTCTTAGTTTTTAGCTTCACTTAATTTGTACGCAAATTAAATCTATGTAGCGTTCCAAACTCATTAAATAATTACCATGATGTGGAAAATATAGAAAGTCACAGAATTAAATTTTTCTGGGAAATCTCGAAAATACTTAGTTTGGATTTTTGTATAGTTTCAACATTATTTTGTGACTTAATAGGATAAGAATATTAAAAGGACATTATCCGCAACGTAGTCTGTTATTCTTTCCAGTGTGTATTTGTTTTTGGCCTCTGTTGCTGCAAGTGCTGGTATATGTGCGTGTGTATCTGTGTGTGCCATGTTATATATTGACGTATCTGAGCCTCAAGACGTGCGCTTTACACTTCTGCGCCCCAAAAGCCAGCAACGCCAACAACAACAGCAGCAGCAGCAGCAACACCAACAATAATAATAATAATAACAGCAACAACAAGAAGAGGAACAACAACAAGAAGAAGAGGCCAAACATCATTTGCACGCGTGCTCTTTCCGCTCTTCGCTCGAGAAGAGGAAGCGTGAGACGAGAGAGAGCGAGTGAGAGGGCGAGGGCGATGGCGATGATGGCGAGAGGGAGGCGGGGCCGTGGCCCAGAGGCATCTTCGAGATACTCACTAAATATTTGCGGATAAATGGTGAAAATTTTGACTGCTTTTTATGCCCTGCTCCACGCGAACGAAGTGGTCTTGCTGCTCTACGCTTCTTCTGTTGTTGCTTTTGGCCCATTAAAGCGGCCAGGAGTTAATTTCACTCCCACTCTTTGATCTTTCTCTCCCGCACTGGCCTGTTTTACGGTTTGTTTTGCTTTGTTTGGTTGCTTTCACTTCACATTCGGTTCATTAATTAGCATTTCTCGAGTGTCACAATTAACAGTTAGCAGCGGCGATAACGGTAACAGTTACGGTTGCGGCGGAAGGACATCAGCGACTACGACCACGATTACGAATACGGCCACATTCATCTCATCGCGAGCCCGGCGCGTACGTGAGACTAGAAGCCCGACTGATTGCACTCGACATTTTTATATCCCGATGCGAATACGATATCCTGGCACTACGGCTGCTCTCGCGTCCTCCGCCGTTGTTGCTGTTGTTGTTTCGCGCGCGAAGCCAAGAATGAGAATGAGAAAGAGAACGGCAATCTCCGACTCGAGACCGAGACCGAAAAAAACAACAGAGAAGCGCGCGTGGTGGTGGTCACACTGGAAAAATACCATAATAACACGCAGCGGGAGAGAGCGTGGAGTGGAGAAGAGAGAGCGCAGAAAAATCGAAACTAAATAGAAGCAAGGGGCGGCAGGCGGCTGGGACGGGGGCCGCAAGGAGACGTGTGCGGTGCACCAAACACGTAAAATCACTTAGGCCCCAGAAACAAAAGGCCCCAGAGAGAAAGAGCGGCCAGGAGAGCGACGGAGCTGGGCATAGCGAATGGGTGGGAGTGAGGAACAACAAAGGACCCAAGGCGGCGTTGCCAGATGCAAAGGGCTGCGCTTGCCTCGTCATGATAACAGGTGGTAGCACTGTTTTTCCGCTGATAAGGTTTAACGTTTAAAACATAAAACATTTTATTGAGGTATTTAACACAATAAATATTTCTACAATGACCGAAGGAAATCAAAATCATCGCAGACCAAATATAAAAAAAAAAAAAAACAATAGAAGTATGAATGGAATGCAATACAAATACAGTTTAAATTCCCCGTGGCTTGATTTCCTTTCTTCTCTTCCCCTTTTTCACATAACAGTAAACATACTGTAATATAAGTCGGCGTCGCTGCCGCTCACGCATAGTATGCACAAAAGAGAACAGAAGAATCAGTGAAGACTAATTGTAATTATGTGTCTAAATTTAGCATTTTTTAGCTTTAAATAGCTAGTTTTTAGGTTATAGCTAATTTTGTTGCCATATAACAATATATTTTAGCTGTTTATTTTCTCATATCTAACCATAGAGTGTTCGATGTTCACTCATACAAATGCAATGTTGGCATTTGANATACTGTAATATAAACTCTCTTCCAGAAATAAAGTCAATTGTTGTCAGCTTAAAAATTCGTTTATTTTTATATCCCATCCCTGTGGGAATTATATAGTATTTCAGCTATGTAATACTTTATAATAACCTTATTATGGGAGTGTAAAGTCAGGGAGTGTAAAGTCAGCCATCAGGACTAAAATGATTATTTTTGAATACTAGTTACAGTGAAGACTCATGATTCTTACTTTATCAAGAGTGCACTGTATGCTCAAAGTTCATCAACTTTCATTTCCCCGGCCGTCAAAACGCCACCTGGCGTTCACTTTTGGCGCTATTCGTTATGAGCTGTAATCATCAAACAACAACGGTTAACCGACAAAAAATGAAATGAAAACTATGAAAACTACTTGTACTACACTCTCTCTCCGACTCTCTTCCGAACGCAGCACGTGAGACTGGAGAGGAGAAACAGAGAGCAGCAGATTGGGGCTCTCACGCGCAGCCACCACCGAAACAATAACAACAAATACAGCAAATAACGGTAACAACAGGGAGCACATCAAAAAGCAACCCTCGAATTTGTGTACAGCAATAACAAAAACAAGCGCCGCTCTTTCAAATGAATCAAAATATGGATATGGATTATAATGCGAGAGTAAAAATGGGGCACAAAGCGCGCACACACACACACGCACGCTCCCGACAAAAAGGATGAAATACTACACGTTTCTCTTTCCGACATTTTTATTTCCTTTTTTTCTCCTCGAGACTTTTGGCAAAAGTTTATGGGCAATTTTACACAGTTGCCGACAGCAATTTGCATTCACAAAAAGGCAAATCAATTTGACGAAACCTGTTACAAAGGCCAGAAAAAAGAAGATGGAAATGGCTGGCAATAAATACGTCTAGCCATCTCACTCCCACGCTCAATCAATCGAAGTGTGTACACACTCATTTGAGTGGAATTCAATCACAACACAATTAACATGCATGTGTTTACTCGCGGGCAAAAATCTCACGCACTAGATAAACTATATAACCGACCATAGAGTCAACAATAAAACCTAACGTGAAATGGCAAAAAAAAAGTTCCCACACATGCTGTCACACCTTGATTTTTTGTGCTCTTGCTATCATCAAACAGAGAATATTTGTATTTGTTTATATGTATGTACCTGAACAAAACGCATTTATATGTAGACGATTTGAGCGCCTGTGTTAGCCAACATGGAAGGACAATCCCTCCTGAGAATATTCGGATGATGGTGTAGAAAGTGTGGATTTCTAATCAAATTATTCTAACTTTTCTTTTAAGAATCCGTAAATTTGTATATAACAAGTACATAAAGATGGTAAACATTCATAGATCATAGTACCAGACTTCTTCAAAAAGGCTCAATTAGGGATTCTTTTTGTGCTTTCTAAGGACTATGTACAAGTATTTAGAATCATATTTTGTACATTTATAAACCATTTTCCTTGGCATTTAGTACTTATAGCACTAAAAAATATGCCATGTATCTTAACCATTAACAAAAAGTCTGTGTAAATAATCCCCCTAAGCTCTTTTGACCAGGTAAAACCAACCAACATTCACGTTATTCCCAACTAACGCTATTACAACTTGTCTGGAATTTCATTCACATTTTGTAGAATTTCGCCCGAAAGGTATTTTTGCGTAGCTATGCGGCAGCTGAAATGTAATTGAGTTAATAACAGACGATCGGGAAATGCACCGGAATCTATAGCACAAAATTGTTTCATCACGGACTTTTGCTTTTGGCAGAACTTTTGCATTCATTTGGTGAAATATTTTTAGTTGGCTGCATTTCCAAAGTGATGGCAACATATATTTGCCTCGCGGGGGAAAGCGGGCTTATGGAATTGTAGTAGCCAAAACAGCCGTAGAATCGGGTTTTCCAATACTTGATAATTGGCGAATAAATTATTATTTTTCCATTTTCTTTTAGCCTTCCTCATTCGATACAATTTAATTAATGTGTTTAATATTATGCAGACATTTATTTTAATTTATGATGGTCTATATTTTGAACAAACTAATAATTTTAGTATCAATTATAAATTTTCGTTTGGCCATAATTCAGATTCTCAAAATATCTTTAAGAGCCTTACCATCATTTATATGCATTTCCGGATATTTCCAGACAGGTCTTAGGGGTATAATTAACAGATTTATTTACCTGGAAA
>VNKF01005349.1:0-12088 GCA_008044355.1 Drosophila lacteicornis | reverse complement strand
ATACAAAACAGAAAATATTTTGGTTTTGTGTGGGATTGAGCTCGTGCCAATTTTGCAAAATGTAGATGCACCGGCTGCTTAAACAACTGGGTCATTACATATGTTACATATAAAGCGCCATTTTCATACTAAGTATGCTTCGACAACTGTTAATCTAATGTTGGCAGAACTGAAATAAAATTGCCAGAGATTGTCACATCTAATAGCTTCTACATTTTCTTAATGAAAATATGCTTTTTATACCCGGTACCCATAGGGTACAAGGGTATTATAAGTTAGTGCCAACCGAGAATGTATGTAACAGGCGGAAGGAGAAATCTCCGACCCTATAAAGTATATATATTCTTGATCAGCGTCACCAGCCGAGTCGATTTAGCCATGTCCGTCTGTCCGTCTGTCCGTCCGTGTGAAACAACAGATCTCAGAGACTATAAGAGCTAGAGTTAGCAAATTTGGTGACAACTTTGGAATTTGTTGCACGCAGATCAAATTTGTTTTAAAATTTGTCCACGCCCACTACCGCCCCTGAAAATCATAAAAACGTTATATTAGCTATATGCGTGATTTTCGACTTAAAATTAATAGATACAATAAATTAATAAAATAGAGACGGACGTTTCCTGAAAACTTCAATAAAATCAGATGATAAACATGGGAGATATTAGGTTTGAATTTTAACACACCGCCCTAAAGCACTGCTGTTGCAAGCTGTAGCCGACAGGTGGCGCATTCGAGCCTTGGCCGTGCGATATAATGGCGCCAATGTATGTATGTACAATGTAGTGTATGTACAATTTTAATTTGCCTTTTAGTGTGAAGCGCAAACGTTTAGGTACCGGGTATCTCACAGTCGAGCACAGTCGACTGTAGCTTTCTTACTTGTTTTAATTCCTTTGATCAAAGACTTTCTTTCATACACAAACAGAATTTATTTCACTTTTTGATTTCTGATGATTCTATCAATTGATATCGTGTTCACCGCGGGACACTTTTTTTTCCAAGGACCTTTGGGGGATTAGCTGCAGGAGTAACAAAAAAAAATATTTGTGCAAATAAAATGTTTTATTTTTAATATATATATATATATAAGATGTGAAAAATTATAGCAAAACATAAACTCCAATGAATAAATATTTCTTTAAAAAAAATCCCAAAAAACTGAATTTTTCTGACCGCCTGAATGTATATAACCCCTTAATTTAATAAAAAGGAGATAAAATAAATAAAATTCTGAAATAATATTTTTTTTTATTATTTTTTTTTTGACAATCTGTTTGTTTAAACAATAAGTAAATTGTATAATTAATATTAAATTAACAGAAATATCAGTTTTCTTTTCTGTTTGTTGAATTTATCTATGAGGGAGATCGAGAATATGATATCTTTTCAGTCTTCTTACTGTTAACCTGTTGTCTACTAGACTTAAGGCTAAATTATTTTCGTGGACTAGTTTTATTTATTTCTACTTTTATGGTTGGAATATTAAGATCTTTATGAATATTTGCTTTGGATACGTAAAAAAGAGCATTGACAATTTGTCGCAAAGTTTTTGATTGGTAACCCTGAAGTATCTCAATATTTGAGTTGCTAGAAGTTCCCCAGAGCTGTATAGCGTAGGTCCAAACAGGCTGCAGTATGGATTTGTAGAGGCGAATTTTATTTTCCAAAGTGGTTTCCGATTTTCGACTTATGAACCAGGACATTTTTAGTGTTTTAAGTCTGAGCTGCTGGCATTTTGCTTTAATGTGGTTTTTCCATGTTAATCTGCGGTCGAGATGCAAGCCGAGATACTTCACACAGGTACTTTGTGGAATTGGTGAGCCGTTAAGTGTAACATTTGGGCAGCTACCTGGTCTTAACGAAAAAGTTATTTGGACGGATTTGAGGAAGTTGATTCTAATTTTCCATCTAAGGAACCAGTCTTCAATTAGGCTTAGCTCACACTGCAGGAGTTCTGAGGCTTCATTTCTGGATGTGCTTGTGGCCAAAACGGCTGTATCATCAGCATATGTTGCAACAGTGCAGTTGTTTGTAACTGGCATGCCGGCCGTAAATAGGGTGTAGAGAATTGGTCCCAATACGCTTCCTTGTGGGACGCCTGCATTGATGAGAAGTAGTGTTGATGTGTCGTTTTTCTGTTGCACGTAAAATCATCTTTTAGTCAGATATGACTTGATCAATAAAAAGTTCGGAGCAGGTAGCCATTTCTTTATCTTGTACAATAAGCCATTGTGCCAGACTCGATCGAACGCTTGTTGAACATCAAGGAATGCAGCAGTGCAGTATCTTGCTCCTGCAATTTCTATCTATTCGATCGAGTTTATCCTCCTCTGTGAGTTTTGTAAATCTCATCAGTTTGCGCAGCCCGATTGCGTGCTCTTACCGGCTCAGATTCTCGTTGCCTCAGTTGCGATATCGAGTCTCGAGGTTTTCTTCATATCTTGGCGGTAAGAAGTATTCCCGTAATTCCGCTGTGTTCCAACAGTCACTAGCAACTCCTTCCAATCTGATTGGCATTGTCTGGACCAATTGGTCCTCTTGAATGCCGTATCCCGCTGCCCAGTTTCTGAAAGAGATTCCGACCCGGTCCCAGATCAGAACATTAGAGAATTATGCAGTGAATGAGTATCTTAGGATTTATTAACGTATTAGGTACAGGGTGCGAAAAGAAGCAAGCCGGAGCGGGGCCGGAAAGCCTGGGCGTCCACAGGTGGCGAGGTCGTCAGCTCGGGTCTTTTGTTGCCAATGCCGGGGTACTACGGCGGTCGGGGCCCAGCTGCCGGGGTCAGACCCTGTCCGATGGTTGTGGATGCTTCCTGTGGGCGAAATAGAAAACAGTTTCAAACCAGCAAGTTTACCTCCCAGTGTCGCCCCTGAAAGTATGCTACAGAGAGCTAGCGGCGACGGTGGCTTGCCTGTCTTCGGAGCTTGCCTGTCTCCGAAAGTCTACCAGTTGCAAGATAGTTTTGGAGGCTCCTAAAGTCTACCACTTGCGAGAAGTGCGGATCGGCGGGCCGAACCGGGATAGCGAAGACTCTCAAGTCTTCCAGGTGAATCGGCAGGCCGACTCGTAAGTTGTGGAGATTCTAAAGTCTACCAGAGGGGGCGGGGAAAATACCACGGGGATAACTAACTACAAATGTATGAATGCGGAATGCGGATCCGAAGATCCTGTCCCCAAAACGACTCTTGGTACTGGATTTATGTTTTGGTTTATAATAACTATTTTTGCTCGTTTAAGCGTCACAAGGTTAATTGCTTAAAAAAATAGTAACTTTTAACAAAAACCCATATCCTTCGATTAAAGACTAGTTTTTAATGCCAAAAAGAAAAAATCCAATTTGCATCAATATCCACAGAGTGGTTTTTGAGTTATAGTGGTCACCTAATGAAAAAAAAACAGTTTTCAGAAAAACACGCTTAAGGTTTCACAAACAGTTCTTCACTCCACGGCGCGACATTCTGATTTTCAACTTAAAAAATATTTATCGAATCTTAGTACAATTTTTTTTATAACAGGCAACTATCTAAACTTTAAGAAACTACAAAAAAAGAATCGATTTTTCAAAAATTCTAAGTGCATCTACCCTTAAGTGTCAAAATTCTTATTTTTGTAATTTTCAAAATGTTTAATTCAGTAAATCGGAAATAACTAAGGCTATCGATCCTCGAAGAATTTGTTTGAAATAAGCCTTTTTTAAACAGTTTTAAGACGTTTTTTTTATTTTCTAAAAACGCATTTTTTTTAAACACGTACCATTTTGCCAAAAATCAAAATATCCTACGAGGATCGATCAATTTATTAATTTATTGACAAAATATCAGATCGGTGCCCGGCCACGGAAATATTGGGTCTAAGGAGAAGTGATACACGACAGCCATTTTGTTTTTGTTACACAAAAATCGAAAGCCATTTCGAGTAAATGTATCACACAATAACACCTCTTTTACAAATATTGGATTGGCCCTTCCATTTGGCAAAAAAAAAATTCTTAAAATCTGCTTTTTTTGAGCTACTTAAAAGGGGGACACTTAATTAAAAAAAAGGGGGAAAAAATAAATAAGAATCTGAAATAATATATTTAAAAATTTAAAAAATTCCTTGGATTTTGCGGGATTTGAACTCAGACCTTTCTTGCATAAAAAACATTTGCCCAGCGCTAAGACCTCTAGGCTATGCATGGGTACTAGTTCAAGCGGCTATTTATTTAAAAAAGTATTGAAGTAGTATCATATAGTATGTATTATTTCAAATTGCCTTTTAATGTAAAGCACAATCGTTTAGGTAACGAGTATCTCACAGATAGATTTCTTAATTGTTTTATTATATTTGGTAATGTTTTTATTAATACATTTTAAGTTGTTTTTATTAGTTAATTTACAGCCGTATGTGACCGACAGTGAGATACCCGGTACTCAAAGCATTGTGGGTGAAATTATGGAAAAAATAAAATGTTGACAAATGAAAACAAATGTTGCTAGAAACATGTTGAGCAACACTGAAAAAAGACAAATGTTGAGCAACACGCATTGGTGGTGTCAGAAGAAGAAGAAGAACAGAACCTTTATTGATTAATAACTTTATTTCATTGTATTTATTTCATATTTATATACTTAAAACAATAGCTTAGGTATACGATTTTCATGATTTTCGAAGACGGTTTTGGGCGTGGCCAAATTTGATCTATTGTATGAGTCAACGACTGAGTCTGGCTAAATCGACTTGGCTGGTATTACTGATCAAGAATATCGATAAATTATGGGGTCGCAGTTTACACGAAGATAAACTATTTACGTTAAATTAGGACATCAAAGGGCAGTTTATCTATAAAACCATAGTAAAATGTAATTTAATTTTTGTGTATATCGAACATATCTTAGGTTCCCTTCTGAAAATTTCACTTCTGGAGCCATTCAAAGCAACTTGGACAAAATACTATTGCACATTTAAGAAGCAAAAGCGCGAATTCACCATGCTCCAGTTTAATCAAATGAATCATAATTTTGCAAGACCAGAAACTCGCGAAGACGAAAAGCTAACGCTTTATTCCTGCCATCGCCGGGCGTCCGAGTTTGAGAAGCGGTTTTGCTTTGATTTGACTTTTAAAGAAAAACCTGGATTAGTTTACACTTTTCAAGCTTTAAGTGAAAAAGATCATTGCTATTGGCTTAGCGCGATGGATGGAACGGAGCCGGTAAGTAAACATAAACCTCTTCAAGTGTTTTTAATTTGTATGCCCTTGTAGAGGGTGTTGGGTCAAAACCCAGTTAGTAGATATTTTTAAATAATTGAATTTCGGGTTTTCTGAATGTTAGTTAATATAACAGCTGTTACTGATCTTACAGTTACTGATGCTGCCAACTCGTACGAACGAATGAGTGGCAGATAGAAAAGAGATAAGAGAGAAGAAATACTTGAAGTTGAAAAGCCAGGAGAAGTTGAAGTGAGGAGGAATTATAATTAAAATTATCATTGAAATTATACAATTAAACTAGCACCATCCGACTTTTATTTGTACTCAAGAAAAACCTCTTGTTTTAACATTTTTGCGACCGTGACAGAACTTGTGTCATTTTATTTGGTTAATTTGTTGTGATGGTTTTGGTTATGTTCCCCGCCATCTTTTAACTTGCTCAATTTTCGCACGCGCTTTTACGATCTTTGCCCTGCCAATTTTTTCGTACATTCGCGCATCGCGTTCGCTGCCGGTCTACCCAGCGTCCGCTTTACATTGTCGTTCGCACATCTACACTAGTGCTCGGCGCAGCTTTGTGCATATATCGGAGCCTCTGCCGGTTACACTGGCTTCCCGCTGCAGCAGTCCCTGCCACTGTTCGCGGCCGCTGCTGATCAACATATAGCCTGGACATCGTTGGAGTGGCCACACCATCCTCCAAGTCTCACAGTCATAGTTGGAGCCGACATCTCGGTCCTCCACTTATAGATCACCCAGCAGGGAGCACGCCCAGCATACATAACCTCAATCGGCCTTGGTTTGCGCTCTCCTCTTTGTCCAGCCGTTTGCACCGCTGTTCGGCGAGCCAAAACTTGTCACTACATCTCGTCGTCTCGCTCGCTCTCACATACCTTGTCAAGCAATGCATTGCCAGCTCGAAAATAAATAAAGTAAACAAACATCTACAAAATGTCTTCACTGGAGAAACTTAAAACTCAGCGAACGAGTGCTCGGAGGAACCTTATGCGTATGAGCAAATCAGTGGAGCCTGGTTTGAACTTATCTCCGTTGGAACTATCTTGCCGTTTGTCGATTTTGGAATCGTATTTTAAACTCGCTTTATCCACACAGGAAGCCATAGAGCAAATGTATCCAGCTGAGCTGCAGCGCAATAGCCGTTTCGACTTAGAGGAGTTATTCATCCACTTTCAAGAACAACTTGGACCAGACGCAAATAGCACTGGCTTCACGAAACCACGTTTAATTTAATCCACGTTTAATCTTCAGTCAAGCTTCCGCGCTTAGCGTTGCCAACATTTGACGGCAAGTACTGCGAGCACCAAAACTTCATTACGTCGTTCAATCAAGTCGTAGGCCACCAGCCATCAATGTCTAAGTTCGAGAAGTTCAACCAGTTGTTAAACTGTCTTCGAGGATCCGCCCTAGAAACGGTTCGAGCATTCCAGGTGACCGCAGACAACTACACGAAGGCTCTGGATCGCTAAAAGCAGGTCAGCAGTTGCGCAGCCTAATCGATAATGCATCCGCATTATACTTGTACAACTCGTTGCGTTCGTTGGGCACCGAGTCAGAAATCTGCCAGGCAATGCTTATCTCCATAGTCATGGGAAAGGTGGACCAGGAGACCAAGAGGAAGTGGAATGAGTCGCTGGATTATACCATCTTGCCTTCATGGGATAACTGCGTCCATGTCGTCGAACGTCATTGTCAATATTTGGAATCGGATAAGAAGCCTACTGCTGAAGCCTCTATGAGCCAACCAGGTCCCGCTCGCAGAGAAACCAGGCAAGTCTGTCCTTCAATTGTACAACACAAACTTGCAACATCTGTTCAAATACAAATACAAGACCTTTAGATGCCCAGAACTAATCAATCTCGCCCTAGATAATCGCCTCAATGCAGTACAACGCCACAAGGTATGCATTAATTGCCTTGGCAAGGGTCACCTTGTCGCCAACTGCCCGTCAACGCAGAGATGCCGCACCTGTGCGTTAGCGCATCATTCATCGACTCTCACCTGGGTCGGTCGCAGCACCCTTGTCACAACCTCAAGCGGAGTCTGCACAAGTTTCGGACGTAGTCACGGAACAGCGTTCCGATTGTGTCATCATGGCCACAGCACTGGTTCTGGTCAAGGATGCATCTGGATGCTACAAAATAGGAAGAGCGCTTCTAGACTCCTGTTCTCAGGTGAATTTCATATCCGAGGAGTCCGCCCAAAGTTTTCGACTGCCACGGAGCAAACGAAACCTAGAGATTCGTAGCATTGGGGAGACACAAACTCAAATCAAACACCATGCAACCACTAATATCAAGTCGAGGCACAATGAATTCGAGCTACTCCTTGATTTTTGCGTGAATTTACACATCGCTTATCACCCAGATTCGGAAATTGACATCTCCTCGTGGAATCTTCCGCAGCACTCAACGCTTGCCGACGAAAACTTTAACAAGCCTCGCCGCATCGATTTGCTTTTAGGCACGGAAACCTTCTTCGATATCTTAGCAGTCGGACAAGTTAAATTAGGAAAGGATCTGCCCGTACTCCAGAAAACGCTACTTGGATGGATAGTGTCTGGTCGATGTCGAGCTCATCCCAGAACACTACATCCGTATTCATCTATCGTACTAGACGAAATTGACGAAAATCTGAAACGGCTATGGCGCATCGATCATGTGGAGCCTCCCGAGAATACACTTACACCGGAGCAGCGAAACTGTGAGGAGTTCTATAGAAAACCGGTACAACGCAGCTCAGATGGTCGATTGGAAGTATACTGCCATTTAAGGATGCACCTACCGCTCTCGGAGCCTCATTCGACACCGCCAGAAGGAGATTCTTATCGCTCGAGTGCAGCCTAGGCAAAAGGTCTGTGGTAAGGGCCAAATATGTCAAATTCATGCAGGAGTTTCAAGATCTGGGACACATGAGTCTCGTGAGTCACTCGCAGTTAAACACTTCGCATTATTATATTCCGCACCACTGCGTGCTTAAGCCTAATAGCACATCAACGAAGCTTAGAGTGGTTTTCGACTTGCAAGACAACGTCCCAGAAATCGCCCAACGATCTTTTAATGGTCGGACCGACCATTCAGCCAGATCTTTATACATTTCTCCTTCGTTTTCGTATACATCGCTATCATCGCAATCACTGCTGCTGTGGTTAAGATGTTCCGCCAAGTCAACGTGTCAGCCTAGGATCGCAGATTTCAATACATCCTTTGGAGAGATTCGCCATCGCAACCATTAAGCACCTTCTAATTGAATACCGTAACGTATGGTACGGCGGCTGCGCCGTATCTGGCCATACGCAGCATGTCATATCTGTCATATATGGCTAAAGCCATCAAATCGTCGTTCTCCGTAGATGACTTCCTGGGTGGAGCGGATACTGTAGAGGAGCTACATCAAATCAAAAGGGAAGTTACAACGATTCTACAGGATGGCTAATTGGAACTCGTAAAATGGCATTCGAATCACGGTAAGTTTGTCGATGACAAGAGTAGAGTGAGACCATGTTACCAAGCGCACGATCTTGTCCATAGCATCGTCGCTGTTTGATCCGTTGGGATTAGTTACTCCCATCATCATCGTGGCAAAAATCATCCTGCAGGAGCTGTGGTTACTAAAACTACACTGGGACGAGTCAGTACCCGAAGGAATCCATACAGCTTGGCTGTCCCTGCTTGGGTCGCTTACGTCGTTGGAGTCTATCGCAATACCACGATATTGTCTCTAACCAGCTATATTCACTCTTCAGATACACGGTTTTTGTGATGCCTCCATCAGAGCGTATGGATGCTGCATCTACGCTCGCACACTTGGATCAGATGGGCTAATCAAGGTACAGCTAATCACATCCAAGTCCAGAGTTGCTCCCACCAAGAAGCTATCTCTGCCTAAACTAGAGCTGTGCTGAGCACATCTGTTAGCACAAGTTTATCAGAAAATCATTAGAATCTTCGCAGATAGAGAGCCAACCTCGTACTTATGGTGCGACTCTCAAATTGTTCTACATTGGAATCGCCAACACTCAGCCACATTATCTACCTTTGTCGGCAATCGAATTGCTGAAATTCAAGAAAAAACGTCAGATTGCCACTGGAGACATGTTCAAACCCACTGTAACCCGGCTGATATCCTCTCCAGAGGCTGCACCATCGCCGAGTTGGAACAATAGATATGGTTTGAGGGGCCTGAGTTTCTACGCCAAGCATCATTGGCCTAAGGACAGTAACGACACCATTGACATTGACCTGGAAACTGTGCAACTGGAGAAAAGAAAATCAACCTTTGCCGTACAAACGACCAGTAATCAACTGATTGAAGGAATCTATAAATTCAGTTCGTACCATCGCTGCCTACTAGTCGTCGCCTGGATGTACAGGTTTATTCAGCGCTGCCGTAAACTGACGTCATTCCAGTCGCCATCGCCAACGCCAGCCTAATTGCAGCGGGCGCTACATTGTATCGTCTGGAATATTCAAATCAATCACATCGCTCAAGAAATGTCATCGGTCCTGAAGGGTCTGCCGATTTGCCCTAACCTTAAAAATCTCAGTCTCTTTCTTCAGGTCATAGATGGTTTCCAACTTCTAAAGGTCGGAAGGCGCCTGGAGTTAGCAGACTACCCAGAGACCCAAAGGAATCCAGTTCTGCTCCCAGGTAAGGATCCCTTCGTATCACAGTTCGTTCGCCGTCTCCATCTCCAAAACTATCACGCCGGACCAAGGACACTCGTCGCTTTAATTCGACAACAGTTTTGGATAGTAAACGCAAGAGACTTAGCGCGACAAGTCGTTCGTTCATGCATACATTGTCGCCGCTATCGACCAACTCTCGAAAAACAGCTAATGGGGCAAGGAGCGAATCACACCGTCTCGGCCATTTTCAAGCTGCGGAATAGAGTTTTGCTGACCAATCAACGCCTATTTGCGCATTCGGGTAAGCCTCCCACCAAGGCATACCTAGCCGTCTTCGTTTGCTTTGCCACGAAAGCTATACATGTCGAAGTGGTATCAGACCTCACGACGGATAGCTTCATTGCATCACTCAAACGCTTCATTGCCCGACGCGGACTGCGCTCGGACATATTTTGTGATAACGCTACAAATTTCGCAAGAGCTAACAACAAACTAGAAGCCTTGAAGCAGTTTTTTTTTTAAGGAAGAAACGACTGAATCAATCCATAATTTTTGTCGCACTGAGTTCATGAACTTCCATTTTATTCCGCCCAGGGCTCCACATTTCGTGGGCATATGGGAAGCTGCAGTCAAAAGCGACAAGGGACTGCTCAATCGCACTCTTCGAGACACCAGACTAACATTCGAGGAGTTAGCCACAGCAGCTGCTGACGTCGAGGCGATCTTGTACTCTTGCCCATTAACGCCGCTACCAACAGACCCAAACGACCTGGCCGCTCTCACTTCCTAGTGGGCGACGCACTCCGAGCTCTACCAGAAGTTCCACCAATTGACGACAATCTGGACAAGTTGGATCGATGGAAGAAGGTCAGCGCCATAAAGCATCACATCTGGAACTGCTGGAGCACAAGTGTATAAACGAGCTCCAAGTTCGCACAACCTGGACGAAGACTGCACCAAATCTAGCTGTCAACGACATGGTCATTGTTCACGAGGATAATCTTCCCCCACAACAATGGCTTCTTGGCCGCATAGTCAGTACCATCGCAGGATCGGACAACATCGTGCGCGTAGCCAACGTACGCATTGCCAAGGGAATCATCCGCCGCCCTATACGAAAACTCGCCCTATTACCTGTCTCTTGAAAGTCAATCGCATACTTTCAGGGGGGCCGGTATGTTGGGTCAAAACCCAGTTAGTAGATATTTGTAAATAATTGAATTTCGCGCCTTCTGAATATTAGTTAATATAACAGCTGTTACTGATCTTACAGTTACTGATGCTGCCAACTCGTACGAACGAATGAGTGGCAGATAGAAAAGAGATAAGAGAGAAGAAATACTTGAAGTTGAAAAGCCAGGAGAAGTTGAAGTGAGGAGGAATTATCATTAAAATTATCATTGAAATTATACAATTAAACTAGCACCATCCGTCTTTTATTTGTACTCAAGAAAAACCTCTTGTTTTAACAGAGGGTATTATAATTTTAAAACTCAGTGAAAGCAGAGGTCGCAGATACAGTTACCCGTTTGTGATTGTCCCAAAACGAGTTTAATTTTTTGACCGTTTGAGCACAAAGTCACAGATGATCGGCCTCCAATCGGCCTTTAGGCAACGATCAATCTGTCCGTTTGTCCGTATCCGTCCAAATATTCTCTTCCCAAGTGAACGGTGATTTTGTTTTGAGCATCGAGTGTGTGTTAAAACTTTTTTAAACGCATTGTCGATTTATTTAATGCTTCTAATCTTAATCTTCTTAAATTTTCCGTTTAGTTCACGTGTGCCTGGAGCTATTTTGGTATACTAAGAACCAGTTTACAAAAAAAAAAAAATGGCCCCCAAATTACGAAAATAGCGTTACGTGGGCTGCTACATATATTTCTGGCCTAATAATGAAAATACGAATATTTATTAAGGAAAATAGTTTTATTGTTTTTCAAAATATTCTCCATCAAGATTTACACACTTTTGCATGCGCTCAAACCAATTTTCGAAGCACTTTTTCCACTCTGATTGACACACCTCAAAAACATGGTTTTTGAATGCTTCAACAGCATCTTCTGGCGACGAAAATCGTTGACCACGCATTTTCTTCTTGATGTGAGGGAATAAAAAGAAGTCATTTGGTGCCAAGTCAGGACTGTACGGCGGATGACCCATCAATTCGACGTTTTGGCCAGTCAAAAAGGCGCTGGTTTGAGCCGATGTGTGAGAGCTCGCATTGTCATGGTGCACAATGATTCGTC
>VNKF01005348.1:0-14633 GCA_008044355.1 Drosophila lacteicornis | reverse complement strand
TTGTCACTTTTTGCTATTTCTAAATTCATTTTTAAGTTAATTATATCGCGTGCAAAACATACGAAATGTTTGCAATTTTTTATAAAATCTTCTCATTGATATCTATTAAAAATAGAATAAGTTGTGTGAGGTAAAAAACATATGGATAACTTGTACCGTTCGCGATGTACCGTTAGAAATCTGAAATAAGCTAGATAATAGTTATAATTAAAAAAACCCTCCATAAATGTAAAGCTATATTATTTTATTGTGGTATAAGCGTTTTTTCTTTTGAATTACTCGTCACATTCTTTCGCAATTTCAAGCTGAAGTCAAACATGACTTACAGTGCTGAACTAAAGTGTTGGCACAGGTGCAAATGTCAAATTTATGCACCATGTACCATTTAAATGATTCAATTTTGTCACTTTTTGCTATTTCTAAATTCATTTTTAAGTTAATTATATCGCGTGCAAAACATACGAAATGTTTGCAATTTTTTATAAAATCTTCTCATTGATATCTATTAAAAATAGAATAAGTTGTGTGAGGTAAAAAACATATGGATAACTTGTACCGTTCGCGATGTACCGTTAGAAATCTGAAATAAGCTAGATAATAGTTATAATTAAAAAAACCCTCCATAAATGTAAAGCTATATTATTTTATTGTGGTATAAGCGTTTTTTCTTTTGAATTACTCGTCACATTCTTTCGCAATTTCAAGCTGAAGTCAAACATGACTTACAGTGCTGAACTAAAGTGTTGGCACAGGTGCAAATGTCAAATTTATGCACCATGTACCATTTAAATGATTCAATTTTTTTTAAATAGTTAAATTAAACATTTGTGTATTCATTGGCACAATTAAAAAAAAAAAATGAACGTATTTCGTGAAACAAAAGTCTTGTCACAGTTGCCTTACTTATTTGAATTTTTCTTATTTTAAGCCTAATCTAGTAATTTTTTTTTGGGAAATTGATAACGGAACTCTCTTAACCATATGGCGTCCAAAAGTTTATGAAAAATAAAAAAATTTTAAGGTTATTTTGACTTTTGTCTAAATTATCTCAGAATTAAGCATAAGGACACAGAAATCAACGTATTTCAGCGAAAAAAAAGTCCTAAAAAGTCCTGAAGGGACTTTGGGTTTTTGCGTCTTTTCGCATCCGTTGACCTTTTTTACAGCCTAAATATGATACAATTGCATAAACTTGGCTATTTCGTAATAAGATTAGCCTTCATTGTACTTGTTAAGGACTTTTTTTCGCCGAAATTCGTTGATTTCTGTGTGCTTATGCTTAATTCTGAGATAATTCAGACAAAAGTAAAATAACCTTTAAAAATTTGTATTTTTCGTCAACTTTTGGACGCCATATGGTTAAGGGGAAGTTCTGTTATCAATTTAAAAAAAAAAATCCCAGATTATGCTTTAAAAAAGAAAAATTCAAATAAGTAAAACAACTGTGCCAAGACTTTTGTTTCACGAAATACGTTCAATTTTTGTTTAAGTTTAAATAGTTTTAAGAACGTTAAAAAAAGTATTAAAAAATAGTGGCAATGAATACACAAATGTTTAATTTAACTATATACAAAAAAAATTGAATTGAAAAATTTAAATTGACATTTGCAACTGTGTCAACACTTAAGTTCAGCACTGTATATATTTTGTACCGTTCGCGATAAATTGTTTTCTTAAAAAAAATCTAAACGACAATTTCCCAAAGCTTGTATTTTAGAATACTAGTAAAATGCATTGCTCGTGCAAAAAAACATTTCTGAAAATATAATTTTTGTCATATTTTTTCGACTTTAAGAATGTGGCGTTCGCCATCCTACAAATTCCATTACATATGAAGATTTTATTCTTATACATAGTTTATATTAGTATATTGTATTCTTATTCGATCCGTTTTCTTCTATTAATTTCTTTGTAGTCCCATTACGATAGCATGACAGACATTGAACAGCAACAGCATCTACAGAATGTCCAAAGGTTGCAGCATGAAAGCTGCCTCCAAGAGTTGCATAACCAGCTGAGTAATCAGTTTGGTTCGTCGGTTCGATTCCCAGCACCACCTCCAACGCCACATCAACATCAGGCTGGAGTTACTACTGTAACTTCAGGTAACTTGGTACCATTCCTTCCCGCCTTTTTGCAACCACAACCAATGCCCAACCAGGCACAACAACAGCTGTTACAGCTAATGCCACCAGGACCTGGTCACCCGCAATATGATCCCTCTAGCGGACACAAAATGTCATCAATGGCTCCATCCATGTGGTCTACAGCAGCAGTTGCTGCGGCGGCTCATATACAGGCTGCCCTCGCTGCAGCAGCTGTTGCCGCAGCATCCAATAATAATAATAAAATGAATACTAATAATAATAATAATGATCCAGCAACAAGCATTGATCTCGACGGTGGAAAACGAAGATGTGGGAATGGTAATGGATCATCATCGTCTGCTATGTCAAGACCAGAGTCCCCACAATATGAAAATCATCATCATCCTTATGCCATCTCCATATCCTATAGTCACAATACACCGCCAGAGTCGCCAACGAACAATCGAACTATCGAATGTTCAAAGACGGATTATCTCTCTGAATCAGTTGAAGACTCTGAAATGGATGCACCATTGAATCTAACCAAGCCAAAGGTGTCGCCATGCTCTTCTCCGACAAGTTGCCATCATCACAAGGAACATAACCACCATCATAACTCTGAAAGCCTTACAACTACATCCTCCCTTGTATCTAGTCCTCCATTAAGCTGGCAACATCAAGGGCCAGGACATCAGTTTAACGAGATTGAATCACCTCTTATGAAAAGTCATGTAAGTATGACGATCAAAAGCTTGACTTAAAATTAAGAAAATACTCGATTATCTAGAGGTTTATTCACCAATTGGTGGGAATTTTGTGGTGATTGTGTCTGCCCGGCCTCTGCCGTCCCACGCACAGCATAATATTAGTATCTCTTCGGTAAGCATTCGCAAAATGTGAACAAGTACCAGCTTGGCCGGATGGTAATATTGAGGCTAAATCACTTTTGGAGTTAAATAACTAATTATGTTGGCATATCTAATTTGTATGAAATATAGCAACAAACTTTTGCAATTTTTCTCATATCAAGCTACTTATGAAAAAAGTGTCGCGTGCGACAGTAATTCAAAATCAATTTAAAAAAAAACAACCCAATATTTTAAAGTCGTACAAACTACATTATCAAGAAATATTAATAAGTAACATTTTTAAATTAACTGCATCAAAATCTTCGATAAGGTTTAGCTGAAATCAGGGTTTGAACAGGCTTTCGAGAACGTGACTTCTGTCTGAGTCGCGTGCGAATGCCTTAGTTTTTTGCGCTTATCTTGAAAATTAAATTTTGCCCGTAAACATCAATCTTTGTTCAAACTATTGGCCTTACCAAAAGTTATAAAATAAAATATTGACACATGGTTTTTTTCACTTTGAATACGTTCGAATGTCACATTTGACATCAGAGAATTACCCATATACCAAACAAAAACACCTACGTGTATCGAGGTAAGATAAATGTGACGATCGCACATTCAACTCAAAAAATTTATGATCCTGTGACAATTAATAGGTATTTAAAAAATATATATTAATTGGTTTAAAAACTACTATTATAACTTTTTAAATAACTATTAATCGTCTCAAAATTTGGTATCAGACATCGTCGACATCTTACATCTTACATCTTTTACATCTTACCTCGTTAAGGTGTTTTCGTTTGATAATAAACTAAAAACTGTAAACCGAGAATAGCGCAGAAACAAATAATTAAAAATGGTCATCACTATGCTAGCTGCGTTGTCTTCAGTACCGCTCTGAATCGTTGAGGAACCCTAGGACCGCTGTAATCTTCAGCTTTCCAACCTCTCTCAGCGATTCTAGCTGGTAGGCACCGAAATGACGTGCTCTGATCCTGTTAAGTGCTGGACTCTTGCAGAGCAGATGCTCTGGTGTCTCCTGTTCCGTTGTGTCTTTGCAGCTTCTGCAGTCTGCATTGTATTGTCCCATCTTCATTGCGTTCCGATCGCCCAATGACCGGTGGACACTGATGTAATCCTGCTGATATCCCGTTTACTATTGGATATCAGTTCCTTAGTCCGATTACCATTGATCTCTTTTGTTGACATTCCTTGTTGGCTATCATTCTAAAACGAGAAAGAAAGCTAACTTCGGTAAACCGAAGTTGGTATACCCCTGCAGTCTGCAATTGGATCATTGAAAATCGAACCATTTTAGTAATGTTGTAAATTTTACATTTTACATGTAGAATTTTAAATTTTCATATAAATCGACGGATCGCTTCTATGGCAGCTATATGATATAGTGATCCGATCTTAATAAAATTAAAACCGTAATTCTAGAAGCATAAAAAACTGCTATATCTCAAAATTTATAGAAATACGTGTAAAAACAGAGAAGTTAAAATTGTTGAGATCTGAGATCCTGCATCCCTCTAGTTTCTGTACTGCCAGCCCTGCCTGCTCGGGCTACTTCGGCTGCTTTTTCTTTACCTGGGATGTCGTTATGTCCCTTCACACAAGTAATTTGTACGTCGTTGTGTTCGGCAAGATTGTTTAGGGCGCACATGCATTTTGCCACTAACCGCAAGTTTGTTTTCACGGCGGTAAGAGATTATAGATTATAGCCGCTTGACTGTCCGAGTAGATCCAAACCTTGGTATCCCTGAGGTCAGCCTGAGTCAAAGGCCTTAGGTTATAAATAAATAAATAAAATATACACGCAGCTCCAACTCGACTTAAATAACCTTCACCTTGTGAGAAATTTATATGCTACTGCTTAATCCTTATAAGTGTAATTCAATGACCTTTTATCGATCCAGGCCTTTCATTTATAGCGCATATCGCACTTGAACGCAAGATTTGGTTAGAGACCTGTGCTTTGTTTGACCATAAAATCTTTTTTGATCGCCACATCTGCACTATATCCAATAAAGCTAAGAGTGTATTAGCTTTTATAAAATGCTGGTACAAGGATTTTGACGATTTAGTACCTCCCACACTTGACATCAGCTCCATTGTCTGCTCAACAGCAGCTGTGTATCACCAGAATAGGACCGAATCCGTCCTACACAAGATAGTCAATGGATTTGTTGACTCTATCCACTAAAATGTGTCCTGGAGACCTTCTCCAGAACTTCCGTCGGATATCATTGACGGTGTGCTGGTCAGACTACTCCCATACCGCCGCATTCTGTGTGCTTTGTGATAAGTACAGTGACCTTTACCACTTACCACTGACCACTTTACCACTTTGAGTGTTCTGACGAAACGAACTTCCGTAACGTCATTGATTTCCTATTCAAAACTGCACATCAATCCTGTTAATATATATATAATTTAGTTCATATATTTTGGTTTATTGAAAGGTATACTATGTATATATAATACTACAGAGCCTACCCGGGTGCAATAGAGACTAATTCTCATCGTCGCTATTATGATGACAAAAAACAAGTGGGAAAGCTACAGTCGAGTGTGATCGACTGTGAGATACGGTACCCAAATCATTGTGGGTGAAATTAAATAGCACAAGAACATGGAAAAAAGAAAATGTTGACAAATGAGAACAAATGTTGCTAGAAACATGCTGAGAAACACTCAAAAAAAAAGACAAATGTTGCTAGGACCAATGTTGCCAGGCTTCTTCATACACCAAAATTTTATTGTTTAATAACTTCCATGTTTATCATCCGATTTTACTCAAATTTTTAGAGCACGTCCGCGAAGGCCTACTTATTTATTTTATCTATTTACTTTAAGTCGACTATAGCTTATATAACATTTCTTATGATTTTCGGGAGCGGAAGTGGGTGTGGGCAAATTTTAAAACATACTTGATCTGCGTGCAACATATTCCAATGTTGTCACCAAATTTGGTAGCTCTAGCTCTTATGTCTCTAAGATCTGTTGTTTCACACGGACGGACAGACAGCCAGACGGACATGGCTAGATCGACTTGGCTGGTGACACTGATCAAAAATATATATAGCAGATATAGCAGTTTTTTATGGTTCTAGTTTACGCTTTTAATTTCATTAAGATCGGACCACTATATCAAATAGCTGCCATAGAAGCTATCGGTTGATTTATATGAAAATGTAAAATTCTACATGTAAAATGTAAAATTTACAAAAATCTTTATTTTTTCAACATTACTAAAATGGTTCGATTTTCAATGATCCAATTGCAGACTTCGGTTTGCCGAGGTTAGCTTTCTTTCTCTTTTTCACTTCATTAGGTGTATGCTGAAAGGGGCTCGATCGCTAATTTGGACGGACTATTGAAAAGGACCCATCGAATGTTAATATCTTTTTTTCGAAAAGTGATATTTTGCCAACCCTTGACGGTTCAAATAAATAAAAGGCATTCATGTATATATCGATTTTTATTTCATATTCGGTGTTTAGTGTTAGTATGATTGAAAAATACCTAAATGTTCAATATTGTTGCATTGACCGAAACATGTCTGGACAACCCGCTGTACAATAAGATCTGTGTGTGATCTTGACATATAATCGAGTCTTGATTTAAGTATGAGAAATTAGACCTCGAGTTAGCTTCACCTTCAAATTGCAGGATTTTTTTTAGATAAAGGATTTTATGCGAATATATTGGACTTAAACGACAAAGAAAGAGACTGGGACTTAAAGATAAATTGTTATATTTATGTATATATAATTAATTATACATAATTACATAATTAATTATATGTAACTGTCAAAATAAATATAAGCTTACAAATATATTTATATTTTTGGTTTCAATAGGAAAAGTATTTTGTATAAGAAAAACGTTCACAGTGAACAGTTGTAGGTTTGTAGGTTTCAGAAGGCCTGTTTTAGGTTAGGTTAAGTTAATCCTAGAAATCCATTTTATAAAAAGGTTGGTATATATGTATTTATGGTAGCTGATATGGTATCAGTATGATATAGTTGTCCGATCTTAATGAAATTAAAACTGCTATATCTTGAAATTTATAAAAATACGTTGAAAAACAAAGAAGATATAATTTTTGTTTCATTAATTTTCCGATCATTCCTATGGCAGCTATAAGATACAGTGGGCCGATTTCAGCTGTTCCGACATATTTTACTAACTGCAATAGAAACGTTCATTAAGATCAAACTGAGAGATTAGTTTGCGTAGCAACGGACAGACGGACATGGTGAGATCGACTCGGTTGGTGATGCTGATCAAGAATATATGTACTGCAAACTTCTGGACTAAATTATAATACCCTGCAAGGATTTAAAAATCGATCCATTTTGGTTAAATTAAAAAAAAGATACATTTTTCATGTACATTTTTCCATTTTCATATAAATTAGCCGATAGCTTCTAAGGCACCTATAAGATATAAATGTGCGATCTGGCCCGTTCCGACATACATATTAACTGGAACAGAAATAAGATGATTTTGAAAGTCCAGATAGACGTACATGGCTAGATCGACTCGTCTGGTGATGCCTATCAAAAATATGAAGTACATATATTAGGTAGGAAATGCTTTCTTCACTGCTTTGCAAACTTCTGATCATACCCTGCAAAAGGTATAAGAAGGAGAAATGCATAGCGAACATTTTTTTTTTAAACATTGCATAAATAAAAGCGCATACTGTGAGTGTGCTGCCAGAACCTGGGCAGATGCATTCGCCAGCTCGCGAAAGGCTTGTGCGCACCACTGCTTTAGAGGTAATAGCTTTGTAACTATTAATATCGTAACAAATAAGAAACACATTATTTTTACTTTAATGTTTACGAAAAGTGTAGTCTTTATAGTATTGTTTTATTTTTGTATCTCTTTCAAGGGTCGAGGAGTGTGGAATACTGCCGTTGGGGGAGGATCACGAGCAATGCGTATAAGTCGCGACTCCATAAATAGTTGCGGTACAAATTCTGAAAGATCAACAGCTCTAGACCCCGAAAATGCCAATCTTGGACAACCCATAGCTCCTCCGCCGCCATCGACATCATCATCACTACCACTGAGGCAGGGCAATGGACATAGTCACGGCCATAGTCATGGGCACAGTAAGCCTCATATTAAACGGCCAATGAATGCGTTTATGGTTTGGGCCAAAGATGAGCGAAGAAAGATATTAAAAGCATGCCCGGATATGCATAACTCAAATATATCGAAGATTTTGGGTGCCCGTTGGAAGGCTATGTCGAATGCTGATAAACAACCCTACTACGAAGAGCAATCGCGTCTCTCCAAACTCCATATGGAACAGCATCCCGACTATCGTTATCGACCGAGGCCGAAGCGCACCTGCATTGTTGATGGAAAAAAGATGCGTATATCGGAATATAAGGTGTTAATGCGAAACCGACGGGCAGAGATGAGGCAACTCTGGTGCCGAACGGGCGGCGTTAGTGGAGATTCAGGTTCAGGAAATGCCTGTGCTGATCCTGGAGGAGGAGGACCTGGGTCCAATGTCCAAGCTGCGGCTGCTGCTGCTGCCGTAGCTGCGTATCATTTGCAGGATATTAGCCACGCGGTGGCACCTTCCTCGCAGCAACTCTTCTATCCTCCGGAAAGCTTATCACCCTCGGGCTTTTCCTCCTCTGATGACATAGAGTTGGCGTCAACACAGCGTGAATTATTGGATGACTAAAAAAATAGTGAAAATTTAAAGCAAAGCTCGTAAATAACATATCCCCGAATAAATCCGTACGCGATTCCGTTTTTTGGCCTACGTTTGATTGTTCTATGTTGAGATTTTTTTTTTATTTTTCCAATAATAACATAAGCGATGCGATCTAGTTTATACATTGTGCTTAGAGAGGATGAGCAAGACTTTTATTTTCTTTTTCGCTCAACTATTAGCGGTCTTCGAAAAACCAAAACAAAAGGGAACCACAAAAATCGGCGTTATGCGGTGTTATTTACGAGCTGTGAAAAATTGTAGAAGAATAACTGAAGGAATATAATAGAATATAATTAATCGGCTTTTGTAAATATAAATGCAATCATATAGCTATTTAAGTTTCAGTTCAAGTGCCATTACGTATACATATATTTATATATGTATATGTATATATATATATATATATATATACTTAGGTATGTATATACATATATAGTACATATAGTTAATATTGTGAAAAACCATATACTTGCAATTTTTGTGCCATTTTACATATGCACCAAAAAATGCTGTTAGCCATAGAAAAAATAATAATAAATAATAACCCAATTTACGCAATACAGAAAAATATTAGGTAGTTAGCTTATAAACGTTTATTATTTGTAAAATATGTATGAGAAATAAAACTCTAATAGATTTTTTTAATTGTGAAAATGTATGTTTGTCCAAAATTCTTCACAATGAAATAAAAAATATCTATTTTAAATAGGCATATGTGCATTATTAAAAATGGTAAGAAAATGTATGATGAAGCATCAATCAATTTAAAATTTGTTCTTTTTAAAAAGACTACCTGATTTTTGTTTATTTGATAAATTACTCTTGAGTGGACAAAATTTAATCTAAAAATAAAAAAATAACTGCAAACTTATATTGTAGGATACGAGGTGTGTTCAAAAAGTATCGCGACTTTTGTGTCTTTTCAAAAATTATTTATTTATTCATGAATATCTATTTTGTCCCCTTCAAGGTAATCCCCATGAGATATTATACACATGTGCCAACGGTTTTCCAATCTTCGAAGCACTTCAAAAAATCATGTTTTTTTATCTTGTTCAGCTCCATCTTCGATGCGGTCTTTATCTCGTCAAGCGTAGCATAACGTCGTCCTTTCATGGGCCTCTTCAGTTTAGGGAACAAGAAAAACTCACAGGGGGCCAGATCTGGGGAATACGGGAGCTACGGCATCATTAGTGTGTTGTTTTTGGCCAAAAAGTCGGGCACAAGCAACGATGTGTGAGCAGGAGCGTGGTGCAAAAGCCAATTTTTGTTCTTTTCGGCCTTTCTTCTCGGCCTTTTGAGAACATTTTGTACCACCGATAAACGTTGCTTCGGTCCAAGGTAGCTTATCCGTATGCCACAGTCAACATTCGGAATGCATCCGCGCTAAATTTCGTTTTTCACACAAAATTTGATACAGGTTCTCTGATCCATTTTTTTTTAATAGGTAAAAATCGAAGACGATCCAAAACACGTTCAAGCTAAGCAGCTGTCAACAAGTAAGTGAACATTCAAAATGGCCGAGCTTGTCGGCATAAGTGAGAGACATGAGTACCAACATAACGCCACGAAAAAATAGAAATTGAATATACGTAACCCGCGAAATTTCAAAATTCGCGATACTTTTTGAACAGACCTCGTATATTTATACACAAACTGGGGATGCTTTGTTTTTCATAGCGAGCTTCAAGCTTACTTCCAAATTAATAAGTAATTAGTTACATCATTATCATTATTTTAAATCTTTTAGTTATAAAAACTATCAAAAAACCAATCCGTAAACCACCCACAATCTGTGAATCAAGAACAGAAAACCAAATTGCATTTTTTTTTTTAATTATATAAAGCATTTCTGTGGGTTGCAACCGTAATTGATGTAACGTTATATTGATGCACATGTACTTATTAAATTAGATATGTATACATTTCAAGACTTCCTTTATTTTTTGTAGGAAGTTTTCGAAATCGAATGAATGAACTTAATAGTATTCCTATGTATATTTCGGCACTAAGCCACACTTTTATTCAAATATCGCGCTGGTCTATCATTTACAACTAAAACCTATCTTATAATTCAAAAATATTCAAAATAAATTATAAAATGTATTTTACATTTAAAATAATTGTCATATTCATAATTGTAAAATCATTATTTACTTAACATTTATTATTTACAAAAACTGGGTGATAATCAGGCCAGTTCCAGTTTTCACTCGAAACTGAATTTGATAACAATTTCGAATTTCTTTTAAACATACTCTAAGTTCCCTTGTTTATCTACGGATTTGCCATTAAATTAACCTGTGATCCCTCTTGAAAAAATCGTTTGTTTATGTCTGCGTTTTGCTTCTTAAGAAATTTGGCCCTCTGTGATCTCACCCCTGTGAACTCTAAGGGAGTACTAATTTAATGCATAAAACCAAGAGAACAAGCATTTGCGGCAACAAGTAAACAATTTAATGTATCTGTAATTGTAGTCAGCTATTTTGGAAGCAGTGTTGTGAATTTTTCACAAATAGTTTTGCAAAATGCTGTTTGTAGATTTGATACAGTTTCTGGATTAAATTAGGTAGTATTTTAAAGAAAAAACATGTTTATTTAAGTAGCAAAACAAACAAAATAACAATTGTTAAATATTAATATCAGGAATGTGTCGTTCTATTTTGATAAGCTGACAACTCTTAACACTTAGGGTTCAGACAGAGTGCGCGCTGAGACGAAGATGAAGATGAAGATGAAGATGAAGATGAAGATGAAGATGAAGACGAAAACGAAAAACTGGACAAAACGATTTGTATGAATTCGCTCGAAACCGTTCACAGTGCTTGCGAAAAAGATTGTATGAAACGCAAGTAAATCGTCTTCGGCTTCGTTTTCATCTTCGACATTTTCGTTTGGAAACTAGAACAGAGGCGGCGATTTGGAATAATGTGTTAGTTAGAATCGAACTGTTTTTGAGGCACAACCACAAAATAAATATTAATAAATCAATTATGTTATCATAAAAAATGTATATTCGGATCCGTGAGGATTTTTCGGAAGTGAAAACTAGAACAGGTCTGGAAAATTATTTTCGTGTAGATTTTTCGAAAGTGGAAACTGGATCAGGCCTGAATATGTTTAAACCAGGGACCACAATCATTATAATTATTTATTGATTGTTATACATTTTCCTTTTTAATAATTTTTCTTTGAGATTTTTACTTAATCGGGGGGGGGGAATGGAAAAATATCCATATGTATAGGAGTTATAGGGAATCTCCCGAGGCCCCTCCAAATAAAGTTGATTTGCGGTGTACATCCTTACTGTCAACAGAATCGTCCGATTTAAAACCAAAATATGCATTAGTTAAAGAATAATTGACTGGAAGTATCAAAGTGGAGTTCTTCTTTTTTTCATTTTTTTAAATTTTTTCATGAAAGTTTGAATTTAAAAATTCCATTCATGACTAAAAAAAAAAGTTTAATTGTTAAATAAAAAATATAATAAAAAATAAATTTAAAAAAAAAACACGACGGTGATACCTGGAAAATTAGTTGTAGAAGCTGTGTGCAAAATTTCAAAATGATTGGTCAAGTAGATTTTTAGTAATCGTGTACACCGACTTTGGCACTTTTCGGGGGAGCGCTTTAAAGTTTTGACTGCCCATAGATCGAACATAGAAAAATAAAAGTGGTGGAAAAAAAGGAAAGCCCCCCCTTAACCTTTAAAGATGGATTGTGACTAAACTAAGAGCGTCCCCATCATAATTTTTATACCTAAATGTACGTTGAAGCACCCCCTATATAGTTTTCATTTTTAATTTTTTGGAAGGGGCCGAACTAACAGAAATTTACCAAAATGTTTTAAAATCATAATTAGTGGACAAGAAGCAGTGTCAATTATGAAGATGAGCTTTTACCTTGAGATAAGAAGTTCTATAAATAGATCGATGAAATCAAAAGTATCAAGTCAGTTATTTTCCCGTCATATTCTGGCGGATTTAATATAATAAATATATATATAATAATTAAATATAAATGTTATATTTATATTATATGTCGAAGAATACAAAAAAATTATATTTTATTAATTTTCAAAATGAGTTTTCGGGTTCGTCTAGGTTAACTTTATAACCCTTGAGAAAAAGATATTGCACTATGAGCGATATTTTGACCAAAAAATAACAATTAAAGTGTTATATTTTTCGCTTACAATAATTATAATTATTCTTTGAGTGATTAAATAAAACTCAAAGATAAATTATAGAATATGAGAAAAATGTATAAAAATCGCGAAGAAATGGAAAGATCATCGAAATAGTAGCCGATTGGTATTTTTCGTTTGTTTATACGGCTGACCCTAATGGAAGATATTTTGGTTTAAAAAAAAATTGATTATTATTATTTACGGTCCCTGGTTTAAACATGTTTTCAAAGTTGGTACAGGTATAACATTTTTCAGTCTATTTGGATCAAGCCCAAAAAAGGTAAGATAAAACTTGGTGTGCATAAATAAAGCGCTACCCTTGGAAAATTTGAGACAGGCAATAGCGGACCTTTTAGGCAAGCAAAAAAAAAGAAAAAGAATGAACGCCTCCCATGCTCGGGAAGTGGCAACGGGAATGGTAATGGCCCGGGACGACTGGGCAAGCAGCCGCCGGACTATATACTCATCAACACGGGTTATGTGTTGAGATCATGGTGGTCAGTCTAAGGTCCGCGGCGACTTAAGCGCAAATTTCGTGGTAGCAGCCATAGTAGAGCTGGAAAAAACATCGGCGATGTATGATACATCGATGTTTTCCTAAAATTGGAAACATCGAAGTTTTTAAACATCGATGTTTGATGTTTTCTCTGAATACCTACTACTGCTTAAGTTTAAGGTAATTTTCTATTATACAGGCCCCTTCCAAAAAATTAAAAAAAAAAACCATAGATAGGGTGTGCCTTAACATACATTTGGGTATAAAAATTATGTTGGGGACGCTCTTAGTTTATTCACAATAAATCTTTAAAGTTTTGCCTAATTCCCATACAAAATGTGTAGTAGGGTTGTTGATAATATAGAAAAATATCATATATCTATATTTTTGCTCTTAAAATGATATATTTATATCGTGATATTGCAATTGCTCAAATATCGCAATATCGATATTTTTTTTTTATATTTTTTGATATTTGTATCATTATATAAGCATTATTAATTAATTTCTATTATATCTGGGATATACGTACTATTATCTTATCTATATTATTAATTTGATAATGAACAATTATCTGTATTCTTATATTGATTATGAACTTAATGCTGTATTATAATTTTTAATTTCTAATTAACAATGAACATATATCATATATAAAGAACTATTTCTTATAAAAACTTATTGTTTTATTCATTTGGAAAAAAAAAAATAAACAAGAAAGGAAACTAACTTCGGTACACCGAAGTTTGTAAACCCTTGCAGTTTGAAATTGAGCACGAGCAGAAATTACATACAAAATGTTGATAAAATTCAAAACGTTTCAAAATCGTATTGCCAACTTGTATAACATTAACCTATACATACATACATACATACATACACATATTAAATTTACAGCTTTACGGTTACAGTTTTACATGCACAGTTTTTCATTTTCCTCTCTATTTGACGTTCGTTTCTATGGCAGCTATATGATATAGTCGTCCGATCCGGCCCGTTCCGACATATATAGCAGTGAGAGTATATAGAAGACTATCTGCAAAGTTTTGTTCAGATAGCTTTAAAACTGAGGGACTAGTTTGCGTAGAAACGGACAGACGGAAAGACGGACATGGCTATATCGACTCGGCTGTTCATGCTGATTAAGAATATATATACTTTATAGGGTCGTAGATGACTCCTTCACTGCGTTGCAAGCTTTTATATACCCTACAATGCAATTATAATACCCTACAAGGGTATAACAAAAAAATAT
>VNKF01005347.1:0-10973 GCA_008044355.1 Drosophila lacteicornis | reverse complement strand
CAATGTTGTCACCAAATTTGGTAACTCTAGCTCTTATAGTCTCTGAGATCTGTTGTTTCACACGGACGGACAGACGGACATGGCTAAATCAACTCGGCTGGTGATACTGATCAAGAATATATATACTTTATGGGGTCGGAGATGCCTCCTTCTGCCTGTTACATACATTCTCGGTTGGCACAAACTTATAATACCCTTGTACCCCATGGGTACCGGGTATAAAAAATGTTAACTTCTCTGTTTTTCAATGTATTTTTATCAATGTTGAGATATAGTAGTTTTTTATGGTTCTATAATTACGGTTTTAATTTCATTAAGATCGGACCACTATATCATATAGCTGCCATAGAAGCGATCGGTTGATTTATATGAAAATGTTAAATTCTACATGTAAAATGTAAAATTTACAAAATTCTATATTTTTTCAACATAACTAAAATGGTTCGATTTTCAAAGATCCAATTGCAGACTGCAAGGGTATACCAACTTCGGTTTACCGAAGTTAGCTTTCTTTCTCGTTTTCGTAACAGATTATTGATCTACATGTAGAATATAAAAGTTTTTTAATTTGTTCTTCAGAAAATAAAACGTTGTATTTATACATTTTTTTAAGGCCGCGTTGGGTGGGTCTGCTGTTTTTTGTTACACTTTAACAATAACAACTTAGCAACTTCGGTTGAGGGATCGCTAGCCGTTTAGAGAAAATTAAATTATCATCGTTAATCGGGCTTTAATGTTTCTCTACCCAGTGTATTATAAATTTGTTTATTACTGTTTTTTTTAAAGATATCATGATAAGGGTATTTTTACAACGAAACAAAGTAACAGGTAAGGTAAATTCAACTCAAACAAGAAAGAAAGCTAACTTCGGTAAACCGAAGTTTGCATACCCTTGCAGTCGGCAATTGGATCATTGAAAATCGATCCATTTTAGTAATGTTGAAAAAATGTAGAATTTTGTAATTGTGTAAATTTTACATTTTACATGTAGAATTTTACATTTTCATATAAATCAACCGATCGCTTGTATGGCAGCTATATGATATAGTTGGCCAATCTTAATAAAATTAAAACCGTAATTCTAGAACCGTAAAAAAACGCTATATCTCGAAATTTAAAGAAATACGTTTAAAAACAGAGAAGTTATTTTTTTGTTACATTTATTTCGCCATCATTCCTATGACAGCTACAGGATATAGTGGTCCGATTTCGGCCGATCCGACATATATGGTATACTGCGTGCTAAAGAAATAAGACTATGCTGAAAATTTTAGCTCGATAGCTCAACAATTGAGAGACTAGTTCGCGTAGAAACCGACAGACAGACAGACATGGTTAGATCGACTCGGCTGGGGATGCAGATCAAGAATATATGTATATACTTTATGGGGTCGGAGATGCCTCCTTAATGCTACTTTAAATTTTCAGCTTAATTTCAATGTATACAGTTTATCAGATAAGGGCCGATTTTGAAAGTATTTAAATAATGTAACTATATTTTTTTAATGTAACTATTAACTGTTACAAAATTTGGTATCAGACATTTTTTGAGTTGAATGTGCGATCGTCACTTTTATCTTCCCTCGTTAGGAGGTGTTTTGTTAGATTATATCTTAGTGCAAACCGCGAATTTATGTAACAGGCAGAAGTAAATATATTCTTCATCAGTATCACCAGCCAAGTCGATTTATCGATATCCGGTTGTCCGTATGAGTCAACAGATCTGAGAGACTATAAGAGCTAGAGCTACACAATTTGCTGACAACATTTTAATCTGTTACAGACAGATCAAGTTTGTTTTGAAGTTTGAATTACCATGACAGTCGTGATTTGCGGCTTAAAGTAAATAGATATAAAATAAATACATTTGTGTGAACGTGCTCTAAAGATTTGAGTAAAATTATAAATTATAAAAATCAGAGTTAAAACAATAAAGATTCTGTGTATGCTTCTTCTTCTGCAACACCTACGTTTGTAGCATCGTAGGTGTTGCTCAACATGTTCCTAGCAATATTTGTCTTTATTTGTCAAAATTTTTAATCAACTTGAGCATAATTAGGAAATGTGAATTAGCCATGTCCATGTACCTTTAAATTTTACCCACAATGCTTTTGGTACTGGGTATTTCACAGTCGACTGTAGTTTTCCCTCTTGTTTGTGATTTTTTATGTTGATTTTAGAACTTGTAAATTATTCTTTATTCATTATTCAAAAAAATATATGTTGTCTTAAGATTCTAACAAAAAACCATTCAAACAAAAAGAACATTTAATTTCAAAAATGTTCAAATGACTTTCATCCTTATGTATTTCTTCAGAACTAACTGATTTTTCAATAGACTATGTAAGCACAGCCTTTTCTTAAAGCGAAACCATTTGATTGTTATATAGCTTTTAGCGATCGGACTGTTGTAAGCGACTTTTCTACTATGTGGACGGCCGTCCACCGTGAATTTATATTAACAAGTAGACATGATCTAAAAATTAAATTTTATGTGTTTTCAAGGTCGCCCCATACTTAAAGGAGGCCCCAATTCAATGCCGCAATTACAGATTCCAACAGTTGTTTCCTTAAACCAAAAAATTGATCTGCAACAGCATCTCCAGCAGCAACAGCATCACCAACATATGCAGCAGCAACAACAACAGCTTCGCTTTAAAACTTCAATAGAATCAAATTTAAATGCAGAAACTTTGCATCAAAATATACTTTTTCCGGATGGATTCCCTCAGCATAATCTGCAGCAGCAGCATATCTTAATGCATCAGCAGCAGCAACAGCGTCAACCTCTTCGGCCTCGTGTTATTTATGGCGAACTGCTTCAACAGCATCATCACCAAAATGTACCGATAACTTCGACACCCTTATTAGCAGGTAAATAAATTGCATAAAACTACTAATTTAATGTACAACATCAGAGAATTTTTTATATAAAAGACTCAACTTTTACTCCATACTCTTGCTCTTTTCTGCTCTCTCTCTATCTAAGAGAAGGATAAAAGAATGTGATCTTCAGAAAATACACTCACTTGAGTGAAGTAACCCGAGATTACCTACAGTGACGAACTTAATTATTGGCACAGTTGGCATGCCTAATTTTAGCATAGCTTTTCTCCACCATAAACTGAGATATTTCATTAAAACTAATACCTGGTACCCATAGGGAACAAGGGTATATAAGTTAGTGCCAACCGATACTGTATGTAAATGGCAGAAGACCCTATAAAGTATATATATTCTTGATCAGCGTCACCAGCCGAGTCGATCTAGCCATGTCCGTTTGTCCGTATGTCTGTCCATGTGAAACAACAGAGTCTATAAGAGCTAGGGATACCAAATTTGGTGACAACATTGGAATCTGTTACACGCAGATCAAGTTTGTATTTAAAATTTGGAAACGCCCACTTCCGCCCTCGAAATCATTAAAAAAACTATATATAAGCAGAGACCGTAAATAAGAGTTATGATTTAATAAAAATCAAATGTCTAGAAATCGTCTGGGAAAAAATAACTTCGTATCTCATTTCTTATATTTACGAAAATTAAAAAAAAAAAAAAAAAAAAAAACATTTGATTTTCTTTGAACAAAATTATTGGCACCTTAACCCTTTCGACCCCAACTTTTTCCCTGTAGAATTAATTTTTTTTTTTGTTCTATTCGTTTTTAATTGGCCTGAGAAGTATTTGAGCAAAAATTTTAAGGCGCCACGCCCACTAGTTTTGGCGCTACCGGAAGTTGCTTGTGAGCAGCGTTGGGCAGTGGTGGTAAACTAAAAGAAAAATCTTTAGGTGACAGCTAATTTCATTTATTTTCAAAATTTAAGTATGGTAACTTATAAAACAGTTTTTATTGTTGTTGCAGCAAAGGTGGACTTTACATTTATTACATTTGACATTGGAGTACCTGTCTTGCACAATCTGCATAGTCCTTTTTCAGCAAATACCACCCAATGCTCCAATTTATCGTAACGCAGAGAAGTTGTAGGATCGGGCTGAAACCTATATTTTTTGGATTGATTCGAAGACACACTGCTTGATGGAGACCCCAAGGATATGACTGAGCTTTCTCTTTGTGCATTTGATGGCCGACCTCTCCTTTTTTTCGAACAAAGTAGAGTCAGTACATTGTAGCAGCTCATGAGCAACTTCCATTTGAAATTTTATAAGCGGCATATACTTTTGGTTCGGGTTTAACATTTGAAAATGCTTTCTGTACAGTAGTCATGCATTTGTCATTGATGTTCCCAAGCACCAATAAAAAATTCTCATGTACCACTTTCTGAAACGGTGGTTGACCTTGTACAACTCTATGAGCATGTCCGCTAAATCGACTCCTCCCATACCCTTATTATACGAAGCTACAATAGCAGGCCTTGCTACATCACTGTAAGCTTTATCTTTTGGACTCCATCGTTTGCATATCCCAACTGGTTGATGGTTTTCACACGAAGATAGAAGTTGAACTAACTTATTGTCAAACCATTTTACACATGCAAGATTTTTGTTAACTTCATATTTTGTATCAAAAGATCCTCTTCCACGTTTTTTCAATTCTGCATCTAAAAGAAGTTGGCAATTGCTTATGCGATTTTTCCGGATAGTTCCAGTTACGTATATACCCATTTCCTTCAATGCAATCAAAAGACTAACTGACATAAACCAATTGTCAAAATAAAGCTTGAAAGGTTTGCCTTCCGGAAGCCCTTTTGCTAAATATAATAGCTGGTTAGCTGGATTGTATTGCTTATATGACGATTGACCTGGAAACCAAATTTAAATTGAAGATATATTTTCTAATAAAATTTAAATTTGAATACCTTTGTACGCAATGATTTGCTTATCAACGCTTTGATGCTGTTCTTGGGGTAGTTTACCGAAACTTTCTTTGAGAATGTCTAGTAAAGGGCGTATCTTGTACAGCTTATCATAATTCACATCTCCTTTTTTGGATTGTTTAGTGTTATCGTTGAAATGTAAACATTGTTTGATTTTTTCAAACCTTCCTCGTGGCATTGAATCTGATATAGCAGTAAGCTTTAACTCTTTTGACCAAGCCATTTTTAGTTGCGGAACTTTTATTACTCCCAAGTATAACAAAATTCCAATATATCGCTTGAAGCTCTATGCCGTGCTCTTGCAACCCATACAAATTCGTTTGATTTGTTATCAAGTCAATTACTTTAATATCAAAAAAATTGCAGAAATATTCTACAGGTGTCATCACGCTACCGACTTGGAGTTTATTGTTTGCTTCCCAAATACTTTTTGGAGCTTCAAATGGCCTTGTTCTCCATTTTAATGTCGTGGGATCAACTTTTTCAAAGCAACTCTTAGCCACAGCACTAGGTTCCATTGTTCTTTGATAAATTTGTCAATATATATTTAATCTCTATTGATTCTCCTTTGTCCACGATATATTTTAAATTCTTTTCCAGCACTGCAGAGATATCTTCCATTTCATCACCACCAAAGTTGCCCACAAGCAACTTTACAATTTTGAAAATTCGTCACCTCGTTATTTTTGAAAATTAATTAAATTAAATCTTAGCAAAGTTTTGCTTACTCATTGATTAACAATATTTAATGTATATATTTAGCCTTTTTATATATATTTTATGACTAAATCAGTCACTTTAAACTTTCTTCAGAATTTCACAACAATTTTTTTTACGACGCACGTCTAGTCTGTTGAAAACAATTTCGACAACTGATGTGCAAATTCGATTTTTTTTTATCACATTATGAGTACACATATGCAAGCACCGTTATATCGAAGAATGAGCAGACAATAATAGAAGAAACGATTACCGTTAGCCGTTAAACATTTGAAATTGCTCACAGGCAACGCTGGGGTCGAATGGGTTAACCAAAAATGAGAAAAATAAACATAAAGAATCTATTTAGGAAAAAAAATAATATTTTGTGGGTAAGAATTTATGTTTAATGACTGCCTCCTGGGTATCGAAGAAACAAAGTTTTGGGTGGTTTCCGAACCAATATTGCGCTACTCTTCTATCAGTGCCACCTTCACCTGGGCCTTTGTGGATATAGCTGGTTTTTTCACGTTTATCCCATTCTTTCCACAAATGTTCGATGGGCTTTAGATCTAGAGATTGGGGCCAGCCTTTGCTCTGGGAGCAGCGAACTGCTCTTCCCGTTATAGGCGCCAGAAAGTCGACACAGACGTTCCATGCTCGCGCTCAGCGATCCGTAAAGTTTTACAAAACCAACGCAACAATGAAAAAGGGTTGTCGACGATCGCTCGAAATTGCAAAAACAAGTACGCGTTCAGCCGCCGACGCACATTTTGTTTTGTTTTTTAGTCGTTCTTTTGAGGCAGGCACGAGACCATCAAAAATGACTGACGAAATATGGAGTTTTGAGTTTGAGATCCAATTTTGTGTCAGTGTATTCCCCTTGCTCGCACATTTGGGATAGCTCATGACTGGGACGCGTCGAGACGGTAGTGGTTGTTGTTGTTTTTTGTCGTCTACCTGCTCACTCACTCTTTCCGTTATGTGTCGTGCCGAACTCTGTTTTACATGATGAGTAGGCTTTCTTCAAACAGTTTAACGCCCATCAAATTGAAATTAGAAACGCGGCTTTTGTACGCTAGCTTCGTGTAGTGTCCTCCGAACTGTAATAGGGTGAATATCTTTTCCAAATTCATTTTTAACTTCAGCTGCATCACGGGTTGAGGAGATTTTTGGGTTTACCTTCACCTTCCTCATGATCCCAGCCCGTTTCCGGTCAGTCAAAGCTTTGGGTCGACTAGTGTGCAACGATGAGGCTCCTTTAAAGCGCTGGACAATGCTCTAAATGTAAAACTGCTTCTATCCAGAGTTTCCCCAAACTTTGCATATGATTTGCTTTGATTATGCAAGTATGAAATTAATTCACCATTATTATTACTTTTTAAGGAAAATCGTTTTTTTTATACTCTTGCCGAGGGTATTCTATTTTTGCAATGATGCTTGCAGTGAAGGAGGCATCTCCGACACCATAAATATATAAACATATATATATTCTTGATCAGCCGAGTCGATCTAGCCATGTCCGTCTGTCGGTTTCTACGCAAACTAGTCTCTCAGTTTTAGAGCTATCGGGCTGAAACTTTTAGTATAGTCTTATTTTTTTAGCACGCAGTATATATGTCGAAACGGCCGAAATCGAACTAATATATCCTATAGCTGCCGAAATTAATGTAAAAAATATTTTAACTTCTCTATTTTTGAACGTATTTTTATAAATTAAAAAAAAAACTTTTTTTACGGTTTTAGAATTTCATTTTTAATTTTATTAAGATCGGAGAACTATATCATATAGCTGCCATAGAAGCGGCCGGTCAATTTAAATGAAATTGTAAAATTCTACATGTAAAATTTAAAATGTGTAGGGTAAATGTTATACAAATTTACAAATTTCAGTATGGATAGATTGTCAATTATCCAATTGCAGTCTGCAAGGGTATACAAACTTCGGTTTAGCGAATTTAGCTTTCCTTCTTGTTTTTTAAATATTTTTATAAGTAAATGATAGAGATATAAATTGTAAATTGATCAATATAAATAAATAAAATTTGTTTTAATTAAATATCAGTTTTTAGTAGAGAAAAACTGTGTTAAAGTCAGCCATGCCAACTGTACATAATTAAGTTCGTTACTGTATAAAGAATCGCCAAACAATGATGATTTTAATGAATTCCAATATGCATTTTCAGGTGGCTTTAATGACATTTGCAACGACTCTGGAAGTGTAATCAAAAGTAATAACTACCACAGAGATGAACGGATTCCATCGCCATCACCTCCAACTAATAATCAATTGGCGCAATGGTTTTCCCCTGAACTCCTGGCAAAAGCCTCAGCTGGCAAGCTTCCTCATTTAAATCAAAGCCAAGCGCTTAGTTTAGAAGAATTTGAACGAAGCATTCAACATTCCTCAGCCGTTGTGCACAATTAAAGAAATTTAATTAAAAGGCAAAATAATTAAAATCAAATTTAATTTAAATTAAAAAAAAAAAAAATTGTTTCCTCAGCCGTCGTGCACAATTAAAGAAATTTAATTAATAAAAATTAATGATATAATTAAATTAAAAGAAAACTAATTTTTTTTCAATATTTCTTAAAATTTTAATTTTATATGTTACTTTTTCTTCCCTTTTATGTGAATATTGGTAAAACAGAACATGCAAGATCCTATGTTTAAAAATTCTTTACAAATAAATCATTTTAGCGTAACAATAGTTTTTAAGTAATATATATTTAATATAACTATTTAAAGTATTTACACAGAATATAGTTGATCGATCATATTGTAAAATAAATCTATATGTAAATAAAAAATGAAAACAATTAAATAAGATCAAACTAATTTTTTTTTTTATTGGAAGGCTTTACTAGTGTTCTCTATTGGAAAAAATATTGAAGCTAACTTCGGAAAGCCCGAATTACGATTTGTAAGTTGACCCAAGCATTCCGATGCTATAAAATTACTGAAGGTGTATAAATTATGTATTATAATTACTGTGGGCTGTAGTCTTTTGACCTTCGACCTTTGTTTGTGTGCCTGTTTGTCGTTCTGTATGAAATCTTTGTTTTAGAGTTCTGGAACCACTTTTATACCAATTTTTGGTTTTCCCGCTAATTTTGCGGGAAAACTTCTAATTAAATAATTAATTAAATAATTTGTTATTCTCTTTTTTTTTTAAACTGGTAATCGTTACCAAATGTGGTATCAGAAAATTTTGGAGTACAAGTGTAAATGTACAATTGTTACTTTTAACTTAGCTCGTCAGGAGGTGTTTTTGTCTGATTAAATAATAGCCTTTGACGTAAAGTCCAGATTTCAAATCACAAAAACTAATAATATCTTGAGTTATGTGGGTAGACAAATGTATATATGTTGGAAAACAATGAAGTTAGTCAATTTTACTAGTATTTTCCTGTTAAATTTACGATCATTCCTGCACCTATGATATCATAAACATATATACGGCATATATACATAAACGGCAGCGAAAGCAACAGGAACAACTACAGTAACTGCAGCAAAAGCAAAAACGGAATCGACTGCGATGTTTTCGACTGCAGAGCCAAATACAATGGCAAACAGCCCCGGCTATACAAGCCGGTATGGATAGCTACTTCCAAATTAAACGGGACTTCCCAGTGCAAGGCACAATTTGACTTAGGTCATTCTGTGAGTTTGTGGAGACTTCTACATTTGGTCCGCAACGTACCCGAAGCCCTAAGGGGTCTTTTACCCCCCATCCTAATCTAGAAAACGCTCAGAAGGCCCCAAGACAGCCTCAAAGCAAAATGAAAACTATGATGTTTACCATGATGTATGATGAAATTAATGTCCTTCATGAAAACGACCATAGCAAACACTTGTTCAGTCCAAATAATTTATGTCTAGTCTAGTCTAATATCCATGTGGAATGCCAACGGCCATTGTTTTTTTTATTATTCCAGGTTTTATGGTGTATCTGAGGTAGACACAGTGTATTATTGTTTTGTGTTACTGTCTTGTAGTAACTTTTACAATAGTGTAGGGCGGTGTTCAATGAAAGAAAAAAAAAAAAATTGTGTGGGAGTAAGAAAGCGTTATCTACTATATAAAAATATGTCGGGTTTCTCCCTGACGCTTTAACTCCATAACGCACGTACCGATTTCCACGCTTTTGCATTTGTTGGAAAGGTCTCGGGCTCCGTGAGGATTATAGCAAATAAAATTCAGGAAAAATTTTAACAGAAAAGCGGGAAAACCTTTTTTTACATACAGATACAAGATACAGTGTTTGACAGCTACTACAGCACAGAACAATGTGTGCTCAGATAATTTCATGTGACATACCGGTATTGTGTTCACTGTGAAATTGTAAAAAAAATTTTTTTTTAATAAGTTGTTCGTTTCTTAACATTTCAATTGGAGACCATCAATCACGTGTATTGTGCAAATTTTTATTCAATTTCAACAGCAGGCATTTGTCTTTAAGGTGGTAAGTTGAACTGTGTAAATTATGTGGATCGTGCATTTTAAGTTAAATTCACCACTCTGTCCATAGTCCAAAATGCCTAGAGCACGACGAGCGAACATTGGCCGCCGCACAAGACATGCAAGCCAGCAACAAGTGTATTCACAGAACTTAAGCGAAGAAAGACGAAGAAGGTCAGAAAGATCATTGGCATCATACAATCGCTTGGCATTCCAATATGATCCCACTGCGAACTACAGTGATGATACAAATTTAGATATTGGACCAATGACGACTATATGCCGATATTGCAGTGCGTTAAAGTTCAAAAGAGAAACGGCTGGATTGTGCTGCGCAAGTGAAAAAGTCGAACTGGATCCATTACTTACACCACCACAGCCACTGAAACCATTGTTCGATGGAAGTGATCCCGATTCCAGCCATTTTCTTCAACACATCTTTGAATACAATAACTGCTTTCGCATGACTTCTTTTGGAGCTAATATCATTCGATATTAGGCTTCAGGCCGACTTGCAAGGTAAAAGATACAACACACATAACCAATAACTCACACCAACACAATGAATTGCAACACATAACAACTACATACGTGGGCTGCTACATATATTTCTGGCCTAATAATGAAAATACGAATATTTATTAAGGAAAATAGTTTTATTGTTTTTCAAAATATTCTCCATCAAGATTTACACACTTTTGCATGCGCTCAAACCAATTTTCGAAGCACTTTTTCCACTCTGATTGACACACCTCAAAAACATGGTTTTTGAATGCTTCAACAGCATCTTCTGGCGACGAAAATCGTTGACCACGCATTTTCTTCTTGATGTGAGGGAATAAAAAGAAGTCATTTGGTGCCAAGTCAGGACTGTACGGCGGATGACCCATCAATTCGACGTTTTGGCCAGTCAAAAAGGCGCTGGTTTGAGCCGATGTGTGAGAGCTCGCATTGTCATGGTGCACAATGATTCG
>VNKF01005346.1:0-40301 GCA_008044355.1 Drosophila lacteicornis | reverse complement strand
GAGAGGTAAGCTTTAATTGGATTTTAATAAAATGATATGTATTAATCTGCAGCGTAATTTCAGACTTCCTGATAACATTGAAGTACTAAAACAAATGGATATTTTCGCCGTTGGCAATATGCTACAAGCAAATAAAACGCCAGATAAAATTATTTCATTGTTGGAACATTTCCAATATGAAAATATTGATGAAATAGTATCCCAATTTGGAAAAATCCACCTTATTAATTGGGAAAAAAAGGAAATAACTATAGAGTTTTGGTCAGAAGTTTTAATGTATAAGGATGCTGGCCAAAACAAAGCTTTCGAGCAACTGGCGTTATTTGCTTTGCACATTCTTTCACTGCCATGGTCGAATGCTGCGGTTGAGAGGGTGTTCAGCCAAATGAACATGGTCAAAACAAAGTTGCGCAACAAAATGAATTTAAAAAGCTTGAACGCAATTTTAAGAATAAGGTTTGTTTTTGAAATTTTAAATTATTTAAAATATACTAAGTATTTTTTTTTTATGTTATAGATATGGACTGCGACGTCATGGCAAATGTTGCCATGACTACATACTTCCAACGAAATACCTCGCTTTAGTCAGCTCATCCGCTAAATATATGGAATCGAATGATGAAGTCGATGAAATTATTTCTTTGCTCTAATAGCTATATAAATATAATATCAATATAAGTAAAAAATCAACTATTTTAATGTTTTCCATGGTAAGCTTATTTTTAGCTTATTTTTTTTAATTTTTAGCTTATTCTAGCTTATTTTTTTCTTCAATCTAGCTTATTTTATCTCCCAAAATCTGGCAGCACTGCTCCTGACAAGCATATCACAACACCAAATAACTCTGGTCTGGCCGGTTTTACGGTTTAATGGCTCTCAGGCTTACGCTCTCCCACTACCGCTCTCTCACACTCTCTAGCTTCCATTCTCCAGCTGTTTGGACCGCTCCTCGTCTCTCTTCTTGGCTGCCGATGCTCCGCTAGCTCAGTTTTATCTGGAACTCTGACGCCGTCAGTCACTTTTTCATTTTCGAGCGGTGTCGTGTTGCGGATTCTTTTCTCGTACAGGTGTAAACATTGTTAATTAGCCAATGTCGGTCTTTAGTGTTTAGTGCTCAGTGCTGTTCCGTCCAGTCTCCGTTATCAGTCGCGTAGTGCTAATCGCTGTGTCTCAAGTGCACTTGTTCCATAAAGTAAAGGCGGACTTTCGTTTGTGCGTTTTTCGGCTAATCACCTGAATCAATAAATAATTAAACGTTTTGGGGTTATCGCTCCATCGTGTGTGTGTTATTTTTAACAATATCAATTAATGTGAGGCCGCAGCGCAGAGAAAAACGAAAAACAAATGAGAGGTAAGCAATAAGTAATGGCATGCCTGAGAAGAATCGGTCTTTAATCTGCCTTCGCCCATCTCCCTTTCTTCGCATTATGTTCTTCCCCGGCCCTGTCATTCATTGGAAAAACATGACAGGCACGTGCGAGAGGGAGAGGCGGCGATGAAGAAAGAACGCGACAAGATAAAGCAATAAACGAAAATTGCAACAAGTTTGCGCGTTTAAAAACAATTGCATTTCCATTTAATTTTAAAACGAAAATCACGATGCTGTGAAGCCAGCAAGAACAGAAACAACAACAACTCAACTCAATTAAAAACCTTCGGCGGCCTGACCGGCAAAATACAACAACAAAAAAGATGAATTGAATTGTGCAAACACAGCGACAGCAAAAACAACAACAGAGACTTCAACGCTGCATTTCGATACTCGCGTTTTCCCATCGCTTTTTGCTCATATTCGGATTTGATTACAGTAAATATCGAGTAGCAGGAACTGATGATTAAGGGAAAAAAAGCAAGGCATTAAATGGCAGTTTCCATAAAAGGAAAAAGGTTATTACGTAAACATGGGATAAAATAATGCCACAGATTATCTTTGGCTGATCCTTTTAGACTTTCGTTTTAATAAATATATGTAAATCTGCTTGATTACTTGATTTAAGATTGCAAATTATTTTGAATAAAGATAGTAATGATTGTGGCTCCTATTTAATAATTAAATATTTTAGTTATGAAAGAACTTCGTAGCAATACCCTTAAAAAATATGAAGACTTTCGATTATTTTCCTTTAAAATTCCAAGAATATATTTAAGACTTAAAGATTTCTCTCTTGACTACAACTTTTTTGCTTTAATTTACGATTAAGGTGTTACAAGCATACATTTTATGAATGACAAAGTTTGCGCAAGCGACGAGTGGTTTTGATATTTGCTTATAGCAAACACAATAACTGATTGCAATTAGGTTGTATAATGTGGTTTATTGCTTGAGGCTTTATCACTTCATGCCAAAACATAGAGCGAAGAGGTTGCAATTGTACTTTAGAACTTGGTTTTAATTAGTATTCTCTTTTTGAAGTATTACATAACCTTTAATCATGTTTGACTAAAAATATCAACAAAATTAAAAGATTATTATGGAACTATAAGCCGTACAGCTACGTATTATAAATAGAACAATTTTGATAATGGCATTCCAGATTGTACCTATCTTGATTTAATGTGACAAGCAAAGATTTTATATTGATGACTGGCGAAAAATTCAAATGAATTTTTGAAGTGCCTGGATTTCCCATACCTTTAAAGTAAGTCAGCCTCTGCCCAAATTAATCGAATTTTGTTGTTCTTTACTTACCTGTTAACTTTCCTTTAACATTTTTTGCTCACCTCTATATGATTTTTATGGTCTTTCCACGCGACTAAACAAACGCCATCCAATTTATTGGCGAATCTATCAAAAACCAACTGCCTGCGCATTTTCCACTCAACTTTATTAAATGATCTTTGCGTGGGGTTTTTTATGGCCCCAAACGCCACATGAGAATGCACTTCTGTTTTTCGCTTCTATTTGCGATGCGTAATCAATTGAAACCCGATGCCGGTCGTATGTTGAATGTTTGAAAATTAATAAACAGAAATTGATTGCGGAAACTGTCATAGAATTTTGAGAGGGTGGCTTGAATTTCATGAGCTGCAATGAATTCCCATTAAAAGTGTCCTTTGATTGGCCCAGGGAGCAGCTCAGACAGGGAGCTTGACAATGTTTTCAATTTCGGAAACCCATTCAGATATTCTGAGTGCTTGATACGCATCAATCGGGGGCGATTTTTGCACAGGGAGAAAAAGCTCAACTTTTATCCTTATCTTTACTGATTTCCGAAACCATTCTGTAGTTTATTTGAAGTGTGATCTTGGTTTGATTTAGATGAGGATTATTTTCAGTATTATGTGATACTTTTTTCGAGTGCAGAGCAATTTCCTTTGCTTATGGAACACCTGTAAGTGCTGAAGAGAAGCGAAACTGCAGCCGTTTCCCCAAACATCGAATCATCAAAATTGCATTGAAACTATTTCAACTTTTCCGACCCAAAACAGGGGAGGGCAGGGCTGAGCAAAAAAACCGAGAAGGACTTGGTGTTAGTTGCTGTTTTCTGGCAACTGCAGAGATGCCGCTTAAAAATTCATGAGTGCGAAAAGCCACAGCAGGAAAAGTCGCAGCTAGACGCGGGGGGGCGGCGGGCGGCAGGATCAAAAAGAAGCTGAAAGGACGAGCAAAGTTTCGACAGGCAAACAAAAATCATAACGGAACCAAGGAGGATTGTGCTGGCGGATTCCCTGCGCTCCATGGCCATAGGAATGAATGTTTATTGAAAGACAATGTCACTACAGCAAGCTGCGAAGGGCGGCAGGATAGGGGGAGAAAGGATAAGAGCGAGGACAGCGAAGCCCGCGACCAGAAAACCTCAAAATGGCATGAAATGTCAGAGATTTGACGCTAGGGGAGATTCGGGTAGTTAGATCTTCTGGCCCCTCCGGGAAATGGAAGTGGAGATGTTAGCTGCTCATATGCATAGCCAAGTACAGTGGTGATTTTGTTGTGAAGAAATCTGTAGTTGCCGAGCTTATTCTGGGTATTCTTAAGTAATAAGAAGTTAAAATTAACATTAAAACCAAATAAAAATTTAACTTTTAACTCAGATGTTTGTTTTATAATGAAAAAACTTTCATTTGAGTTTACAGCTGGTCTTTAATCAGCTATTTTTTCGAGCTTTCACTGTAGGCAAATGCAAGAAATTGGAATGAGGACTTCAGCGAGGAGTCCGGAGTCCTGCTGCTCGTCCTGCCAGTCAGTCCTGTCATTGTCGCTCGGCAACAAAACAAACTGCAGCGGTGCAAGAAAACACAGCAGACTACGAATACGAAAACAGAGCTCAGGGGGAATGGTGGCTGTGGCGGTGGCTGGGAAATTGGGGCCGGGGCAGACTTTTGCTTTTCATTCATACGAAATTACCTGCGGCCAAGAGCTTAATGCCAGTTGGACTGCAAAATCCACTTAGGAAGTTGATACAATCAGTTCCTCTCCGGCTGGAGATGCAACCACTCGCTGCCACCCCATCCTCACATCCTGCTTCTCCATTTCCCAGTGCATTCTGCGGCCTGCATGAATGTGGACGAGGCCGAGGATGTGGATCTGGCCCTGGCTCTGGCTCTGGGACTGGATGTAGATGGATTCATTAAAACGAATTGCTTCGAGTTTTAAGGCCTGCCTTGCAACGAAAGGCAAGCAACGATGCACATTCAAAAAAAATTTTGTTTTGAATTTAGGAATGAGAAAGAATATATTGGAAATCCCTTAAAATTGCTTTAAAACCAATTAAAAAGAAAACCCAACATAAAAATCCATCAAAAGGGTTCCAAAGTCCAAACGAAGGCAACTTAATAACTAATCCTTGAAACTAAAAACTTGTTTCCCTTCTAATTGTTTCTCCTTGTGCACTTATCCTAGTCTGAGGGAGTGGTGTGCAGTTTTGTGTGTGTCTGCCTATGGGTGTATGAGTTGTTTTTGGGGTTTTGTTTCGGGACTCATTGACGTGCAACATACATATATATGGTGCGGGGGCGTGGCTGCTCTGCGGCTGTTGGGGGATTGGTTTTGTTTGCGCCGCAAAGTATGCAACGGCTGCTGGTTGCAAGTGCCCCCGGGAAGAGGTTAGAAAGGGGGCTTCGAAAAGGAGGTTTCGGGTGCAGGATTGCGGAATGAAATTTGGCTGCCTTATTTCGGTTAAAAGTTTATCCCAGCCTGCTTCCTGCTCTCTAACTGGCCACAAGTGGAAAACGTATTAAAACTGCAAATTAACTGGAGAATAGAGCTGATAATGATGATGATGATCGGTCCACTCCGCCTGAGAAAGCCGCCTAATTAGGGGAAGAGCTTTCCCACTTGGATGCTGCATTCGAAAGCTCGGCTCTGTTAATTATTAATGCCTCACATTTAAATGCACAGCTTAGACTAAAACCTACACTCCAGAGTGAATGTGGGCGTGAGTGTGTGTGCTTCTCCTATATGCCCATTCGGAATGGAACGCTTTGAGCTGCTCCATTTTCAAGTGTGCGGAGGAGGCAGCTGGGGTAACACTTCCGCATCGGGAAAAAGAAAGCATAAAGGATGTGCGAGTATATCCTTGCCCACACCCTGGCACACTGAGAAAGCCAGATAGGCTGGCATATTGTGCTTACGCATACATTTGCACAGACAAACAGAAGCAAAGAGCCTCGCATCCAGCATCCTATGTATCCCACACATCCTTCATTCTTCATCCTACATCCTACATCCTAACATCCCAACATCCTAGATCCAAAGTGGAACGGAGTCGAGTCCCCAGACCGACTGAACTCCATGTAACATGTTAATGAACTGAGCCAACTGTGTTTGCACAGAACTTAGTGTAATGTAATCCAGGCTGGGCACAGGACCCCAGCTTAGAACCCACACATGCACTGAGCTAAAACTAGCAGGGATCAGACTATAAATTTAAGAATATTTAAAGCAGTGAAAGGAGTGTTTAAGTCACAGAAAGAGAACTGTGAAAAGAGAAAAATATATGATTAAAAATTGATTTATTTCTTTATTTTCAAAACTACTTGCACCAATATTTCTTCAAGGGAACAAATTTGAAGTCCTAGTTTTCACCTCAGTGTATATATGAGTGTACCAACGCACACAAACACACTGGGGGACTGACTCACTCACACCTCAACGCCCGATGTGTCGAATGTTACGCTAAGGAGTAACTTTGACATTTACCATTCAAGGCTTATGAGTGCCACCACAGGGCGGTGGGTCCTGACAACGGACCGAGGGGAGCATCGGGACGAGGGTGGCATGCTGTAACCCGCCCGGGCAATTGCCTTATGGTTATTTTCATAGCCCTGGCCTGGCCACAAAACTGCGAGCCAAGTGTGACACCGAGTCGTGGACAGGGAAGAGGATAGGGACTGGGACAGGACAGGAACTTGAATGGAGGCTTGCAGGCAATGGGTGCTTTTTAGTGGGCGGCAAAAGGACGAAAAGCGAAGGACGCAGGCTGTGCGGCGACAAACTAAAAAAAAAGAGTTTGCTACGGCGACAATCCAGCTGGGATTTTCTCGGTTTCTTCTTCTAGTATTTGTTGTGGTTGTTACTTTTTTGTTAGTGTTGTTGTTGTGTTGGGGAAGGACAAGTAAGTGCAAAGGCCTTACATAGAGGACATCATCAGGTGGAAAATTAAATTGCATTTAAGGCAATTGACAGAAGAAGAAGATGCTGAAGGTACCACCTGTGATGATGAATACCTCAGCTGGGGTGGAAAATGCCTTGGCAAATTATTGGGTGCAAAATTCCTCAAAAGGTTGGACGCTCCTCGCAAATTTGTCCAGTTTCCTATTGATTGGGGAATAAACGGGATATCGGAAAAATGCACAGAAAGTAATGGAGTATAGTTAAAGCAAATTCATACTGTAATTACTTAATTTCTCAGTGATTATTTATCTTTATGTATATCTTAATATCCATACTTTGATTTAGATTTAAATAATCATTAAAACAAATTTATGATAGTGTCTACTTATGAAAGAAAAACCTAATTAATGCCTTTGTGAGGTTTTTCTTTGATAATAAAAGCCTATTTATTTGCAGCCAGGCATAATATAGGAGAGTGCTTACATAAATTGCCACTTTATTCATAAAAAAGCCTGATAAAAAAGCACTAAAATTAATGAAATACCATTCGATATCAAAGCTAAGATAAACATCACGCACTCTTTAGTATACTATTTATCATATTATTTTAAATCAAAAGAGTTATCAGTGATAATACCCACTAAAACAGTTTTTTATAATGAACTTAATAGTCTCTACAGCTTACCATTTCTTCATTTTTGTGTTCTGTGTGCAAATCAGGTAGCAGTAGTTCGTCGTAATTATTCATATTGTTGGCCGAAAGTCGGAGGAGTACGAGGAAGGACCAGATAGTAGAGAGTGGGTGGGAAAAGGACAAGTCCTGGCCACTTGCACTTGCTGCAGTGTCATATTAATTTAGTCAAGTGGCCACTTAAATTTTGCCACGACAACTATAGAGAGAGAGGGAGAGAGTGCAAGGGAGTGAAAGAGAGGGGTAGAGGCAGAAATAGAGACAGAGCTAGAGAGCTAGAGGTTGGAGCCAGAGCTGGAGAATGAGCGAACGAGCGGAGGGATGACGAGGACGTTAAATGTGCAAATGGCAGTGCCAGCGTGTCCTGTGCCCCGTCTCCTTCTTGGCCCCCATCTGTCTCCCACTCTCTCTCTACCCGTCTCTTTCTCTTGGAGGCTGCAGTGTCTGTGTGAGATTTGCATAAGTGCATGGGTATTAGTTTGGGTAAAATGTCACTGACTTTTGTCAGCCGCCTGTCAAATGGGCGCCCAAAAGTGTGCAAAGCAAAAGCATTAAAAGCCAGAGAAAGCGAGCAAGAGAGAGAGAGAGAGGGGTGGCATACAGTCAGAGAGAGACAGACAGCGAGAATGCCTAATGATTACAAATTGCCAGTGGCAATTTTAATAACCGCCACGACCGCAAAGCAATAAATAAAATTCACAATAAACACATTGCAACAAAGGAAACCGAGCTGAGGCGGCGGAGGCTGTGTGTGTGGAAATCCTGGCGGCAGGAAAATCTAGAAGCTAAAAGCGGCTTTAATGCATTGCTGCGATTAATATTAATTTCATGCGGTGCAGCGCACAGTTGGAGGCCATCCAAGCCAAGCCAAGCCAGCCTCCGTCAGTGGAGCGGGTTTGGAAATGCCAAGCGGGATACCAGGATGACGAGGATCCGAGGATTCGTGGGGGATGGAGCAAATGCAGTGCTGCAGATGAAGCTGCAGATGCAGATGAAGTGAAGTTGATGGGCCTGCAAATGGGCGTGGGGGAGTGGGGGTGGAAACGGGGATAGGGATAAAGACGAGGACAATGCCGCCACATCATGCGCATCATTAGCCGAGATGCAAAGCCAACGCTGCGGAGAAACAAAATTCCACTTAGAAAAAAATAGGAACTGCTAAGCTAGGCAAATTTTAAAAACTAAACAAAATAAGAATAAAAATGTATACATGTTTTTTGAAATAATTATGGCTTAGAAGATTTTTTTAAAATAATGTTTGCCGCATATTTTAATTGTTTTGGAAAAATCAGAAATTTATGCCAGAATTGGTTGCATTGCATTTTTCCCGCACTGCATTCACATTCATCGCAGGCAGCTTCGCTTTTCCCCCCTTTCGAATTTTCCAGCTCATTTCGGCTGCAAGAGATTTTCCTTGTTCGGTTCGTGCCTCGCTTGCGGATTCATCCCGAATCGCTGCGCCGCTCGCTCGATGCCAGATAACCAGATTCTAATTGGTATCCATAACTGTGGGGCCACAACCCCGAATTTGATACACTCGAGAGCCCTCGCCTTGTACGTATCAACCGACAGAAATATAACATCTATACACCAGCACGCTTTTCCCCCATTTGCATATTCATTTTCCACATAATCATCATCATCACCAGCGTCAGAGTCAGCCCCGTGTGTGATCCGCACTGATGGAAAACTATCAAATTCATGGAGTAATTAACAGAGCTGCGAAGCAAGGGGTGTGTGGCGGAGGGGAAGAAAGGGTTAGCCAACATTTTTGGGCGCCTAAAAATAGAATTTAATTTGACTTTTGCCAGTTGGCAGCCGCCATACACCTGTGGGAAAAAGGATTGAGGACGAAGTTCCCCCACTGACGTGCTGACAGCATTAATTTCAATGTGGTTATGTGATTTCGGTGGCTGGGTTGGCAGCGAGTTGCTTAAAGCCCGGGAATGAAAACTGCAAATTAATTCGGGAAAATCCTTAAACCAGAGTGTAAAGTGTCGAGCAGGCATGATGTGAAATTTTCCGAATTAAAATGAAGCTTTAAAGTGACTTTAAAGTTTCAATTTATTCAGTTTAATCTAATCAACACCTTGAATTAATATTTCTTAGAGTTTATTAAATTATCTAATCTACTGTAATCTGATAGAGAGTATTAAAGTATTTGAAGAGTGAACTCGTTAGCTAATATTTCCATAAACTATTTTGGCGTTAGGAAACGTTAATTTAACCAGCTTAATTACATTTTAAACTTAATGCCTGTCTAACCTTTGAAGCTTAATTCCTATTTTTAGTAACAAAGAAAAACTTGTAACTTGAAAGATTTAACCAAGAATATTGTCAAAGGTACATGTATTTTATAAACTTGACTGCATTGTTCTATAAAGTCGAACACTTTGGCTGAGAGCTTATAAATTGAAGCTGCTAAGCTAATGGAATCTGGTGATTAGAGCTCAGAAAATATATAAACCTCTTTTGGAAGTAAACTTCACCTTAAAAGACTGCAGGCACTCTGCAGAGTTGAGCTTGTTTCATCCCAGCACTTCTGACACCAAACCTCTCTCCTCCTATTCTCTTTTTGCAGCTCCCCGGTGCACGGCAAACGGCAAAACTAATTTATGGCATTAAAAATGCATATTTTCTAGCAGTGCGTCGCCAGTTTTTATCATTTGCCAGCTGCCAGAAAGGAAACTGGATAAAGTGAAGAAGGAGGAAAAGAAAGGCGGAGCTGAGACGACACGTTGGTCGAAAATTGGATTTGACTGCGGAGGATTTTGAATCCGAAACCGAATACGAATCCGAAAGTTCTTTAGTCAGCATCAGCAGGAGGAACGCAGGATAATTCGCATTTTTTCTCCGGGGGACTGGCAACGAAATGGCTTTCCTATGTATACAGGTAAGTTTTCCCCCCATTTACCTTCTTTTATATAAAGTCCCCCATACATCATGTCGCGATAGTGCAGTAAAATTATAAGGAAATGCTTTGCACTTATGGCGATCATCATTTTTAACGTGCCATACACAGCGTATACGTGATATTTTTCACATTAAACTTCTCCACGCGCTCATCACTCTTTGTTCGCAAGTGATTTTAATAATGTGAAAAATGTCAGATCGTTATGGTTAAACTGCCGCATGAAGCATGAAGCGGTATGCTGTTACCAAAAACTCCTGCACTGATGGATTGCAGGCGGTGAAATTAATCATACGCCGTGTGTGCGTGTGTGCAACAGTTATGCCTTTTAAAGTGCGACATATTCCGAACGGGGTTGAAGTGAAGCGGTGAAGCATAATGCGGCGGATTGTAGGAACGAGCAGTGGAGCATTGGAGCAGTGTGTTGACAAATAAACACATGCCATAATACGTGCAAACTCTGGCAAGAATAACGAAAACAACAGCAGCTACACTAGCTATGGATGGATATAGATAGAAGCCGAAAATGGAGAGTTTGCGTTGTATTAACAGCTGCCCGCACTGGCAATATTCCTCGTCGATTGCAAAGGACCAAAAGGATGCGGGGCAGAATGCTGGGCGGTGCGGGAAGAGCAACAAGCTATGACAATGGCGGCATCCCAAAAGCCAACAACCAAGACAAGCTTTCAGCCCATCTGCTGAACGGTGGCACAGTGGAAGCATTTTTTTAGCAGGTGTAATTCCCAAATTTCTTCAAGAAAAAAAAAAATGTTAATCCCTATAGTTGAAATTGGTTCCTTGGGATTTTTAGGAACTCACCACTGAGATGTTATCAATTTTTATATGAGATATTGATTTCCCCGGTTGGATTTAATTTTTTCGTTTGCCCCACTGTTCAAATTTGGAATCCTTCGTCTGCCGATCCCTTTTCGTCCTGTCGGCCGTCGACGGCTGGCTGTTGTGAGTGCTGATTGTCAAGTGCTCGACCCAGACACGTGCTTACACAGCAATCCAGAGTCCTGCAGTCCTGCCACGCCCCTCCGTCGCTGTCCTCTCAATATTTGTTGAATTTCGAGTTAAGCTAACGTGCAAGTGTATTTAATTTGTGATATCATCGAGGGGCAGGCGATGGACCGAGTAGTCCCGGGCCAAGCAGGAGTAGTGAGGTCACTCGGCTCACCCCATCCTTGTGTGAGAGTGTGGGCGAGCGGCCATTAATGCAGCATTTAAGGATTTTGCGGTCTGAGCTGCATGCTGCCTGCACTTGAACCGGGGCTGAGAAGGGCCAAAACAATGCCACATTCAAGTGCATTTGAGCAGCAATAATTTTTGCGGTGGGCAAAGACAAAAGCCTATTAATGAACACACACACACACAAGCTCGAATATCCTGCATTCCATCTGCGGTTGCAGGTGTGCGTGTGTGTGCGTGTGGTGCGTGGGGCTTTTATTTCATTTAATCAATCATGCATTTAGTTGACAAAACGTTTAAGACAAAAGCCCCTCCGAAGAAGCAGCCGAGTTAAATGGCTTTTCATCATCGGCTCAGCTTTTGCATTGAATTCGAACATGAATATGATTTTGAATAGGAGTATTACATCTATGTCAATAGGGAGAGGTGCGTGCGGAAGGGGTAGAATGATAGCTACTGGAAAACCCTTTCAGTTTGTGCGTCTAGTTAATTGAATTTTAGATTACGCCCTTCGCCCGAATAATGATTAGCGGCCTCTCATGCATAAGTAAGTTTTCAATTCTGCTCGCTAATTTGATTTGCCGTCAAGAGGCGGCTCTAAAGCTGACAAAAAGGGTATCAATTATCGTGTCCAACCTAGAAGTATGCCGCAAGGATTGCGTAATGCCCGATTACTCCCGAAGGGAGGAGCTGCAGCCCTTCGCCCAGTTGGAGGCCACTTGTCACAACTGCCAGAACAGGCCCGAACAGTTCGGGGACTGCAGGCAACTTTTTGTCAATGGCCAGAGGTCTCAAACTTTCTGCACAATGAGAAAATTGAGCAAATAAAAATAGATTTGATTGGTTATTGCAATATTTGTATTTGTGAAAGCGGAAAACATAAAAAGAGGGGACTGGAAGTTGACGGAAATTTAAGAAAAATATGTAATAAATGTTTTTATGATTCAACTTCCTTAAACTTCTTAAAAAAAATTAAAGAAAACTCGAATAGTAATAAAACTTGATAGATTGGCATTGTTTTGCAGTCTCTAATTTTCCTTATTATCTTTGGAACATGAAATGGTTCCAAGGAGAAGCTCTGAGCCATCTTAAAGTTTTTTTACGAGCTACCGAGACTTCTGGCTAATAAGTTTTTGGCTTTCTGACTTTATCTTGATTGGCAATAAAGTTTTAGACCAGCAGGTTATGTGTATATATGCGAATATTGTGATATTTTTCTGTCTGTGTGCGGAGGAGCCTTGCACTCGCACACACATGAATAACATCCGTGTGGTTGACTGCTTGCGTCATCAGCATCGCCAGTGGAGTATCAGCCTTGGCATGCAGTCAAAACGCAGCTCGGCCCTCCACTTCTCCCCATATATTTCTCTCTGCCCTTTCCCGCAACTATTTTTCTATGTCAGGGGACAGGCGAACCGAAGCGGATGCAACTGCCCCAGACTGCGGCGGAGGCCACTGGATGTCATCAACTCTGCTCGGCTCAGCTCTGCTCAGCCCTTCGCTGCTGAGGAGAGGAGGCTCCGAAGGCAAACAAAAAGCTTAACCTCAGCACAAATTTAAGCAAATATTTGCCTTCAGCCTCCCTGCCTTCACCTTTCCCCCGGGCTTCTTCTGGTTCTCAAGGCAACTCACCATTCCATTCCATTGATGCAATTGAAGCCGGAAGCAGTTTATTTTTATTTTTCCCCTTTTTGCGGTGTCAGCAAAGAGTTTAACATTAAGCAGGTGCAAAGGGGTTAAACAGGGGGAAAAAACACGTCAAAGCGATTTGTTTCCGAAATAAAAAGAGACTTGAAAACTTGGCTTGCGGTGCCTAAAAGTGGACAACTATAAATAGATAATATTTTAACCATTTGAAATGTAGTTTATGGGTATTCTATCATTCGAAGTTCTATACTTTTATATTATATTAATTTTAAATAAATAGAAGCCCCATAAAAATAGTAAACCTAATTATTTTACAACAGTTTAACGGTAACTTTTCATTACTATAATAAAGTCTTTATAAACTACTACAGAATACATTATGGTGATCACTATTTTTTCATCGTGTTTGCCGTGGGACTTCCCCGCTTTTCCCCGCGGGAAAAAAGGCACATTCTCGCTTGATGCATGCACGATTTTAATCGGTTAAATGGCAGGGGGAAATGCAGGCCATATCTGCCGAGCAGCGCCAACTAATGATGCGCAAAATGTTTACAAATCATTTTGTCAATAACGACGACTACGACGTCGACGGGAAAGGGCGATAAAGGAGGCAAAGAGGATCCTCTGGCGGGCCCATAATTTGCCCACATTTCTTGCATTCATCCGCTGGATGGAGCGGCCATGAAAAGGTCATTAGTGTGTGCGTGTGCCTCTCTTTTTCCCCTTACACACACAACTAGTACAAGTGTGTGTGTGTGTGTGTGTGTGACACAAATGGCCATTCAATATGCCAAGAAAAAGGGAGGGGGAAAGGGACACGAAGGCAGAAGGACATGAGCTAAAGCCAAAGCCATAACAGCCACATGCTTTTTTCCACAACATTAACGCAAATTGCAAATAATAAAAATTCAAAATACCGAACCGTAGAAAAAGCAGCACGTGTTGCTGTTGTTGTTGTTGTTGTTGGGTATAGTGTGTGTTTGCCGGGGTGTGCGAGTGTGCAGAGGTGCAGGGGAGGGTGCTTCCTAAGGCAAAACCACAACAACGAGGAGCCATGGGCACATTTATCGCAGCCAACGAGGCATTTTTTAAGTCCTGCAAAGGTTTACATACATATATGTCTGAGGCCGAAGAAAAAATATAGGAAATTGAAGGAGAAAAAATCATGCACTATGGAAATGGGGGAAAACTGTGTGTAGGTTTTCCCATAGTACATTCTCCGCTATTCAGCCGTGATTGATCTATTTTGCAGTGGAAATCCTGCAATAACTGCAGGTCCCGGAGTTGATCTTGGGAAATGTTTGTAAGTTGAGGGAATAAATGTAAAAACTTTTCCAAGAAATACTGCCTTAGATAACTGAAAACTTGTCCAAGTTCAAGCTAAACTTTACTTGCCAGATTAAAGAACATTAACTAGAAAACACTTCGTTTTTTCCTCATCTTTCCCAGTATTTCCTAAGATTTATATCCCTGTGGAATATGCAAAATCCAATGCTTTTAATTTTGTCTGATAAAATAGCGGCACTCTGTGTATAAAAGGTATCTACGATATATCTTAGCACACCGCAAGATTCTAAGGCATTTTTTCTGCGGCGCCGTTGCCTTTGCCAGCGAATCAAAATGGAAATCTATTTTATGCAGAGGCACGCAGCTTGGCAAAAGCCAACGGATCGCCGTCCGCCCACATATGTGGCTACATACTGTCCTCTATGTATATGTATATGGGCTTCTCTCCGTTTCTCCCTTTCTCAGGCACACTGAGAAATCTTCAGACCCGCCTCCGCCTTTGCTTGGGTCCGTGACTGGCGAGGCGTTGGCGTAAATGCTTTGCGTATGCATCCATGCATGCGACGCCATCTCGTGCAGCTGCCTTTTGCTCTCCTCCGCCCGTACTCGTACCCGTGCCCATATCCCACAATCCGGACTTTTAACCGGACCCGGATCCGGAGCTGGCATACAATTTATGTGCGAAATATGGCGCCGCACACCTTTTACTTTGCGTTTCCATGGCTTTTCTCTGGCGTTTCCTTTGCCTTCGCCTTCAGCTTTTCCTTGCCCTTTTCCTTTTCTGTTGTTTGTGGCCAACCCGCCACGTGCGGGACAAAATTAAAAGCCTTTGCATGCTCCACTTCCAATTTCACCGAATTCCGCTGAACTGCAACTACACTGGGGGAAATATGAAAAGAATGTGGGTTTTTTAAAGGTTCGTAACCTAATAAATCATAGATTAAGTTAATATATCTATTCAGTTAATATTTTCGGTGTACCAAAAGAATGTGTTGAACTTTGATAAAATTACTAATACTTGATTATTTTTCCATGAGAAATATTTAATATGTTCCTAATTACATTGCATCTCTCTTCTATTTCTTCTGCCTCGCTATTACGTTCTGGATTAAAGCTGGCCAGAGTAATGACATGGCGACCATTGGTGACATATCGATGATCTCACCGCCCACGTCTTCCATCTCGAACGATCAAGATCCGTTTGGACAGCTGCCACCGCTACCACCGCCACTGCGTTCCACCCAAGTGCTCCAGCCGCTGAGCGTGTTTCCAGGTGCCCGCCCGTCCAATTATTCTGCGATTTGCCCCCCGAATATTTTGAATTATTTTCCGCACACACTATATATATATACCTTTACTATGTATATGTGTGCCAATTTGTATTTGTTCTTCTTCTCGTTGTTTGCCTGCAGTTCTTTCCCTTTGTTTGGGCGCAGTTTTGTGTTACAATCCTTTTTCTTTTCGTGTTTTTTAGTTTGCCAGAGTTTTTGTATAGCTTTTTTGCCCATTAAAAAAGTTTGCTGCCGTTACTGTTGCACCTTTTTGTAAAAAAAAATCCTGATTTTCTTTTCTGTTGGGCCATTTCCAATTGATTGCAACTTTAATTGGTGTGTAGATTGGGATCTTTGATTGGTCGGTTTGTTTATTTGTTTGATTTCTTTTTTTCACATACTCGCAAAAAGCGCCTGCATCACAAACACTCTCACTCATAACTCACACCTGTACTACACCTGTGTGCAACTGTACCTGATGTACACCTGTACGAAATACCACTAGCCACACTCGAACATCGCCACAGAGAACCACATTTTGTCCCCAACTTTTGTTTAGCATTTTCAGCAGCATTTTCAGTCAATCAATCAATCAGTCAAATCTCAAAAACCAATCAGTCAAACAGTCGTCCATTAATTTATCGTTGCTCTCTCGTTTTTTCCATAAAAAAAAAACACTGAGAAAAGAAATGGTTGGGAAAGGAATTTCTTGTCTAAAGAGGGCTTTTGTTCTTGGAAAGGATATCTGAGGATAATATCAAATGTGCTTAATTCATTACTATAATAGTAACAACTGATACTACTTAGGAAAGAGCTATTCATAATTTTTTGATTCTAAAGAAATTACCAGAGTTTTAAAACCACTTATAAATATGCCGAAAGGTATGCAATTAATTATTAAAGCTTTCAAATTCAGTGTAAGTTTAATGTTATAAACACCTTTTATACCTTTTTAAAAATATCAGCTAAAAATACATGCTTCTACAACAAAACTCATAGAATAAAATATATTGTTGCATACTTTTAGAAACACTTTTTAACAATTGAAAATCTCTTGAACGAGTATCTTAAAAGTCAAGCCTGTATAATATCATTTATACATTAAGAACAAATCATTCCCAAGACAAGCATTAATTTTCTTGATTTATTTCTTTGCGTGTACACACACGAACTCTCCTACTTCTCTCTCTATCTCTCTATTTGCCTAGTTCTATTTGCTTGCCGTTTGTATTGCCACTTTTTGACTATATAAAATAACAATTTTCGTTTGTGTTGGTTGCCACTCGAAACAAAACAAAAAAAACCGAAAACCGAAAACCAAATCATTCGAAAGTTTCGAATTTTTCAAGTAGCTCTTTGCTCCTGCTGCTCTGTGTGTGTGTGTTCTTTTTTGAATTCGTTTATTAGAGCAACAAAATAAAAGAAGATTGCGACAGCGCTGCTTTGTTGAGATTTTTTGAACGCAAGAATTTTACGTACCTGTGTGTGTGTCCACCTTTAGCTACCTTTTGTGCTGTCCAAAATGAAAATCGCAATGGAGTACAAGCCAAAAACCCAATGCTAACAAACTGCAACATTTTGTGCTCTCTATTCTTCCATACAACCAACTACAACAACTACAACTACGAACTACAACAACAACTAAAATAATGAAAATGACAAAATCTCGACAATCTAAATATTTGCGTTCGTTCTAATGTTTATTTTAATATTTGTCTTATTTTTAACAATATTTACGTATCATAATGTGTAGAGTGAGTATACAAGATAACTGAGAATAAAATTAAACAACAGCTTGTGTTATTATTTTTAAGTTTTGTTTTAATTTCGGTTTAGTTTCGTGCCTCTTTGTGTATGTGTTTGCTCGGCCTCGGCCAGAGTGTTTCTCTAAAATCTAAACCCTAAACGGTTGTGTTCTGAATTTTCCTCATGCCTGGCAGTGTCCAATTTGAGCGAAGATTCCTACGATTATGTTTTTGGTGGTCGACGTAAGACTCCGCCCACAACAACGTCAACACAACTCAAGCTGACCTCACCGCCCGTGCGTTTGCGACCCGAAGGTGGGTAAATCGTTCAGATAGAGCCCTAAATGAGTCTAAAAATAGGAAATTACCATCATTTTTAGTGTCATTCATCCTGTAAATATATTTAAGATAATCCTTTGAATATGGAAAATGTTTAATATATTAAGAAGAACCCCCTATGTAATTCATTTAGGGCTCTTACTCTGAACCCCTAAGTTCGTATGTAACACCCTCTTCCCCTTTGATCACATCCCTTGCACACATAGACGCCTATCGCGGAGCTAACATAAACAACGGAAGGTTCTATCGTCACTCCTTCAGCTACGCCCCTAAGCGCCAGCGCCACTCGAGTCGGGATGATCGAGACCGCGAGTCTAGGTTGAGATGTCATGGCGAGGACGAGGCCACACTGCGCCAATTGCTGCTCGAGTACGTAGAACTCCAGTTCGATCTCCGATCGGAACTGAAACTGCACTTGTGGAATTTTATTATATATATTATTATAGCCAAGGCCAAAACACTTGACCCCCCCCTGCGGCAGCAGCCTCAGATCCGCTGCCAAGTGGGCTTGTAATGGACTCGCAGCAGCTCATTACGGGTCATTAATTTGCAGGCGCGACCAGAGGATGCTGTCGGCCATAAATATCCGCTTTCAGTTAGACAAATAAACAGCAATTATTTGTGTGCGCCATGTTTATTTTATTTATTAAACAAATAACGAAACGATATATTTTTAGTTTCGCCGTAAATAAATTTTAATTACAATTTTAATTTGTGTGCATTTGTGTGCTATTACTGCCATTACTGCGGAAGAGTCCCCTTCCGCCGTGTCCTTTTCACTTTACAATTTTTTAGTTTGTTTTGTGGCTTGTGAAATATATATATATTTAACGAGCAAATATGCAATGTATACGCCAAACCAACCGTATTTGTTTAATGTTCTCCTTCCACACAGATTTGCGCAAGTTATGTTCAGTTAAGTGTCCTGCGTGTGTCCTTAGACTGTCAATTATTCATTGAGGGCCTTTGTGTTGTGTTGTTTTTGTTGCGCAACCTTCCCGACAAAATCAAACCAACAAATATCATATATTAACCCCAATAACTCAACCGCGGCCACATACGACATTCACCAAACCCCCGAAAAGAAACGAAAAGAAAAAGACGTAGCGAGAAAAGCGCTAACCAAGTTGAAGAGAAAGCAACCTAGAGATTTAATTATAGTATAAAGACTCTATAACGAAATCAATTTACCAACGGAGTCCAAAGAAAAGCCAACAAAATGATGGGCACAATGCCACCCAGGTACATATCCATTCAGCCATAGCCCTAGCCATATAGTTAATTTAAAAATAAATTAATTAACATTAACAATTAACAAATAATACCAACGCCGATCGCGCCTTGCGATTACGAACAATTCGAGCATCACTCATACGCCATGTAAACCGAGCACACCTTTGGTTCTTTTCTTTCGTTTATCAGCCATCAGCCAAAGCCATTATCCATCATTCATCGAACCGATTGTGTGTGTGTGTCATATATTAATAAATAATTGTGTTCATGTACACTTAAATGGCTTTTCATCCGCATTGATATAGAACTTTAATTAAAAACCGTTAATTAGCAGCCGTTTGTTTGCCGTTTGCTGCTGCCGTTTGCTTTCACCAAAACCTCCTTTGTTGCCGTGTCACGCGCTGTACAAAATTGCAACTCAATCGAAACGTATTTACTTTGCTTAAATGTCACCGAGTGATTGAACACATGTGTAGTCTGCAATTTCATTTCCACACAGCCTGTCAATCACTCGAGTCAACTATATATATGTTTTCTATCTGTGTATGTGTGCAATCACCGGAAATGCATTTCGTCAAATGCGAAGGCAGCAAAATTTCTCTTAAAGGGCATGTTGAATTGGGATGACAGAAAGGAGCGATACTTTATTTGATTATCGTTAAGGTATCGGCATTATCGCTATATTCCAAATGCTATCGATTTTTATAAAAAATTATGAAATAGATGACACAAGTAAGCGATGAATCGATATTAACTTGTACTGCGATATCGATACCATATCGACTTGATCGCTTTATTCCCAATCCCATCGATTACTCCGATATCGAGCGATGAAATGCATTTCTGATCTGCACCTAATTTCCCTTTCGCTGTCCACACTTGTTGTACAATGTCTATATGTGTTCTTTATCATCCAAATCCCATTTTTTGAAACCCTTTTTGAACCACAACAACTGCCACAATAACTCCATGAACCATGTACCATGAACAACAACAACAACTCAACTCAACCACCGTTACAACAATAAAAGCCACACGCAAAGTGGCCTGGTATTCACGCCACTCAATGAGTATGCAATTACAACCAACTAACTTCAATTACGAATCTAAATATTTTTACTACTCTCGATTTGCCCCCGCTCCTCCTGCTCTCTCTCTCTCTCTCTACTACTATACTCGTTTATTGTAATGCAATAATCCAATCAATTTCAACCCCAACCTCTGCACTTTCTGCACTGCTCTCTTTCGGCACTCGTAGCCCATCAAATTGATTTGTTAATTATTAGAATATTTGCCCAAAACCAGTGAACTCTACCCTATTCACTCAATCGGCTCTTCTACTGCATGCATCGCAATTAGAATTCAATTATGTTCAAATAAATTAATTTAGTTTCGAAAACGTGCTCATCATTTGGCTGGGGGAAAATATATAGAGAGAGATATGTATATAGAAATTCCTAGGGATTGTGTGGAGTGGGTTGCGAGTGTGAATCCCCCATTTGGCACTACTCAAAAGGCCCTCGACAGCAGCCACAGCAATCTGCTGCCTTTGCCTGCACAGAGAAAAATAATAAATAGATAAATATTATTATAGAATAAATAAGAAATATGCAGGACCACTTACTGTATTTATTATGATTTTTATTACATTATTATCTGGCATTATTGTAAAGTAAAAAGTGAGCTTAAGACTTTTAAAAGTAAAACCCAAATATTTAGAATAAATAAAAGTATTATGAATTTATTTCCAATTGTATAAAATACTTCAATATAAGACATTCTAAACTCTTTAGAATTTTCTTTTATATATATTTGAAGATGTTTAAATTTCAAATATTTTAATATGAATAAAGTGATTTTAAGCTATTTAAATTTGATATAAAAGATTTAAATTAATCTTTGCTAGTCTAAGAAGTTAAAGACACTGAAACCCATTGTAGAAAATTAATGCAGACATTTTATTTTCGGATTATATAAAAAAGAATCCTAGAATAGCGCGAATACTGCTCCCTTTCTCTGTGTGGGTGTGTGTGCCAGTGGTTGTGTGTTTTTTATGACATGCAAAAAGTGTTTGAGGGCCATTAAGTTGCTGTTCGCACCACGCACACACTCGCCCGCACACACACACACACCCGCCCGCACACTCATTCGCAGCCATGTAAAGCCATTGACAAACATCCTTTGGCCGGCAGTCAATCAGCCTGCGGTTGGCCACTTCAGCACCCTGTTGTCTGTATCTCTCTCTCTCTGTTTCACCCCAAGCCCTGCATGTCATCAAGTTCATAATTAGCTTAACCCTCCACCTCACCCTCCCCCGCCCTCGTGCGTAATCTTTTGCCCAATACATCACTCAGTCAGTCAGTCAGCCAGTCAGTCAGTCACACAATATTTTCAGGATTTTTCAACTCGTTAAATGTCCTCCATTTGTGTTGTTTGTGTTTTCGGTTCCGTAAATACATACATGTATATGTTATTCCGTTGCTGCAATGAATTACTGTACACTTTTTTATGGTTTAATGTTTAATGTTTTCATACTACAACAGACCCCAGACTAATTGGCGTAACGGTCCCTTCACCAAAATTAACAAATAACAAAATTAACAAAAAAAAGAAAAACTGTAAACGAACAGAAAACTACCGCTCCTTGTTGGTTTTTCAACCTTCATCCCATCGCGTGAACCGAGTAGAGACATTTATTTTCCGTTCATCCATTCATTTGGCTTGCATATTTCCCTTTTGAAGCGAATTAAAACAATTTCACAAAATACAAACAAGATGTTAATCATGCAAAATCATAAAATATTGCCTTGCAAAACGAAATCGACGAGAAAATGACCACAAATAAATTTCAATTGATTTACAAACCAAAAAATATACATCTCGAGAGCTGCTGCAAAAGTTTATGAGAGTCAACAAACAAAACAAAACAAAAACAATCGAAATGAACAAAATACGCAAGAAAAACAAGAATTTGCAACGTTTGGTGAATGTCCTATATGCCAATTGGTTCCACCCGAATCCTCCCCAAACCCGATCCGATTCGATCTGATTGATGTACTTTGCATACAGCCATGTGTACGAGTACTCGTATCTGATATATACGTCTGCTATATATGAGAGAACAATCGATTTTGATTTTAATTTATTCGCTGAATTTATTGTGTGCACTGGTTGTGAGATCTGAACTGAGCTCGCTATCTATATCTAACATATATAGCTGTAACTGTAACTGTAACTGATGGATGAAGGTGAAGCGAGTCTGAATATTTGACGGATGCTCTACTCTGACTATGGATTTTGGGCGGGTTAATGTGATTGAAGTGCTGCCAGGGATAGATAATCCGCTGAGGACATGACAGCTTTGTCTTGTCAAAAATTTAATATTCCCATTTCCCGTTCCCCGCTTCCCTCTAAAAACTGAGCGCAGCTTTTTGACAAAATGAACAGTTCACAGAATAGAGATGGTGGGGAATCCTTTTAGCAAAGCGGAAGGAGGGGCTGTGCACGTACTGCAGCTTTTAATGAATGCACACAAGCCAGGGAGAAATTGGCAGAAAATTTATTAAATGCTCACGTATACAAATCCCTTACACAAAACCGAAAATTCCTGAATCTGACAGACGACGCACAAGCACACGTATGGCAATTGTTTTGCCAGAGAACAATAACTTGCACAGGATGCGCTCGAATCTCATCGCTTCGTCCTGGTTCTGGTTCTGGTTCGGGCCCTGGTCCTGTTCCTGATTCTGCTTGTTTTGCTCTCGATTCTGTTTCGGATTCGGTTTCGCATTCGCATTCGCCCCGCTGATGTATGCATAAAATAATCCTTTTATGCTCGGCACAACAATGTCCGTGAAATGCAAAACAATAACAGTACTAACGATACCCCCCTCTCTGCTGTGCCCCACCCCCCGCCCACTGCATTGCATTAACATAATGCGCAGGCAACTCAAGCACGGACCACGTGTCGTATGCGCATTGTGTGGCGCGGCTGGGTGCCATATCGCCGTATATATATCGGCATGTGTCGCTATCCGCTGGCAACTGTCGCCCACAACTTTTGTTGCCATTTGATTTAGATGCAGCCGCCGCCGCAGCCAGCAAACAAAGCGCAAAAAGCACCTTCCGATACGAGGCATACAGCATTTAGAAATAGAGACTCACACATGAATCGAACAAATAAAATTAAATTGAGCAGAACTAATTAATGGTTAGTTTACGACATGGTCATTATTTTGCCACATTTCTTGGCAACTGTAAATAAGTAAATGCATTTTCTTTTGCAATTTAATTGGATAAAAATTTTATAAACATATTTTTACTAAAATAAATTCTGAGTTGCTCAAGTGATTTAACTTTGAATTTAAAACCTAAAAACCTCTATAAAAGTTTAAATAATGTTGTGATATTTTCTGGATATAGTATCCACCTAACATAAATATTTAAAATCAAATCCCCAATAGCCCAACTAAATTCTATAAAAATAAAGTACAAATATTAGACAGTAAATGAAAAATCAACAGATATAATCGGTTTAATTTTCATAGATAGAAGTATTAGCAAACAAAATTTCAAAACCCAATATTTACCTTGAAGTTGTCCACAAATATCAAATAAAAATAAGAAATCCGTCAGTGAAAAAATATTGATATCAATCAGCTGCGAAACATTTGGTTCAATTTCAATGAAAAACAACTATAAATCGAATGTTTTCAGTTATAGAATTTCCACCGTAGAGCAAACGGCAATGCCGAATTGTTTTCACAGGCATTTGCGGCAGATGAAAATGTAAATGTGATGCATTCCATTCCATAATAGAGGAAGCAGATATAAACGGGATTAGAACTACAACTATGACAGGGTCTATCTATCTGTCTATCCCATGCTATTTGGCCCAAAAGAGTTGCCTCTTGGCTGGCAGAGGACGAGGAAGCGAGGAAAATAAATGGGGCGGCTATCCCGGCCAGAGTTCAGAGTTCAGCTTGTATAAGTATATATAATGCCGTCAACTTTTCATTCTCGTGCATTGTACATTACTCTTGCCTTAACCTTAACGAAATATGCCAACAATTTACTTTAAGTTACTTTTTATGTACTTAGTGGCCTGGCTTTGTTATTATTATTGTACCCATCCCTTCGTTTCGCCTTCGTTCGCCTTCGCCTTCGCCTCCTTGTTGTTTCTGCCCCAACACAGAAATCCTTTCTTGGACTTCTGCCCAAGGAGCTAGCTGAGTGACTAAGGAACTCGGCGGTAGTCCCTGGAAGGCGGCAGCTCGGCAACTTGGAAACTGGCGTGCGTTTTCAGTTTTCATTTCTCGGTTTTGTATATTTTCTGTGGCCCATAAAATTTATGTTGCTTCATTCCTCAATAATTGCATAGCTCAGTAAATTTTTAATGCAAGCGGCCATAAATAATTTCGTTTTGTGTGTGTTTCGTTTACGTTAACGTTTTGCGTTTTGCGTTCTGCGTTTAAGTCAGAACGAAATAAATTACGTATACGCTAAGTAACTCAGTCTGTGTGTGTAGTAGCGACTGTATAGAGTGCATTGAGTGCCATAAGGAATGAGCTCAAAGGCATTCCCGAACGACCTGCGACTAAAGTGCCTTTCTGCTTGATATTTTCTTTGACTGCAATCTGCTATCTGACATCTGCAATCTGGCAACCGAAACATGACCCCGACTAAATGAAATAATCCAAAAATGTGGTCCCTTGACATGCCACAGTTTGCAAAAGCAAGTTAGCGTGATGAGCATGAATCTGTCAGCGAAACTCGATGAGCTGCAGCGGGGAGATCGACACCTGGAGACGACGGTCGCCCTGTGCGAGATCCGCACCCAGCTCCAGGAGCTGACCAAGTCCGTGGAGAGCTGCCAGAGCGAAGTGTCCGAGGTAAATTCTGTAAAACCATTTTAGATTATATATTTAAATATTAATAAAAAAACAGGTGAAGCGCGACATGGTGGCGATCAAGCACGAACTGGACACCGTGCAGCAGGTGAAGGAGGAGATCGAGGAGCTGCGCGAATATGTGGACCGACTGGAGGAGCACACGCACAGACGGAAGCTAAGACTTTTAGAACAAGTTTGTAGCTTAAATTATTTGCCATGTTGTGTAATTAAATACTTGAATTTCATTTCTCTATTCATGTACAAACCGAAACACCAAGAACCAACTGCCAACTACCCAGAGCCAGACAGCCACCAAACACACGACCACCAACCACCACCCAACCACCCGTACATCTATCCACCCGACACAACCACTCAACCACTGACAGCGGAAACTGCTACCGTGATGGACAGATGCAAATGCTCTTCCAATTGGTTTCAGTTTCTGGCAAGCACTCAAAAAAATTAACTAAAAACTATACAGAAAAAAATTAATTTAAAAAAGAAAACATCTCTGCCCTTACATTTGCATTTTTTCCGAATTTAAAAGCTGGTTAATCATTCAAAAAATCTGCAATTTACAAAGAAATTAATTAAAAGCTAGGAAAAATATTTACAACATTTTTTTTAGACCAAATCTCTTTGGTATTTAAGTTGAAACAATTTTTTTGAGTGCTCCTTTACACGTACAGACGGCTTCTTCATCAACGTATTTTAAAGGAACTTGTTAATTTTTTTACGTTTTGTAGCAAAATCTAAGAAATATATATATGAAAATTATTGAACCAATTTTAATTTTGTTTGATTTTCCTTCTTTCTTAAGTATGATTTTCCACATCCAAACACTGTCATTCATCAGAGTTTATCCTATGATTTCCTTATGCCTGAGTTTCGATTAGAGAATTGGCCTTACCAAAGAGTAAGCTTTGGTTTCCTTGCCGCACACTCGTTTGCAAAGCGTTTGATGGACCCGCCCGCACAGCCCCCCACCGAATCCCCACTGTCCCGCCCCCCAGCCCCATCCCCGCCAGAGCTGTTCGCTGCCACTAACCGATTCCATCGAAATCTTGCAGGGTCTCACCTTCTTCCTCACCTACTCGATCTTCTCGGCGGTGCTGGGCATGCTACAGTTCGGCTACAACACCGGCGTGATAAATGCGCCCGAGAAGAACATCGAGAACTTCATGAAGGATGTCTACAAGGATCGCTACGGCGAGGACATCAGCGAGGAGTTCATCCAGCAGCTGTACTCGGTGGCGGTCTCCATATTCGCCATCGGGGGTATGCTGGGCGGTTTCAGCGGCGGCTGGATGGCCAACCGCTTTGGCAGGTAAAGAAAAATCTATTAATTTAATATTGAAATATTTTTAAAATATTAAATTTGGTTTATTATAACATTTATTAAAAGCTTTTATTAATTTCACATACCCTTAATATTTATTTAACTTACAGAAAAGGCGGTCTACTGTTGAACAATGTGCTCGGAATTTCCGGCGCTTGTTTGATGGGATTTACCAAAGTTAGTCATTCCTATGAAATGTTATTCCTTGGCCGATTTATAATTGGTGTTAATTGCGGTAAGTACAGGGGCTAGAACCTGCTCAGCCAGATTTATATAAATTATATATTTTTATATACTTTAGGCCTCAACACGTCGCTGGTGCCCATGTACATCTCGGAGATAGCGCCACTGAATCTGCGCGGTGGCTTAGGTACTGTTAATCAATTGGCTGTGACTGTAGGTTTACTATTATCCCAAGTGCTGGGCATCGAGCAGATCCTGGGCACCAACGAGGGCTGGCCCATCCTGCTGGGCCTGGCCATCTGTCCGGCCATCCTGCAACTGATCCTGCTGCCCGTCTGCCCCGAGTCGCCCCGATATCTGCTCATCACCAAGCAGTGGGAGGAGGAGGCGCGCAAGGGTGAGTGTTGGTTTGTCCCATAAATCCCAGAAATTATACATTCAAATGGGAGTGTGTGTTGGAGGAAGTGGCCTGGCTTTATCATGATTTATTTACACACATTAGTAGCTAAAATTATGTTATAATCGAATTGAATAAATCAATTTAAGCTATTTAGAGCCCAGAGATTTTTTTTTATATATAGTAAAAGGGAAAAATATTAGAGAAAAAATAAATAAATGCTCATATTGTAATTAATTAAGTTTATTTTTTAAATAATTAAAATATGTTTTTTTGTCTTTAATATTTAGTTTTTAATGCATACTTGGGCTTTAAATTATTTATTTAACATTGATAATTATTTTTAAGTCGAAGAATATAAATCAATTTCAATAGGGGTAAAATATATAATTTAAACTCGAAATTATACATAAATTCGCAAAGATATATAGTTTGTTTAATAAAATAAATCTTTTATTATTTCATTAAGGATTGTATTTTTTAATATATATTGTTTTAAATTATTTTATAGCCCTGCGACGCCTCCGAGCCTCCGGCTCTGTGGAGGAGGACATCGAGGAGATGAGAGCCGAGGAGCGCGCCCAGCAGGCCGAGAGCCACATATCGACCATGGAGCTGATCTGCTCGCCCACCCTGCGTCCCCCGCTGATCATTGGCATTGTGATGCAGCTCAGCCAGCAGTTCAGCGGCATCAATGCCGTCTTCTACTACTCCACGTCGCTCTTCATGAGCTCGGGACTGACTGAGGAGAGCGCCAAGTTTGCCACGATAGGCATAGGCGCCATAATGGTAGGCTCACAATCCTTTTTACATACTTTTAGGGAGTTTAATTATATGTAATTATTTATTAATTAGGTTGTAATGACCCTGGTGTCCATTCCCCTGATGGATCGCACTGGTCGCCGGACCCTGCATCTGTACGGACTGGGCGGAATGTTCATCTTCTCCATCTTCATCACCATTTCGTTCCTGATCAAGGCAAGTACAGGGCTTTCCAGGACACTCGCATCCTGCTGCCGCCGTAAAGCTAGAATGCCAAAGTGCCTGCCAGCTTGGGTTTGCGTTCGTTAATCCCCCAGTCCATTTAGTTGGTGGGTCCACTTAGCGGGCCCATCGCATTTGCATTTGCATATGACTCTCTGAACTTGTAGCCATGCTAGAGACCTTATCCCATATCCCCTGCTCCGCGCCGAGTGCGTGTCTTTATAAATATTTGAATATTGATATAAATATTTTATGCATGAAGTTGTGTTTAACCCTGCCGAGCCCCTCCCCAAAAAAAAAGAGCAGAGAACAAGAAAAAAATACTCAAAAACACTCAAAAACGACACACACACACTCAACACACAAATACAGACACGAGCATGACAGTTGTCCCGCGCGTATTTCTATAAATTATTGATGTGAGATATATTTGAATTTATAACAAGTTGAATTTATGGCTCTCCCTCAGCCATTAAATGTACCTTTTTTTCACCCCGCCTCTGTTTCGGTGTTTTTGCGTTGATGCATTCCATTTAAGTCCTAGTCGTAGCTACATGTGTGTGTGCATTTAATTTATGGGCCAGCACTTGCTGGTCGCTTTAGTTATTAATTATCTCCCCTATTCCCGACTTTAAAATATGCTCCTCATGCATGATTAGCTTTGGAATGCCCCAGTATTAGTTGTGATTATTTATGCATTTAAACGATTTTTATTAAACACTTTTGCACGTTGCTTGCCTTTAGATGAGTCTTTTGTTCTATTTAAATTTTCAGTTGCCTAGGCTAAGTTGTTGCACCTGAGAGCTAGCTTTAAATTTATTAAAACTAACTTAGGTATTGGTCTTTCTTTACTTGTTTGTAAAAACACTGAAAGCCCACTGCCTGAGAACAGTTAGCTCTCCCGTGCAATCGTCCCGCCCCTTAATTAGAGCTATTCTCGACTTGGCAGGCTTTCCGCCCCACAAAACACTCTCTCACTCGAAATCAGTTGACGAATTCGTTCAGTTTTATGATTTATTGCTTTTTATTTTTCGCTTGATCAGGCCACGCGACTAGAAGCAAACCACACAGTTTCAAAGGCAAGCAAAAGTTTCCCAAAAAAAAAATAAAACAAAAAAAAAATACACAACTCTGCAAAAGTTTTTCTGGGCACCAGTTCCACAAATTTAAAACAAGAAAAAAAAAAGCAAAAATTCGGAGAAGAACAAATAGAGCAGAGAGCACCGCGCTGAACTCACACACGAACAACACTCTCAATGTGACCTGCAGCAGCCTTACTTTTCATTTTCGTTCCCTTGGTTTCGGTACTTGTGTAAGATATAGCCTAACTTTAACCACAACTAAGCATTCCATAGCATTCTGAGCTGAGCCAGGAAAAGACTCGAGCGGCAGTCCGCAGGTCTCAATTCTTTGAGAACCAAGAACCCGAGACCGGCCTACTTACTTACTACTTTCAATACGCTAACCAACTCTCATGCATAAAAGATCAGATCGATCGATCAGGTTTATCAGGAGGGGTGTATCCTCTATATTTATATTACTTATGATTTATTGTGGAGAACTAAACAGTTCGTCGGTAAAAACGCGAGTAGAGGAAAAAGCCTACATCGAGAATGCGAGTACTATGCATTTTGTATAGGAGTTCTTTGGTTATGTACAGGAAATGATCGACTGGATGTCCTACCTGTCGGTGGTGGCCACCCTCGGCTTCGTCGTCTTCTTTGCGGTGGGTCCCGGCAGCATTCCCTGGATGATCACCGCCGAGCTCTTCTCACAGGGACCCCGACCCAGTGCCATGGCCATTGCGGTGCTGGTCAACTGGATGGCCAACTTTGTGGTCGGCATTGGTTTCCCCAGCATGAAGGTGAGCTTGAATAAAATCTTATCTATATTTTTAATATATATTTTACTTATATTTCCTTGCCAGACTGCCCTTGAGAACTACACGTTCTTGCCGTTCAGCGTGTTCCTGGCCATCTTCTGGATATTCACCTACAAGAAGGTGCCCGAGACCAAGAACAAGACCTTCGAGGAGATCCTGGCCCTCTTCCGGCACAACAACGGCAGGTATGTGCTCCATTCGCCATCCATTATATCCCAGCTCAAATTCTGCACACAAATCATGGCAATATGTCGAATAGTTGTTCAACTCATAACCGAACTCGATCCTTTTCTAACAAAAATACCAAGAAACGCGAACAAGAAACCAGAAAACCAAAACAAAACCCTGTTTTACCAATTACTTGGAAGCTTATTATGCGGTTTGCATACACCTTGAACCGCTGAATCGAGCTGAATAAGACCCGGTTCAGGGTTCAATCATTATGATTTTCTTGCTTTTGAAATTTCGTATCTTATTTATTTGTTTAACGCACCATAAGTTTCGAAAATAACCCTCTGACTTGAACTACGTTCCATGTAATGCCCCCCAAGGACTTTTCGAGATAGTAGACTGTACGGGTAAGTTGCATGACGCCACCGCCGAGCCGAAGGTCCTGGATCTTAAATTCCGAATTATAAATGCCCCAAGCCCGATATCCAATCCAAAATCGATTCGATGCGTTTCGCTCTTCGAACTTTCACCCCCCTAAACCGTAGCTCGTATTGCTGTACTTTATTTAGCCACTTTATGTACCGATTTGAAAACGATAACCGAAACAAAAAGAAATATAAATCGAAGTTAACTGAATTGGAATTATTGTGGAATTCCTGCGCTCAAAGTTTCTATGAATTTTTCGGCATGTTTGCTTAACTTTGCCTGTACTTTGTTACAACTCGTTACTCTGTTACTACAACTACAACTACAACCCATTAACAACAACGCTGGCTGCCGTTAAAGCGAACTAAATAAGACTAGCGAACTATATAAATACCCAACTATTTAATATCAATTTTAATACTCTCTCTACTCTCCAACTCTCTCTCTCTCTCTCTATGCATAGTTATACCGTTACCTATACTTACTTACTACTATAATTAAGAGTCGCCCCTCATCTCGCATCTCTCTGTGTCACGTGTCATCCGATCCCTATCGGAATCGCTCTCATTGCGCATTGCCCTTTGCCCTTCACTCCTCCACCACTCATTGTTCATCACCGAAAATAATGAATTGGTCAGTTTTTGAAGCGGTCCACCCATAAAGCCATATATATCCCACTTACACCCCATACACACACGCACACACCCGCACACACACTGATTTTGTTGCCCGATTTTCGTCCATTTAGCGAGGAGAGTGCTAACGACAACAGTTCCAACACGGCGGACATTGAATTATCGCAGGGCGAGGGTGGCGATGGCACCGTCGCCAAGAGGGGCTCCTCCTCCTCCTCCAAGCACCCGAAAGCGCAGTGAAGCCTCGCGACACCTCCTTTTCCCCCCCGTCCAACTCTTGCAAATAATTTATAAATAATTCAAAGCCTTCACTCTTAGCAATTCGTGGATGTTTCCGGGTTGAGAGAAACATGGGAGCCATTAATTCATGGCCATTAATCCTTAATAAGACCTAGGCTAGTTTTATTTCACGTTATATAATTTGATTTTGAATAAATGTTATACTTTATTGTCATTTTTATTCAAGTTTTCCTTTTATTTGTGTTGTTTTTAATTTTTAAGCCGCGCCTAATAACTTCCAAGCAGCCTCAAACTTACACCTAAACTTTGAAACTTTGAAACTTGAAACTTGAAACTTGAGCGAATACAGCAGCCACACTCCGTCTCTCTGTGAGCCCTTAACCGAATAATATTTATACAGAAACCCCGAAAAACAAACAATAAAAAAAACTCTCGAAATTGCTCTCATTAGTTGCAAAGAAATTAAATTTACCAAATACGTTTACACTTAAAACATAATCGTAGAGTGTGCGAATTTCAGGAGTATGCTAAACTGCACAAATAGCTTGGAGCCACAAAGTATGAATTCTGGCATCGAGCATGCCGCCTTGATGGTATCTGAGGAGAAGACCCAACATGACTCACGTAAGAATCCAAAACACGCCTACGTTCCACCTAGAACACCTGGATCCCCCACCTTCCACTACTACTCATCCTCATCCGCATCATCCACCTGAACCTAAACCTAAACCTCAAGTATACGTTTGAGTTTTTAATTTCCTCGTTATTTGTTGTGCAAATTGCTCGAGCGACACATCCAATATTTGCCTATCCATATACACATGCTGCAAAGCAAACACCAGCCAGGAGTGTCCTCTAGGTAAACACAGGGAAAGCCCTAATTTTAAATATACTTGTAAACTGTTCACACTCACACTCAGCACCCAATCAAACCGAATTTTGTATCTATGTAAATTCCTTTCCAAACAACACATGTCCAACGTGTCGCATAATTAATTTTTTGTTTGACGCAGCCGGAACTTAGTGCCGAAATTATGCCAAAATACCCAAAAGAGTAGGCTTGTAATTGTTAATGAAATCTGTAGGGATTTAGAAAACTATTTTTGGGGAAACATTTTATTTAATGTGTTTCATAAATAAAATGTAGCCATGAGGTGATTTTAATAATTATAGGCAGCTTATTAGATGTATCCACAATTTTTAAAACATGACTAGATTTTACCCTTCACAAACTCTACACTTTACTATTTTTGGGGTAACAAAATGGTTGAAATACATTTTATTTAATGTGTTTAGTGTATATAAAGCATCCTTGAGGTGTTTTTAATAACTATACAATTTTTAAGACTTGACTAGATTTAACTCTTCACAAACTCTACACTTTAACGAGCAATTAGTAACTTGTTTATTTATTTATTTAATCAATACACTCTCCTTCCCCTTCAATATCTCCTACTGAAATCCCCCAATCATCTCCACTCATTAATATAAATATGTGTGTGTATAAATTTCCGATTGTTATTCTTTGCCTAGAATTATGAAATTCTTTTGTTTTGGAATGCCTTGATCCTGTGACTCTTGTTCTGTTCCCAATTATCTAGCTGCTTGTTCTTGTAGAAATTCAATCTGTACTGTTCTCTATTCTATAATCTGTAATCTCTAAAAACTAAGGCGATACCCTCGCGTATCTCTGAATAAATTAACTATCTTGTATTGTTTACTTCCATTCGGATTTATGAATTGTGTTTTAAATCAAACAATTTTAAACATTGGAACCTCTCTCAATCAAAACTCAAACCATCAACTGGACCCAAACACAACCGACACTCAACTATTGTATGTAACCAACTGCAAACTATGAAACAATAATCTCTCGACTGAAAAAAAAAAAACAACAAATATTGGCGACTATCTGATCTTGCATGAAATCGAAACCAAAAATCGAAAAACGAAAATCGAGAAATTCTCCTCTGCCCTGTGAACCTTTGTAATAATCAAGTGTTTGGTACGACCTCGTTTTCCCTGACGGTTGAAGGCATGGGTCCCTATCCGCTGAGCGATAGCACCAATCTCCTGGGTCCCGGATCGAGCAGCTACGGTCCGAGTGGCGGAGTCCTGGGCTCCGTTGCCGGATCCGCTCAGTGCTACACGAACTACGGCACCGTGCTGCAAACGCCGCAGCCGGCGAGAAAGTGCCACTACGACGAGGTTGACGACTACAATTTCCGGCGACACTCGGCGCACGGAAGGATGTCATGTAGGTTGACCCAGCACCGCTAACTAATAAGCCACCACCCAGCTAGTACGCTAGTAAGCTAGCTAGTCAGCTAGTCAGCCACTGAGCCACCACGCAGCCACTGAAAAAGCCACTCAGCCAATCACGAAAAGCATTTATATGAAAATGCCAGAGAGCGAGCTGCGCGGATCAAAAAATGCACCCAAAACAAATGCACAAGTCGAAACTATAGGCTCTAGCTGAATCTAAAATCTAAAACGAACCACTGACTGTTCGGATCATCGGATGATGAAAACGTAGCTTATCCTGTTTTCCTTTCGTTCCTTTATAGTACGCAAGTGAAGGGGAAACTGCTGAACTTGGGACCAAACTATCAAAAAGTATCAAGCGAAACCGATTGGCTAAGTAAAGAAAAGTCGCACCACTCTCTCTGAATAAAATAATACAACCACCAGACACCACAGAAACTATCCAAAAAACTACACCCTAATCACACCCACACTCGCTGAAAAAAAGATCAGAAAAAAAGTGCCAATAATGCGTCCAATTGAGACACAAATTAAACTCGAATCACTCAAATCCTATGACATTTTCATTTCAAATCGTTATGAATCATATTACTTTTTAAAAGCCAACTAATTAAACCACAATCGTTCATTCTCATGCCTCTCAAAAAATATTAACTATATGTATTCTCTTCTAAATAGAAAGTAGATGGAAATTGTTGACATAATTAGATAATTAAATTAAATACATGCGGTGATGAAAATAAGAGTTAAAGATTAAAGATTAAAGACTGATTAGAATAACTTTAAACCTCTAAAAATGAGCCGTAAAAGTATACAATGCTTTATTTTCCATAGAAATAAATCCCACTGCATACTTTTAGACACTTTTTTAATTGATTTAAATAAATTGATCCCTTTTTGCAAGAAATAATTTACTGTAAAAGTTTTTAATCCTCTTAATTTCACTGCAATTGTAACTCTGAAATCGGCAATTACAAATCTTGCAATTACAAAACAAAAAAGGCGGCAATGAAAATCATTTCAGTAAATTAATTAATCAAGCAATCAGACCATCAATCAAGCAGCCAGAGCCCAGCAGGGCAGCCCTTTTTCCAAGTTCATCAACGCCATGTGAAGGCCGTGTTTTGTTGGTTTCCACAGACTGTGCATGAGAGTTTGGCTTCGATGTTTTTCTGGCCCCGACATAATTATTGCATGCGTATTATTGGCATGGACTTTTTTGCATGCACCATTTTAATTAGCCGTTGTAGTGAAACGCCCCAAAAAAATATTAAAAAAAGGAAAACAAAAATATAAATAAAAATACCAACGATCCAGAGGAACCACTGCGATTTGGCAAGCCGTATTAATTGCTTCTCTTTTTGTGTTCTCGACTTTGGTACCGTTTTTTTTTTTGTGCTTTTTGTGCCACCTCTGCCACGCCACTGCAGCTGCATCCGAGCGATTTTTAGACGGCGGCCGAAGTACACACCAGGGCCGGAGCGCTGCCTCTGCGCCCCATCACCCTCGTCAGCCTCCACCTGTCTGCCCGAGCAGCGGGCCTTGACTGAGGAGCGCCTCGCCTCCTGACTCTGCCAGTGTTCGTTCCACGAGTCGCGCTGAGGAGCACCATCAGCAGCAGCATCAGCAGCAGCAGCAGCTCCTCCAGCAGCAGCAGCACCAGCAGCAGCAGCAGGTGCACCACCAGTCCCGTATCCAGTATCCCACGCACGAATACGTACACTGTAGCTATGAGAAGGAAGTCGTATGTGATCAAGCCAATCCCTCGCCAGCACAGCCCATGCAGCCATCGCAGCCGCCGCCGCCACAGATGACGCCACAGCCGGCGTCGCATCACTGCCAGCAACGCAAGCACAGCCACAGCCACAGTCCGCACCACAGTCGCCACACGTCGCCGCACTCCACCACACACCATCAGCCGCACCAGCCACAGCCACCACCGACATCGCACCAGCACTCGCACCACAGTCGCCATCGGCGGCGTCGCCAGGGCAGCGGCAGTCTGCCCGGAGCCCATGGCCAGGGAGCCCACCACTCGGCGGTGCGTCCCTCGTCCATGTGCACCAGTCGCCGGCATCGCTCCGTTACGGAGCTGTCCTCGCACGCCTGCCAGGATCCCGCCTGCACGGATCGGGAGGTGCAGGAGATCCTAGTGCGTCGCACCTGCTGCAACACTGCCACCAATAGCTCCTCCCGCACCGAACTCGCCCAGTGCTTCGCCGAGGATCTCTACGGCTCCTCCTCGCGGCGACCCAGTAGCTGCTGCACCTCCTCGGACTACTGCTACCAGACGGATTCCACGAGTCTGTATGGCTCGCGGTCCTCGCTGAGTCGCAACAACTCCATAAAGTCCGCCTCCGCCCTGGTGCGAAAGCATCACAGGAGTCAGCGGAGTCTTCTCCCAGAGCACCGGCAGCCCAGCTACACCTCCATTTCGCTGCGGGGCCTGAATGCCAGTCGCCCCAACAGCCAACTGGGTTCCCTGACCTCGATCTTCGACCGGGCCAAGAACATGGCGACCGAGCAGGGATCCACGCTGGAGAGGCAGAGCTCCAAGGGAGCCCTGAGCAGTACGGAGCTGCCGGAGTACGCCTGCTCGCCGTCGCCCATCCGCTGGAGCTTCCTGGCCGACGGCAGGTCACCCACGGAGCTAGAGGGAGCTGTGGGAGGTCCTGAGAGGGAGGAGGAGGACAAGCTGGATGCCTGGCAAGTGCCCGAGCCGGAGCCGGAGAAGAAGCCCTGCAGGAAGATCACAAGCACCAGCTCCACCACGGAAACCTGCTGGAAGAGCTCCACCTCGGTGTACGATGAAGGTCCCAGCACCTCGGCGGCAGCTGCCCGGAAGCGTCGTGGAAGCAAGGGTAGCCGGGGGAGCAAGGGCAGTGGCAGCTACCATTGCGAGTTCGAGGAGGAGGCCACCACCACGGTGATGTTCCACCAGGACGCGGGCGAGGCCTATAACAATTGCTGCAGCAACAACTACAACTACATACAGTGCAACAGCTACCTGGACCAGGACCTGCAGATCACCAGCGAGGACATCCACCAGTACCTGTCCAAGGGCGATGCCACGGCCAGCGACATCCTGAACAACTCCAAGAACTATCCCTTCCAGCCGAGCAACGCCCTGGAGTTCCAGTACAAGAACAACTTCCAGCAGGGCCAGCAGAATGCGACCAACAACAACACGAACACCACGAACACCGCCTCCAGTGACGCCGCCGAGTGCTTCCAGAGCTACCACAGGGCCAACTCCAAGGAGACGAATCTCAACCAGAGCTCCACGGAGCAGCTCTCGCCCACGAACATCAACCTGTCGACGAGCTCGAACAACATCAACATCGTGTTCAGCAGCAGTCTGGAGCGGAATGCCAACGAGGTGAAGTTCATCAACAACCGGAGTGGTGGCGGAGGAGGAGCCAGCAGCTCCGAGGTGGGCTGCGAGGGTCACCATGCGGGCTACTTGCCCTACACCTATCCCAGTTACGACTACACCAACATGTCCGGGAACTCGCACTTCGACAAACCTCTCGGCATCGACGAGCTGCCCAAGGAGTTTGCGGGAGCTCAAAGCGGAATGGGAATGGAGTTGGGCCTCGGTGGCGCCTCGACCACCAGTGAGCACTCCTCGTCGCTGCCCTCGCCGCAGCCACTGACCCACCACCAGCAGCTGCATCACTTCGAGTCCTTTGACGCCGCCTCCGAGCATAATCTGCTGGCGCAGCCTCTGTCGCCGGGCTCGCCGCTCTCCGGGTCCGTGAATCCCGCCGGCGACGACTTTGTGCAGATGCATCACTACCATCACGCTGCCGCCTCCTCACCGCACTCGCAATCGCAATCGCACCCGCACCACAGCCACGCCCATGGCCACCATGCGCACCACGCCCACTCGCACCACCCGAGCTCGGGCACCACCTCGCACACCCACCACCACGCCGCCTACCATGACCTGGCCCTCACCGAGGAGCAGTTCCGGCTGGGCTCGGCCCTCAAGCGGGTGCGCAAGCGGGCACGCAAGTACACCGACTTCCTGCGCAAGAAGTGAGCGGTGGCTCCTGCCTCACCTGTGCATCATCCTCATCCCCAGATTCACCCTACTTTGGCCGCAAGTATCTGGTGGTCTCGAAGCGGCGATCGCAGAGCCTGGACGAGGACTAGTTGTGTGGCGACTGGAGAAGCAATAACAGCGCTGATGGACAGCCGAATGGGAGCCATAATTACATTTAATTACAATTTTTACACTGCCAAAAAGGATGGAGGGAAATTATCGTTAATTTTGTGCTAAGCCAAAAATCTGTTGAAAGCGAGGATCACACACACACAGAAGAACACTCAAGCACAATGGGAAGGGTGGGTTTTTGGGGGTAGAAAAAGTTCAAGGATGTTGAAAGTAATCTTTGGAAAATTCTATAACATTTTATTTTGAATTTATAAATAAATTACAATGGGGAATCTTAAAGAATCGGATTTATAAAGCAATTGCAGCATGTAAAACTTTAATTTTATAAATTAAAAATGATACTATAACCCTTATTCTTTAATACAGATATTATTCAAAGGTTTAGCTCAAGGAAAGATGATAAAAGTATTATTTACACCCTTAAAAATCAGGTTTTCTTTGTTTTAATTTAACTAAAATTGATATTACCAATAAGTAAATATTTTTATAAATTTTCAAAGCTTAGTTTACGCATCTAGCACTTTTTCCAACCAAGAAAGCCCACCCAACCCAAAGCACAAAAACTCACCCATACGAAATCACATCAGCTACAAAGACACAAGAGGAAGAAGAACAACGACTATTTTAAATAATGAAAAGAATTACTTAAGCTAACAGTGCGTATACATAATAAATACCAGAGATAGGTGCAAGGGGCGAACATTTGTATATTCAACTTATACATTAAGCGAAGGTTTTGAATTTGCATATTTAAATTGACTAAAAACCCATATACAAAGATAAGAGCCAAGGCAAATGGAAATAATAAAGCACACACCTTACTCAAGCCTAGATGATAGACAACCAAACAAAAAATAAAAACCAAAAAAATATTTAAAAAGAATTAAAGAAAAAGACAACAAACCAATCTAACATACCAGTTAAAGCTAGCTAATAAGGATGCGAAGGATCAGATCGGAGCAGCGCCACAAGATTTAGAGTTTCAGCAACCGCAACTGCGACTAAATAATAATATTAACCATTAATTAACGAACAAAACAAAGGCAAACGAACAAAACAGCAACTGTAGTTTGATGACGCACACCACTAAGAGGCAAAGTTTAAAGTTTAAAATCGAAAAACCAAAAAGAGTTTAGATTACGCTGGGAAGGTGCGAGAGAGTTTTGTTATCGTTTATTTGATATGCGCATATTTTTATGATTAACGGAGTTTCTTCAGGGACTGCTTGCGAATTTTGTAATAAAGCAATAAGCCGTTTTGCTCAAGGATTAAATACGTTTCCGTTTTTGTCCCAACACACCCCTACCACCCACAATTTTCCCAACTTCTCGCTCAATTCGATGAAGAGATCACCTTTCAATTTGCTCGGTTTCGTTTCGTGTGAATTAGCCCCCAACAACTGTCTTCCAATTATACTTTCTAGTCGTCGTATATCTCTGTAGCCTCAGTTGCTTTCGAAAATGAGAAGGAGGAGAATTAAAGAGTTAAATAGATAAACTAAAGATGTAAACTAAGCACTCCAAACTTAATTTAATAGCCGTTGAATCAGACGTACCTTGCGTGAGAACAAAACGAGAAATTTGTAAATAACTGCTGTTGATTAATTAATAACCTAATTTACGACTAACTAAATGAACTAAACGAGAACTTAATTTGTAGTCATTAGCCGATGCGAATCATTATGATTAGTGAACCGAAAATAATAAATATAAATGCACTGCCAAAAACAAAGGTTTTAAGTAAATGAACAACAAATAGATCGAAGCGGGGATATCGGGGAACGGTATCCCCCAAACAAACAACAAATGACGAAGTTCACATAGAAGCAAAAACCAAAATCGAAAAAAACAACAAGAAAACTGCTGTAAATATAAGAATGAATACATATAGAGAAATCATAGACATTTTTTAATGGCACATTAATTAACGAGGAGCATGCAATTTGCAGATTTTTTACATTATATTTTAATGAACTAAGCAAAAACAATAATGATGAGTTCAAGCAAAAAACAAAAATTTAAAAGCAAAACAAACGAGTTAAATGCCAAGCGGCCGCGCGATTTTGTAACAAAATCAAAAGACAGAATGTTAACATTGCGTAAAGTTAAAAAAAAACACACAGAGACACACACACACCACACAGAAAAAGTGTAGACATAAAAAACAGACGACACACAACAACAGAAAGGGAAAGGCGAAAACAAGGACACCGGAAGCTGAAGCGGAAACGGAAAGGACTTTTGGTTGTGAGTTCGATCCGATGCTCGTCCGGACTGGTCATACGTTGTGTGCACTACTTCTAACTGTAAATAACAGATCAGATCCGTAACAATTAGCCGTAAATAACACACAGACACACACGACGGAGATTATCCAGTACGTGGGCTGCTATATATATTTCTGGCCTAGGCAACACTAAGTGTTGTTAGGTGGAATCTGACATTTCCATTGAAAAGTTCGACATTTTTAAGCATAAACGTACTCAGAACGGTTTGACGTACGACTATCATTTGTGTTGTTTACAGTTACTTAAAAAAATCAATTTCGCAAAAAAATGGAATTAACTCGTGAACATTTTCGTGCGATCATTTTTCACAACTTTCGGCGTGGATTATCACGACAAGAGTGCAGCGATGAACTTAAATCTTTGTATGACTATGAAGCACCATCCTATAGCACTGTGAAAAACTGGTACAACGAATTCAATCGTGGCCGACGCTCCCTCAAAGACGAATTCCGCGAAGGTCGTCCAAAAACAGCCGTTGTGCCAGAAAACATCGATGGCGTACGTGAACTAATAATGCAAGACCGTCATGTGACATACCGTGAGATAGAGG
>VNKF01005345.1:0-24375 GCA_008044355.1 Drosophila lacteicornis | reverse complement strand
ATTTTACATTTTCATATAAATCGACCGATCGCTTCTATGGCAGCTATATGATATAGTGGTCCGATTTTAATGAAATGAAAACCGTAATTCTAGAACCATAAAAAACTGCTATATCTCAAAATTCATAGAAATACGTTGAAAAACAGAGAAGTTAAAATTTTTTTTACATTAATTTCACCATTATTCCTATGGCAGCTATAGGATATAGTAGTCCGATTTCGATCGTTCCGACATATATACTGCGTGCTAAAGAAATAAGACTATGCTGAAAATTTCAGCTCGATAGCTCAAAAACTGAGAGACTAGTTCGCGTAGAAACCGACAGACGGACAGACGGACAGACAGACGGACAGACAGACGGACAGACAGACGGACATGGCTAGATCGACTCGGCTGGTGATGCTGATCAAGAATATATATACTTTATGGGGTCGGAGATGCCTCCTTCACTGCGTTGCAAACATCTGGTCAAAATTATAATACCCTCTGCAAGGGTATAAAAATGTGATGAAAAGGAGTCTGGGGAATTTACTTTTTTAATAAGAGGGAATGGAAGTTAAAAAGGCTTTAAATATGGGAAAATATTACCAAGAAACGAAGGTTTAAAGAGAGTATATAAATGCTTTTAAATGGTAAATATAATATTTGTTAAATATTAATGTAGCAGGGAAAATAAGGAGATGGTATATATATTAACTTAACCTTAAATTGAGGTAAATATAATAATAATATGTTGAAATTAACCAAATTTTAATAAAAACGTTGAAGACTTCTTGTAGATAATTATTATTACATAATCTTAATGTTAACTCAAACTCTGCTAAAGTTCAGCAGAAGCAAGGTGACGCTGATTTCGTACTTGGGAATTTCAGGTGCACTCCCTGCTACAACTTGTTCGCTTAATGTTCGAATAATTATAAATATGTCTTTATACCAATGGCTATATGGTTTTTATTGGCTTAGCAGATTACTTTAATATAGCGAATACATTTTATCTTTTTTATATAATTTATTCAATATTTAATGACTATATGGTAGCCTGCTTTTCTCCGTATTCCGTATTCAATCTTTAATGACTATATTGCAGCTTACTTTTCTCTGAATCCGATGATTGCCTTTTGAGTCTAGACTCTAGCCATAAAAGTTCCCCTACCTTTTTTCAATTAGCATAACTGCTGACAGTGTCGTCCCGAAAAAGTACACTCTACTTATATACACTGAACCGAAAGCTTCTTATCATGGTCGCCGCCGCTGACGCAACTTTTGGGCTTTGTTTAATTATGATAAAAACAAATAATAATAAAACCTCAAAAAGAATATATCACATTTTCTGTAAAATTCGAGGTAGATATAGAGTGGGCTCTCATATAGACATGAGTGTGCGGTAATCATCGGGGCAGATATCTATTGTTGAAAAAATTCACAAATTAAATGCCATTTGCGGCTCCATTCATGCCGATAAGGTGGAAATAAATTCAATGTGTTTTCAGTTTCGGACTCTGCACACACATCGGGCGAACGAAAAATAATGCGCGAGCGCGCCGCAAAGTGCTAGAATAAATACGAAAAAAAATATTCAATAAATCACAATTATAGTACAAAGGGAATTTCCAATAATCGCAATTATGCTGCAGCAGCAGAAGCCGAAGCCGAAGAGGCGCCAGCGGCGCGAGGGCGTGGCAAGCAAGTAATTGGAAACTGTATCATTAATAGTCATTAACTCTGATTGGACAAGTGGCGGGGTGTCAGGTCGCGTTAAGTGATGTATGTGCATTATAATTAATGGGTTAGCAGCGTACCGATCCACCTGCAGTGAAACCAATTAAAATTGCGAATAATATTCAAATGAGTCAGGAGGCAGTCGGAGAAGACCCCCATCGACTGACTACCTGGAAATTGGGTCAACAGTACACCGAAAACCCCTACCACGCGGCCCAAGTTGAAGGTTAGCATTCAGGCATTGTCGCTTCCCTCATCAATCATCTTTGGCCGCGGACAATGGGAGTGACCCAAAAAGCAAATAACCCCCGGACAGGACAGGAGACTCCGACCCCACCTTGAAGCAGCTGATACTGAGTATTACCCAATGCGAAAATCAATAACAAATGATGTTAACTGCCAATTTCTGCCACATCGGCAACTTGCCGTCCTCAAGAGCCATGGGAGTTATGGGCCACTGGACACTGGACACTGGCCACTGGCCACTGAGCGGGGGAATGAGTGCCGGGTAAATGTATCCAAAATAGTCGCATCAAATGAAAGGACCTTGGGGGGCCGTGATGTTGTCCTGCTATTAGGTCCTGTCCTATCCTGTCTTGGCTTCCGCCTTTGCTGGTAATACAAAGCGAATACGCACTTTAATCGCACAAAGCCGTGGGCGTACATGGGTATGCGAGGGTTGATTGAGGGTTTACTTAGAAAGAATCGAGGAAGAATGTTTTAGAGAGGAATTTATAAGAGAATTTATATTGATCTAACCTGATTTCCGGGAATCCCCTGCACTTAACTGTATATAGTCCTTCAAGTTTCGTTTAAATTTAAATTTTAAAAATGTTAACATATTTATTAATAGAATTTTAGCATTAATTGTATATTTTTGAATAACAAAATCCTTTCTGGTTATTACAATTTATATTTTACAATACCTTTGTTTAAAAAGTCCTCTTTTTACAACTAAAATTCCCAAGTACGAATTCAGCGATACACTTATATAATAACCACGCAAAATGTTGAACTGAACAGTCAGGAAAAATCAGTACTTATAAGGTTTCTTTGTCTGGGAACTAAATCCTATATATTTCCTAAGTTTCCCTCTTTGTTTTCAAACTTTTATCCGTTAAATTAAGAACAATTCTATCACCTACCCCCGAAACCGAGTTACCAGGTTTTCAATGTGCCTTTCTCTTGGCCTTTTGTGTTGTGTTACATGCTCGTCCTTGCCACATCTCCTCCCAGACCATAACTACATATACAGTGTAGAACCAGCTGGTGGAGAGGACACGGGGGTAATGGGACATGTGAGCCGATTTCGTGGGTGGTTTTCAAAAAGCCGCCGACAACACAAAATCATTGGCACAAAACAAAGCTGTCAATTTGCCAGCAATTTCCCGTGTGCCGCCGCCGACGACGCCGTAGCCGCCGTTGCCGTCAATGGCGATGACAACCAGGAATGCCACAAACAACCTCGACAAAAACAACGACAAAACGCTTGAGGCACCAAGCACAGGAAATTGCACGCATAACTATTAAGTGGCATGCTTCCAGGGGAAATGGGTTTGATGGGAGGTGTGGGAGCAGGGTGCAGGGACTCATAATCATTGGCCCTTTTATGGGGCAATACTGGCTTCATTCTTGCCCCAATTCCTGCCATCAAATGACCCTTAAAACACCAAGCAACACTCTCTGCAGACATCAAAGGAAAATTTTAAGGAAAATTTAAGGGCTTGCCAATATGTTGTTTGCCGGATGAAAACTCTTAACGGCATTAAAATGAAGCTGAGACAGAAAAGGTTGACAGTTTCAGGAAGTTCAGGGAAAATTACCCCTTTAAAACTGAGGCTGGATACCTTTAATTATTAAAAGAAGGTCTCTGAGCATCTGAGAGCCTTTTCTTGGGATTCTGCTCTTTAATCTCTGTAATTCTCAGGGGGGTTTAGCATAGGGCAGGTCAAGATATGGAAAATGATGAAAGGAGTTGTATGCTTTCCAAAATAATCATAAATCCATAGTTAATTCTTCTCTTTCTGGAGGAATTTTGTACATAGTTCGCGTTTACTAATTTTAAAATAAAAATAAGCGCTTTAAGATCGTAATGTAATCCACTAAAAAATGAAATTAAAATATGTAATTAAATCTACAAAGTGAAACATTTTGCTTTAAAAGTCACAAACTAGACTACTTTTTAATATTACACATTATTAAGCGATAAAATTAATTACCTCCTAAAAAACCACCCATGGCAAAGTAATTAAAATGCATTTGTAAAGTTACACTCCTGCACACGTCAAATCCCTCTAAAAACGAGTGTAATTAATTATTCATGCACATTTGCCAGCATTTTCGTGGCAGTGCAAGAGCTGCACTTTTACGAGCGACTGACTGCAACCTGTTGCAGGCTTTCAGCAGCTTTTCGCAAGATTAAAGCTCGCGTGCTGGCCAACTACATATCACGGGGGTAGCGGGAAAAGTCAAGTCCCGGGAATGCTTATGAAGAAATCATGCAAATGTGCCAATAACTGATGCAATTTATTCAAACAAACGCCGCAACACGCAATTTGCCGCACGCTCGAGAAATGAAATTGAATCAAAAGAAAATAAGGATAGTGCTCGCACGAATGGAATGCAATTTGGCGAAAAGAAATTGGGGAATTGTGTTGGCTTCTTGGGCCCCGACTTTTATGGCCACCCTGAACCCTTCCCCGGACCGGAGGTAAACGAGGGGTCGTGGCAAGTCATTAAACAAGAGGCAAGCGCCAAGGCCCCCGAAAGGAAGTTACTTTCAGTCACAGATACTTGGGCTGCCTGCTCCGAATTTTGTTATTCTTCTGTTGAAATGAATTCGTGACGTTGTCGTGTTTATCAGGCTCCAGTTATTCCCTCCACGACTGCTAAATATTACAGCGAAAGCCCTGCTCTTCACCCGGATAGTGCTACTTTGTTGCTATTGTTTTGCGGGATGCCTTTTAGCATTTTGTGTAATTGTTTTGTGGGAAATAGTAGTAAAAATATATATATACATGTGCTTGAGTGGACGCGCTCCAGCTTGGGAATACACTGGGGGAAATAGTGGGTAGCCTATACATTAAAGTGGAATTTATAAATATTTGTTAAATAAACTTATATAAGAGCTCTTTCTATTTCTTATATATTTGTTTTGTTATAAATAAAAGGAAAAGGTAATTTATAAAGTATCTTCAAGCTAAACATATTTAAAAAAAATATATAAAATATTCTAAATTGAATTAAAAATTTTCACATAAACAACTTTAGAAAGGACCTTTAAGGAATTTTGTTGTAAGCAGTTTGTTGCTGCATTCATACTTCAGAATTTTAGCTTCCCCGGCCTACCAACAATAGGCGTAAGCTGGTGCAAGCATTGCAACTAAAATTCCCAAGTACGAATTCAGCGACAAACTGCTATAAATTATATATAAAAAATATATCTATTAACAATCAAAGATTATAATAAACTCCCAAAAAAATTCATTGATGCTTTAAAATAGTTTTACAATTTGTTGTATATAGTCTCCAAATTTTAGAAGCCATTTCTATTTAAAAAGAAAGTAATTCCAAGCATTTCCTCTCAGTGCCTGGCCTTTTGGTACATAATAGTTGTGCGCTTGTGGGCTTGGCATGACTCGGCGATGTCTTACTGCTGACATAATTGATATGGGCCACCTAGAACAGTTTTCTCCAAGTTCTTTTTCCCATTTTCCCCCGGATCGGCGTAATTTTTCGTTAGTGTTTTTTTCCTTCGTCCTGCAGTTGGCGTGTGCCGAGCTATGTACACGCAATCCTGCTGAGCCAGGACTCTCCTAGCTGCGGACTCCTGGCTCCGGCACGCAAGTGGAGCCCTGAAAATGGCTTCTTGTGGCCAAAAAATTTTCGCTAACCACTTGCGGCCTGCTTTTCGCTGGCGCTCTCCGGACCGCCAGAGCCATTCAGTTTAAATTTAACTCGCGGCGGGCCAAGTACACGAAAATCGAGCAACGAGCGGCGAAAAAGAAAGAATTCCGCTCCGTTCCGACCTGGAAAGAAAGAAGAAAGAACGAAAAAAGTGCTGCACAAATATTGGTTGTTGTCCCGTCATTAAAAGCGCATTTTGTTTTGCCAGCTAATTACGAAAAGTGAAGGACAGTGAATGAAGGGGAAGACCCCGCAGCGTCAAAAATGATGTATTAATTTCAAGTGACAAATAAAAAAAAGAGAAAAAAAAATACGCGGGGCACGACATTGCCCCAAAGTCAATTCCCCATTTGGGCTCCATGTGGAAACCGGGCAACGGCGAGGAGGGTGTCGTTCTAACTGAGCCATCTGGAGTGTCCGCAGAGTGCCCGGAGCCGGTGCCAACGGAGCCATCGGAGCCAACGGAGAGCCGCTTCAGCCGGCTGACCGTCATTACCATCGTGGTCGTTGCCGCCGTTCGCGCCATGAGTCGTCTGAGGCGTGAAAGCAGCCGACAAAGCGTCATCACCGTCGAGCTGATACAGTTCATAATTCAGTATCGCGCCAAGGAGACGCAGGAGAAGAAGAAAAGGTGCAGTCCCAGTGTTGTGATCGGTTTCTAAATACTATCTCAAAAAACAAAAACCAAAAAAAAAAGCAAAGCCATGTTTTGTGTCTCTGAAATGCAGCATGCCCTGCTATCCGAATGGTATTAATTTCCAAATCATTTATAAAAAAAAAAAAAACCCCAGTAGAACAAAGCCAAGCTCGGTTCCTGCCGCAAAATAAACATCCCAACCGCAACATATACTCTGGCACTGGCTAGGAAATGCACAGAAAATAAATTCACATGACAAATGGTGGCCACAGTTTATGGGGACTGTGTTATGTAAGGATAATGGTGACACTGGGGGTCAGCCCTCGTTTTGGGAGTGTTGAAATAAAGTTATTCAACCAGGAAGTCGGGGGAAAAATATGAAAGGGAAATGTGAAATAATTGGTATTTAAAGGGGTCAAAATTTTACTTCAATTTAAAGTGTATTTTTCGGACATTCATTCGGTGTTAGGAACCTTAAATAATTACTTAAAATGGATTTAAGTTGGAGTTCTTCTATAATTTAATTTTAAACAATTGGGCAGAGTTTTAGCATTTCCATATTTCTGCTCCACAACTCTGGAACTTATATAAGGTTCCTTAGAGCTTTTTCCTTAGATGCCCGTATTTTATTGAAATATCATCCATAGCCTATTACTAGAAATAGTTAGCTTAAGCCAGCTTGGTGTAAAATTTAAATCCTGCCCTAAAACAATTACTATAATTAAATAAGAGGTGTTAAGTTCTTCCTTAAGAACTTATTTACATAAAAACTTTGGCTTAGTCGCCCTTGTGAGACTAAGACCCCTATCACAAGGTTATTCCACAATTACCTTCCTTAAGTTTGCAGTAAGGCAGGATTTAAGTCTGTAAATAATCTTAACCTATTAATTACAAGATTGCCTTGCTTTCCCAAGTACTCTTATGTACTTACACCTGCTAACTAGCTTTGCAAATTATTTGCACATTTATATTCTACAAAACAAAATTATATTCTCAACTAAAATAATACAGAATCCTTTGCATAGCAGACAATTTTATCATTAAAAAATAGTTTGTGTTAACCCAAACAGCTTACCTTGCTAGTTATGGGAGAGCCACTAATTACATTTTGGAATTCTTGCCCCATACTTGCCGCAAATGTTGTGGTTTGACATTAATGATGTGGTCACATAACCCGGCACAGTGGGCGGCATCAGCTCATGTCATCCCATTAGCCTGGCTGCTGGCACCACGAATTAGTTGGCGAGGTTAGCTGGAGGATGGGAGGCTGAGAGAATGGAGGCCACTGTCTGAGCTCTGAAGTTTGTCTAATTAACCATAATTAAATCTTTCGCTAATTTGCTCAAGTCAAAAGCGCTTCAGACAGTCTCTCCAGGCCTCACTCTCAGTTTCTCAGTCTCCATCTGCTGCTTTCAGGTTTCTAAAGAGCGCTTAAGTGCTTTGAAGCTTTTGGTTAAGAAGAAAATGTCGAGAGAAATTTGAGGAAAATGGTTTTTCCCAGAATAAAAACAATTTTCGCTTGAAAATTTAATAGATATTGATATTTGATATTTGACATTTTCCTAGCTTTAAACTAATTGCTTGGCCAAATGGAAGCTACTGAAAATTTAGGGGGAGAGTATTATAATTCGATTTAAAAATTAGATCAATTTTAGGGAACATTTTTTCTTTTTTTTTAGCAGCATACAGAAAACATTAATCTGAAATCAAATTTAAACAAAGCCTTGCATTTTATATAATAGAAAATCCAGGAATTAATAAGTTGTTTGTTAAAAAAAATTAATTTTGGCTTATGAACTTTACAGGATTTTTCTTTGAAAGTTACATTTCAGTTAATATTTCATATTTGCTTAAAATAATAAAGCCCCTTGAAATAATCATCTTTAAAACAACGCAGTGGCCGAAATGTTATTTTATAAATATATAAATATTTTTAGTAATGCATAAAAATAATATAAAAATAATATATAATAAAAATAATGAATAAAGAATATCTATCTTAAAGGTTTTAAAACTAGATAGGATCCTGTAACATAAATTGTGATATTTAAGTCTTACATTTAAGATAAAAATAGTTTTTTCCTTTATTATATTTTAATCTTTCCCTATTCAGTTAAGAACTGATTCGTAAAAATTTAGCTTTAAAAATGTACTGTGTATATAACATTTTTAAACGAAATCCGAGTTGGGTCAACGACAACAATGAACGTTGGCATGGAAATGCATTGATTGGGTCTCTTACAAAGAAGGGGACACTGCCGCCTAATAGACCAATTAGTGGAGATTTCAACGTGTGCGTGTGAGCCAATTAGGAAGTCCTTCGGGTTTCTTTGAGTCCTTTGGGGTTCCTTCAATGCCTTGTATTGAAAGTTTACAGAGTGATTTATTGACGACTCTGGCGAGTACAAGTTGTCGCCTCGAGCACGATATCTACTAGCTGTTGCCGTTGCCATTGCCGTTGGCATTTCTGTTCTCGTTTTTGATGTTGCACCTACTAAGCACAGATACATTACCCACACATACTTGGCATGCAATTAAGAAATTCCACAACAACCACGCCCACCACAACACCCACATGCCACACGAAGAAGCATGCTGCTGCTGCACTCTGCCTGCTTTTGTCAGCTTTTTGCCAAATAGCAAAATCTTGCACCAAAAGAACCCATATTTCCACCATTCCCAACCCTTGTATAATTCTACAATAGAGATGTTAACTAGCTAAAGCAATTGTATCTTTGTACCTGTATCTATTACTGTTACCTTTAACCAAAACAACTCACTAATACTAAACTTTGTACACAAAAAACTAAACTTTTGTTTCTACCCCGAAGAGAAAACTTTCCTTTTTCCGTGCCAAATTGTAACCCACACAAAGACTTAATTTTATTCTTTATTTATCTTTTTATCTCTTATCCGTTTATTGTATAAACTTGGCTTTTATTTGAGTTGAATTTAACTTAAGCTTAACGAACTCAAAAAGCAGATAACCAATTAAAGATTCGGTTTAATTTTTATGTACATTTATTGAGTATTGTTTTGGTAACTGATTATTAACCCGGAAAAGTTTATCAAATGTTAAAGAACTAACAAGTGTTTTTCTTTTTCAACTCCCACCGAAAACCCAATCTGTGCAGGCGCCTGGCTGACGAGGACGATGAACTGTCGGAGGTGCAGCCGGATGCAGTGCCGCCGGAGGTGCGCGAGTGGCTGGCCTCGACCTTCACCCGCCAGATGGCCACCAGCCGGCGCAAGAGCGACGAGAAGCCCAAGTTCCGATCGGTGGCCCATGCCATCCGTGCCGGCATCTTTGTGGACCGCATGTACCGACGCGTCTCCAGCTCGGCCCTCACGGCCTTCCCACCGGACGTGGTCAGGATGCTCAAGGTGAGTGAGGGCACAAAATTTTCCAATTGATGTTAATGGGGACAAATTTTAAGGAGTTTAATTGGGGTTGGGGCAACGCGGCGTATAAGTGATTGCAGGAATTGGTGAAAAAAACGCGGCGGATAAGTAATTAAATAATACAAACAATAATAATAGTAATTGTCTGTTAAATTGAAGGCAGTTTTGTTTAGAGTTTCGTATTAATTTTAGTTACTTCAAAAATACCTCATAGGCAACATTGCGTATGAGTAATATTTATGGAAAACTGTCTTGTTAGCAATTCTTACTTATTACCAGAGCTCCCGTCACTCGGTCAACCCATTCAAAACGTTCCTAGAAAACCAAATGCCAAACTTATCAAGTTAATAAAGAGAAGGATTGAAAATGCACATTACATTCCGTTTTAGCTCAACTGAGTTTCTCTCAAATGTATGTATTTATCGGTTCCGTATTACTGGTGAATTTTCTTGTGCTTTCAAAAGGCTGTTTATGGTTTTAATTTTCCATAATAAAAATATAAATTTAAATATAATACAAATATAAATAAAATAGAACAGAAAATAACAATTTTCCATCATGAATACCCATCTGACATGTACTTATATCCCCCCTGTAGAACCTCGACGACTGGACATTCGACGTATTTGCGCTGACAGAGGCGGCCAGCGGTCAGGTGGTGAAGTACGTGGCCTATGAGCTGTTCAATCGCTACGGATCCATACACAAGTTTAAGATTGCGCCGGGAACCCTGGAGGCGTTCCTGTATCGCGTGGAGGAGGGCTACTGCCGGTACCGTAATCCGTACCACAACAATCTCCATGCGGTGGATGTGATGCAGACCATCCACTATTGTCTGTGCAATACCGGGCTAATGAACTGGCTGACGGACCTCGAGATCTTCGCCTCGCTGCTGGCGGCCCTGCTGCACGACTACGAGCACACGGGCACCACCAATAACTTCCACGTGATGTCCGGCTCGGAGACGGCGCTGCTCTACAACGACCGGGCTGTGCTGGAGAATCACCATGCCAGCGCCAGCTTCCGGCTGCTGCGCGAGGATGAGTACAATATCCTGTCGCACTTGTCGCGCGAGGAGTTCCGCGAGTTGCGTAGCCTCGTTATTGAGATGGTGCTGGGCACCGACATGACCAACCACTTCCAGCAGATGAAGGCCATGCGGCAGCTGCTCACCATTCAGGAGGCGACGATTGACAAGCAAAAGGTGTTGTCCCTGGTGCTCCACTGCTGTGATATCTCGCATCCGGCGAAGCAGTGGGGCGTCCATCAGCGCTGGACGATGCTGCTGCTGGAGGAGTTCTTCCGCCAGGGCGACCTCGAGAAGGAGCTGGGCCTGCCCTTCAGTCCGCTCTGCGATCGCAACAACACGCTGGTGGCCGAGTCGCAGATCTGCTTCATCGACTTCATCGTGGAGCCCAGCATGGGCGTTATGTCCGACATGCTCGAGTTCATCCTGGCCCCCATCGCGCCGGTGAGCAAGGGCAAGCCGGCGACCCTGCTCGAGCACGAGCCATCGCCGGCGGCGCCGGTCCCCTCCACCACCGAAGTCAAGGGCCCCGAGTGCCTGTCCCGCAAGAGCGCCATCGGCGTCTCTGTGCCCAAGTTTGGCATACACAAGCCATGGCTTGCCTGCTTGGTGGAGAACAAGAAGATCTGGAAAGAGCAGGCCGTCAAAGGTGGGTCTTTTGAGTACATTTGTTATTTATTTATCAATTTATTATTATTAGAAATAGAAATAGAAATTTAGATATCCTTTAAAATTATTTTTTTTGGAAATCAACTCTTTATTCTTGAACAGAGCTGGCCATACGGAGCACCTTAATGCCACAAGCCGTTTGGTGTTTTACAAAATTAAAGCACAAAGTTTGCCGAAGTGCTTCGCTTGGTGTTGGCCCTCAGGGTCACAGCATGGGCAGCCCTGTTCTAAAATACATTTTTTCTTGTAGTAAAATAGATAATAACATAAATAAAAAAATTAGTAGAAATTTGATTTAATTTTAATATTAATTAGTTCCCCAGTTTGTCTTTAATCCCATCTCTTATAATAGGCTTAATTCTTACCCAGCTTTTTCTGTAGTGTAATGCTCCTTTAATTATCATATTAATTGCTTGCTGACTCGGGCCGCTTTTTGTAGTCACATTAGCAGCGCTAATTGAGTTTGACCTGTCCATCGCTTTGATCTTAGCCAGGCTCCAGGCGATTTATTATTCATGCATAAACCTTCTTACGCAGAGCTCTTGGAACGGCGCACGAAAAGTCATTAGAAGATTCAAGAGTTCCCAGTTGAAAGCGAAGTCCTATTTAAAACTAAAGAACTGAAGTGCTGACTGCGGCGATTTGAAAATGATATTTTTTATCTGTTATCTGTGCAAATAATTTTCATGACATTAAAAAATTGGGCTTTAAAATAAAACAACTATGAACATTTAACGAATTTTCTGAGTCGCTAAGGACAGTTTATAAGCCTTTGTCTTTTACTTCTCTTATGTATATTGGATATCAAGGAGAAGTATGCTTCAAAAAAGGGTTAATCAATATTCTGGGCAAAAATAAAACTGTAGCCTACATTTATGCACTTTGCTTAGTGATTTTAATTCACTAAAAATATGTTTGGCTCTACCTATTAATTTAATAAATTAAGAAACCTAAGTAACTGTCCTAGCTTCCCAACTTGTCATATTTTCTGAGTCAGTAAGTGCTTTAATATTTTTTTCCTATTTAAAATAATGTTCAGCCCTTATGTCTGTTTAATTAGATAATAAACTGTATGGATAAATTCTGAAAAATATTTGCTTGTTGCAGATGCCGAGGCCCGTGCCCTGGCCACCGCGGCGGAGGAAGCAGTAGCCGCAGCAGCAGCGGCGGCGGAAGAGGACGAGAACAAGCATGTCGCGGCGGAAACGGAAGCGGGCGGTGGCGATGGCGAGCAAGCCGAGGCGTCGGCGGATCCGGCAGGTGTCGCTGGCGCTGGCGAGGCGGCTGCTGCCACTTAAATTACGCAAAATTAAGAGAAAGTACACACAAAAGGACTTGGGAGCGAAAAAACGGATTAGTACAGATGGAAGCAACTGATGGAAAATATTCCAATGAAGGCAAATAGGCAAATGAATAATGTTTACTAAGCTTAGAAGCAGCGTAGAACTCTTAATTAGTAACAAAAACCGCTTCAGATGCGCTCTCTATGTGAATTGTGGTAGTTTTAGACTTACATCATCTATATAGGCATTAATATCGATATATGTGTATGTACAAATACTGTATACTTTGTTGTTGCAAGCGATAAACAGGCACAAAAGTAAAAAAACAAAAAAAAAACATAAACAAAAGTAATAAGAAACAAAGAAAAAGAAACGAGTAAAGTTCCAGTTTGCATAGTTTGTAAATAGCGAAGGAGTTGAATTTGTTGTGACTTTGTTGGTTCGTTTCGAGCATTTAAACTTAGACTTCAGTGTGTCTTTTGTTAGTTTTTAGTCAATTGTGGAATTTACTATATATGATTTCTATAAGTTCGATGTATTTAACTTTCTTTCTGATTAAATACACATATTTTTGTAATCGTTTCCATTTATTTTCTTTGGTTTGTGTGTGTTTCTTGCATTTACGAAGGATTCAAATTGCTCAATTTTAGGTTTTCGGGGAGCTGTCTAGATATTAAGTACCTAAAACTAAAAAAACGAAACCAAAAAATACCTGACAAACCTAGCTGTACGACTTGTATATATACTCTCTCTCTCCACTAACCACTAACAGACTTTCCTTCTAGCCGAGAGATGCAGGATTTTCGTAACTTTTCCACTCTACAAATGCACATAGCTACCTACCTATACGAAAGGATATTTAATATGTATATTGTTAAGAATATAATAGTCACGTTTCTACAACAAAAACATGTTTATTTTTATACGAGGTCAGGGTGGCGAGGATGATGAAAGTTGGACGGAGAGGATGGAGGATGCTTGAGTCGCAGCGGATTTTGATTTCCTTTCGTTCGGACGTTTTTCTTTACTTTAACCAACTTGAAATGTTTTCAAACGTTTTTCAAAATGTCTGATAGCGGGACCATTCTTTTAAGATTTACCACTGCTCTTTACCAGCTTTTAGGAGACACAAACACAGAGGGGATCCCCGGACAGATGGCGTCGTCAAAGGGCAGTGGTAAAAGTGCTTAGCAGTAAGGTACCAAATTATCAGCTGAAATTGGGATCATAGCTTTATTAAGGTAGTCAATAAATGTACGAACAAGTGGTAAACCGAACATATGCCGATGATGTGTATAGCGGAAGCAGGTCTACTACTTAGTAGCCACCAAAAACTAAAAACTAAAACCTAAAAACTAAACACAAACCGAAAAGAAAAACCTACACAGCAGATTAATCTAATCCTAACCGTATAAAGTTAAATATAGCGCCCAGAATATCTAAATATAACTATGTAATTACGAGCATTGTATGTTATTGTATATCAAAACTTGAACGCTCAAAGCGATGCGCATATATATCGTATATATATAGCATACCTCTCTCATATAAAATCTGTACAAAGTCCTGATTAAATAGGGTTATAGTTGCTCCAACACTCGGTTCGAGGCAAGCAACCATAAAAATGCAAAAAGTTGTTATTTATCTCTGTTGAAAAGTCGAAGAAGCAAACTACGGAAAAAAACTAATCGAACGCGTGCATATTGGATGATATATATGAGGTTAACGATTCAATGTTATTAGCAAAATGTAGCCTAGTAGTAACATAAACTCACATAAAGTAATATAAACGACATAACTATATAATTCCAGCCACATTCCCCGATGAATCAATATATGTGGCAGACACACATGCATAAAAATAAAATAAAAGTAAATAAGTTGAAAGCAATCATTACGTTTAAATAATCTACACTACTTAAATATAAAGAAAACCCTAAAAAAAAATATAAAAAATACATTTTGTGTACATACACACAGGATGCATATGATATAGACCCGAGCACACCAACTAAAGGTATCAAAATAATAATAATAACACCCGAATCCCCATCCCAAAACCAACTCCGAGAACTGTAAATAACTTTATTTCATCTGTTCATTTTTTGCCCAGAGTTCTTATTCTATATCGATTATAAGCCAACTAATTGTGTACTTTACGAGTTTTCGCAAAAAGACAAAAGCCTATAACTAATGAAGTGTTTTTAATTTTCCTACTATGTTAAACTCAACACTTAATATGCATTAACAACTAACGGGGCTGGTAAACAACAAAAATATTTGAGATAAAAAGAAATATGGCTGAGATGTATGCTTATTACGAAATACTTTCAAGTAAATTATAATAAACACCATATGACTTTTAATATACTAATAAAAATTCTTATTAAACCTAATTTGAGGACAGTTTGTTTAACACTTTAATACGAAATGTAAGTATTATTATTTTATTTTTATGATAATTCAAAAAAAAAAATTCAAACGTTTTTTCCAGTGCAGTGTGCTCGTCTTTCCCCTTCTCCTCCACTGGTCACACTTAAAACGCGTATGAAACACGCATTGGCGATGCCATGTATATCCCAAAAAGAATCGTGCATTTCCTTATTTTTTTCGTGCCACTCATATTCCGAGTGTAAAAACACTCAAATTAGGTAGTAAGTTTTGGGAATTTGGAAAAATCTAATTAAACTTTCAAACACGTTAATCAACCAGCGTTGCCACGCTTTTCATCAGCAAGTACATTTTTTATCAATGCCTTGAACCTTTTTATAACAGTACATACTGAATCGGTTTGTCCCATTTTTAAAACATGGTTGAATCAGAGCTGGAAATACAACGATATTTACCTTTAATACATCGATTTAATATCCTTTTAATAATAAAAAAGCTGCATTATCCCTAAAATTCAGAATTTATGTGGGTAATTCCTATACCTACACAGGAAAAAAGTTGCTTTTTGGCCAAAAAGCAGAATTGGAAAAAGCAACTGCAGTGGAAACGGGGCCTGAGTTATAGGAATCTAGTGGTGACAAAATTGATCAAAAATAGTTGCTTTTTCGAGGTTTAGTTCGATAGTATCGATTAGTTCAGTCTTTTTCTGCCTATCGATTTGTGATTTTGCCCAACTACCACCACTAGCCAGCTGTTTTTTAAACAAATGAAATTGGTTGCCCGCCGGAAAAATATTCAACAAATTCTCCAGGTTGTTAAACTAATTAAACGGTCTGTGGATTAAACTGGCTATTGCACTTCTGGACGATCCTAGCTGGCGTACATAATGCACTGGCGGAATTAAATTTTCCGCCAAATCAAAACGCGCCAGCATCAGTTTATGGTATTTTAGTGGTATATTGTGAAAGATGAAGTAGTATATTTTTGAGGGATTAATGGTATTCTCATATTTTTCCAGCGCGGTCACGCTGTACAGAAGGTAATTAAACTAAAAAACGCAAGAAAAACAATTAAAATGTGTGAAAAGTGGCGTATTAATTGAGATATTAGTTCGTGACCATCGGCTGACCCGGGTACTAACTGACGCTAATCTCCGGGACAAAGGATCTGGGTTCCTTTTGCGGTCGTGGGTGTTGCTCCGTTCCGGGCAGAGGCCGAGCAGTGCTGCCGACGCCGACAGCGGCGCCAGCGCTACCATTCATTCATTTTGCCGTGATTAATGTGCGGGGGAGGCGGCGGTGGAGCACCGTTTGACAGTGATACCCTAATCTGGAACTGGGCCATCGGTTTCTGGTGACGATTCACAGTCCGTCACCCCGTCCCCGGCAACCGCTAAAATAAAGAAACAGAGTCACAAGCCTCGCCGTAGCCCCGCCCCTTCCGAAAAAAATCAAAGGGGAGCAGCAGTAAGACGGGGAAAAGAAATAAAAAATAAAAAAACAAAGGCCTCGCCAAATTAGGCAACTTGCAGGCGAGTGTCGTGCCTGGGGTTAATTAATTTTTTGCACAACCGCCTAACAATCTGGCCCCGGTCTCTAAGCCGGAACGATTCCGCCTATAAACGGAGCAAATAAACGGAGTCGGTGCCCGAGATACATAGATAGTCAAATAATGGAAGGCAAAGACAATGAGGAAAGCAAAAGCCGAAATATGAAATACCCTATAAACCGTATACCGGTCACCTTTCTTTGTCACCGGAACTTGACGGGAACTTTGACAGTCACATGAATCTGTCATGTGACATTTCTTGAGATTAGAGAAGGAAGTTTTTATTAGTTGAAGAGATATTTGCTATATGTTGTTGAATAAATATTTTAAATATTGTTGAGCCCATATTAGTGTGTAGAAATACCAATTAATGTCTTTAAAAGAATTCTGAGATCACTTATCTTTCCATTCTGATAGACTTATCCGATTCTCCTTTAGCTTTATCTGGAAAAAAAATGCTTTTTATCATGCTTTAATTTTTAAAACTTATACTGACTTCCTACGATAGTTTTAAAACATTATTAAGAATTGTATTATTAAACTCATAATTGAATATTGAGATTTAAACTTAAAAACTTTGGAAAATGCAGGGTGATGTGATTTTTCTACCTTCCTAGAAGCAATTTTAGATGGGTAATTATCAGATCGTTAAGCTATCATTCCATTGACCATAAAGATCGGTTTATTTTTCAAGAATTATACCAGAAATATAGCGAAAAACTTTAAGTAAAATCCCTTAAAGATTAATTCAGGATACTATTTGTTTGTTCGGGAACTACAATTAATAAGAGGTTACTAAGACCTAAAGTGATAAAAAACCAATAAATATATTAAAGGTTTTAGAGTCCTACGATAAGAAGTATATGACTCAGTCCATAAATGATATCATGAACCTACCAATCCCTTGTATCAGGAACAGTTAATCTTTCCTTTTATAGGGAATCCCAAATTCCTGTTTCAAACTTCTACTAGAAACTAAGCTACCCCCTAAAAAGGTCAACAAATTGAATAATAACAAGCTAATGGGATGAGTAGAGCAGCGATTTTCCAGATAAGATCGCATAGAATCCGCCGCTAATCGTTATCTCTATATATATTCTTTGCAGTGAAACTCGCGCTCGCTCGGCAGCGGTAATTGTAGAGCGATAGGAACGCCAGCGCCATGCCCATAGACATAGACCCTCGACGACGACCAAGTGCCAAAAGCGAGAACCGAGCGTGAGCGACTGCCAGGAACAGGATCCGGGTCCGGGTTCGGAGTCCATTCCGCTAGTCAAGAGAGAGAGCGAAAGCCAAGCCAAGTTGCATTTAGTTTGAGCGCCACAACCCAGCCCCCAGCGAAATGGGTAACAAGAACTCGTGCTGTGCGTACTCCAGTCCGCAGTCGGACCGCAAGTCCAAGGACATGCCGCCGGTGTTCGAGGAGCGCCACCAGCTGAGCCATCCGCCGCACACGTCGCAGCACCATCAGAACGACGGCCACCACGGTTCCATGGCAGCGGTGCATCTGCACCATCACCATGGCCATGGCCATCATCAGCAGAATCAGCAGGGCGGCGGCAGTGGTGATAACTTCGAGAATCAAGCGAATCTGCAGCACATCTCGGAACGAGAGGCGTTGGAGGGCGAGGAGGATCCCTCGGTGGATCCCACGGCGGCCACCATGTTCCTGGAACGATCCAAGGTGGAGAACGGTGGGATGACGCGCAAGCGCTCGCAGCAACAGATTGCCCAGCATGCTGGCACCGGCGGCGGTGGTGGCAGCACTCCCGGCGGCACCAGCTCCGGCGGAGGAGGTGGTGGGGGCATGAAGAAGAGCTCCTCCTGCTCGACCATCTATCTGGATGACAGCACCGTGTCGCAGCCGAATCTGAAGAATACGGTCAAGTGCGTATCGCTGGCCATTTACTATCACATCAAGAACCGGCAGTCGGACCGGCGGCTGGACATCTTCGACGAGAAGCTGCATCCGCTGACCCACGACCAGGTGCCGGAGAACTATGACACGCACAATCCGGAGCACCGGCAGATCTACAAGTTCGTGCGGACGCTCTTCAACGCCGCCCAGCTGACGGCGGAGTGTGCAATCATCACGCTAGTCTACCTGGAGCGGCTGCTCACCTACGCCGAGCTGGATGTGGGGCCCTGCAACTGGAAGCGCATGGTGTTGGGTAAGCAGAGGAGCTACGCTTACCTGGATTCCTTAATTAATCTTTATTTTCTCAATGCAAGGTGCCATTCTGCTCGCCTCGAAGGTGTGGGACGATCAGGCCGTGTGGAACGTCGACTACTGCCAGATACTCAAGGATATCACCGTGGAGGACATGAACGAGCTGGAGCGCCAGTTTCTCGAGCTGCTGCAGTTCAACATCAATGTGCCGTCCTCGGTGTATGCCAAATACTATTTCGACTTGCGGACGCTGGCCGAGGCCAACGAGCTCAATTTCCCCACGGAGCCGCTATCCAAGGAGCGGGCCCAGAAGCTGGAGGCCATGTCGCGGGTAATGCAGGACAAGGTCACCGCCGAGGCGCTCAAGAATGGGATCAAGAAGTGGTCCTCCATGGACAACATCAGTCAGGGTGGCCCCCGGCGCAGCGTGGCCATACTATCGTGATTTATATTAGCCTACTAAAAGCTAAAAAGCTAAAGCTAAGGCAGCAGTCAAGAGAAATCCGTATTCTGTAGCCCGTAGAGTGAGTCCGATCGACCGTATCACGGGGAGCCCCGTCAAGCTCTTCCCTTCCTTCCTCATTTCGTTGAAATATAACGTTTTTTAGCCGGCACACATTATTAAGTGCAGAAAGTCACACTCTTATATATACAAACACACACACGGAAAACTTTTTAACCACACACACACGTCTCGAATTAAGGACCACTTTTTACATATACATGAGAAGGATGTATATTCTTGTAAGCGAAACCAGCGATATGCAGTCAAGGATTTGGATGATTTTAACAGATACAGCAGATACTACAGAAAATGCAACGCGTAACCAATTGCCAAACGAAAAAACACAGAGTTAGTAGGAAATTGTTTGTAAAAAACGAAAGAAACAAAAAAAAAACAAGAAAGATAAAGCTTAAATATTGTAATTGACTTTCTTCTAATCAATTTAATCTCAAAGAAATCGCGCCCAGAACCGAACATTTCCCTGTACATTTGTTACGAATTTAATTTCTTAATTTCTCAATATATGATTTCGTCGTGTGATTCTTATAGTTTCCATTTAGCTTTATGCGATGAGCGATATATAATTTTAGCTTCCCCCGCACATTAGGCTTTATAGGCACAAAAGTTGATGAAAGAAGAAAGGGGGCGCGGCAAAACTGATTTGTTTTTTGGTTCTTAGCATTAGAAAACAAAACAAATGGATGAGCAGGAGGAGTAAGAAAGAGCACAGCGCAATATTAACCCAAAAGATTTGTGAGTAAATTAATGTACTAGACATATAAGGATACGAATTATATGCAAAATGTATTTTATTTTGTAATTTATTTTACGATAAAGCTAAATAAAAGCAAATCAAAGAGAACCGTCTTGTCCATCTATGAAAATAAACTAGGAAACTATGGAAATTCAATTTTCAAAGACTTTCGAAAATGACAGAAAACAAAAAACGATAACAGAGTACTCCCACCCCTTGGTTATCGCCGCATTGGCCATCTCTATATGCGTTGTGAGGCTGCCAACCGGTCGCAGAAACTCTTGCCGCATCTGGCAACGCCGCATACAGTCGCCTCACTTCTCTTGCTCCTCCTCTCGCAACTACAACTACAAACTCTGGATCCGTGCTAAATGTTAAGAAAATACAAAAACCCAATATAATTAATAAGCCAACTAATGGCATACAGTGCGCGCAATGTAATTAGTGACCAGTTGGGTGTGATAAGCAATAAGCGGGAGACGCAGCGCGTCCGCCATTAAGTGATACAGGAAAGGCGTCTGGGGACGCTGCTGCACCGACCAATAAAAAAGGAGTGGTAGCTGTAGTAGCTGTAGCTGGTATCTTGTGGATTAAAACTAACCAAACCGCCGGGTGAGTACAATTGGGATTTGGCGAATCCTGCATTCAAATTGGCCAGCTTGGACCCGGCCATATTTGTGCTTAACAATTTTGCCGCCTTTTTATGCCCAAGCCCCGAAAAAGCAGCAGAAAGCAGTAAAGAGAAGAGAAGGCAGCGAGTCGTTAATAAGAACAACGCAATCGCGCGCACACAAACAGGCACACATACGTATGCATGCCCTAGCACGCATTGTATCTGTATCTTGCGGTGTCTCTCGTTCACGCTCTCTCTGCCGCTGCCTCCACACCTCTTACCAGTGCGGTACTGACTGAATTCTAGCGGGGGAAAAATAGCTATTTCTAGCGGAAGTAAGCAGTGACAGTTCATTAACTTCAACAGTTTTTCATTAACTTTGTATTTACTAAATACTAAAATAGTTTAAGCTTTATTGTAGATCATATTTTACAAAGGTTTATTATTTATATGTATATGACTAGTTGTGAAAACATTAATATTTAAAAATTCCTTTTAGTACGGCGATTTCCCGCTAGATTGGTAACACAGGGCTTATTAGCAAATAAAAGTCCAAGTAGATTATTGAAAAGTTGTCAATGTATTCACAATTCAACTGGAAGTAGAATATATTGGAGAACAATAGCCAATTTACTGCCTGAAGTAAATCCCGCCAAACCGGCTGCACTGGCTCTCCCACAAAACTTGTGCTTTCGGCTGCCACCCGAGCGCGCGGCACGAAGAACTTTTACATCGCTCGCTTTTGCCTGCTTTTGCCTTCTGCTGCCTCCGCGTCTCATTCAATTTTCAGTTTGCTTTGCTCTGTACACCGTTCACCACCGCCTCTCACCCGCGCGGCGTTTCGATTCTGATTTTTCCACTACTGTTGCACACACTCGCACACACAGCAAGCAGGCAGAGAGTGTGTGTGCCCGCTGTTACCACCACCATTGCAATATCAAGTAAATTTTCATATACTGGCGTCATAAGAACCGTACTTTCAGCGCTTATAAAAACTGCAGTGCGAATGCGAGGGGGCGTGCTATGAGCGATGCTATGGGGTGGGGAGGCGATGCCGGGCTGATTGGAAACAATTGTGTTTATTTGTGAAATTCGCAGGCGAAAAAGAATGCGAGAAATATTAATCAAATGACTTTGCGGTCGACTTTACTGCCCATGTGTTGGTGTTGGTGTGTGAGAGTGAATGAGTGCGAGCGCGTCGCAAGTGTGCTGGTGTGTGTGTGTGTGAGGTGCGCACATCCACTGCTACAGAGTTCCCATTAACGTCATCATCGTGTCATTCTTGTTTGCAAGGCGGTGGCAGGGAGGAGGCGCAGGGTTGCATTTTTCAGAAATTTATTAGCATTACCACATTAAACGATCGGCAACATAATATGCATACTGCAAAGTACCGCTGCAAAGGTGCACTTTCCGCTGCCATATGGTTAGAACAAAATAAGCCGGATTGGACTTTTCACTCCGGTTTCCATTTAGCTTTTCTTATTGTTTAACCCGCTCTGTTTTGTTAAACAATTATGAAATGCACACTAATTGGCTGTAATGAAAATGTGTGTCTCTCTCGGCTCGAACCTCCTCCCTCCATCTCTGTCTCCGTGCCGCTCTCTCGCTCGAAAAATGTGAGCGACAACCAAACAAAATTAAAAATAAAAAGCCAAGCAGCGGCGGCAATAATTATAACTATAACTCGAGTTTCGGATCTCGGCATATAGAATGTGAGCCAAAAGCCAAAACTTGTATCGACGCGCCGCCTGTACTCGCTTCTTTCCTCTCTCTCTCCTCTCTACCGCTGTTCGTGCTCTCTCTTGTTGGCAGCGCTCTCAGCTTTCGTTTTTTGTCTCGCTTCGCTTTATTTTGTACTTACGCTTTGCGATTCAATTCGTTTTTATTGGTTTTCCGCTTTAGGCGGTTGGGAATTGTACGTAGCGTCGTTCGTGCAAAACGTCGGTTGGGTTGGAACGAGGAACGGGACGGGCATGGGGCACGGCGTTGTCGTTCAATGAATAATGAGAGACAATGTAAGGCAAAAAGAGAGCGGGCGCGCGAGCGAGAGAGGGAGAGCGAAACGAGAACAACAAAATAAAGCAAAAGCGAGTACAAAAGTGCACGAAAAGCAGTGGGCAAGGGAGCAAGGCAGAGGAGGAGAAGGAGGCGGCGGCGGAAAAGCAAGAAAGATACAACTTTTTTCCCTGCTGGCAGCCAAAAGCAAAGCGAGAAGAGCGAGGAAGCAGAAGAGGAGGCGTAGCAGCCGAAGAGCCCCCCGTCTAGATTCTAGAAGACAAGACGAGACGAGAAGAGCAGGCGAGAACGATGCACGCACATACAGCTCCCGTCTAGATATAGATACAATTAATTTGATTTCTTAGTTGGAATAGTTGAAAATGTAAAATTCGCATTCCCCTCCCCCTTCCAATTCCCGTTCCCCTTCCAATTAGAGTTAGAATATTTTGTCTTCTTCCATTTTTGCTCTGCTTTCGACGCAGACGCAGCTTTCGTTTACTTGTGTGTGTGTGTGTGACTTTTGCATATATTGACTGCAAATAAATTTTCGCTTGATTTGCTTTCGCCCCCTGTCCGTTCTGCCGCCCGCATGAATGTGTGTCTGTGTGAGTGTGGAAGTGGAAGCAAAGGGAAACGGGGAAGACTGTACCGCGGGCCGTTTGAATATTTCGCGTAAACATAAACACCGCAAACAAACTGTTGCTCTCGCTGGTTATTATTATTATTGTTGCCATGTCTGACCGTTGTCTCTGCTTGCAGGTGATGATATCTGCACATATATCTGCCGGATAAATATATCTTCAAGTCCGCTCCTGGCGAGCAATAATCGGGCCAAAAAGACCGCTACATGAGGTAAGTGAAGTGATTTCAATTGCTTTCACATCTCTCATCCCGCATATATGTACAAATACAGGGTGACTTTGTTTGTTTGTTTGGCAAACCCGAAAAGGGGTTATTCAACCCCAATTATTACATGGAATATACTTTATTGTGCCATATGGCCCATTGTCCTTGTAGTTTTTAATCCTTTCGGAACAGGATAGTGCTTCTAATTCTATGGAAACTACATTAATATTTGAGGTATTTGGCATCCGAACCGGTTTAATATTTAATCATTTCATGGTAAATCTGTAACAGTTTCTTGATTGCTCTTTAAAGCTCCGTACTCAGACACACGAAAAGTGTTTCTAAGCAGTACGATAGAGCGAGAGGGTGAGTATTGACCTCTCGTTTTGGCTCAATGCTTAGGAACACTTTTCGCGTGTCTGAGTTCGGAGCTTATGAACGATTAGGTACAGTGGGCAACCGATTTTGTGTTCACTTGTAGTAAGAAATTAATATTTTTGTTAAAATGTATGCTGCATAATAATTAAATAGATATTTTGTAATATTTTCGGTAATTTTCTAATATACCGGCCCCTTCCAAAAAATTAAAAAAAAAAAACCATAGATAGGGTGTGCCTTAACATACTTTTTGGTATAAAAATTATGTTGGGGACGCTCTTAGTTTAGTCACAATAAATCTTTAAAGTTTTGCCGAATTCTCATACAAAATACAGTGGGCTGTGAAGCTTAAAATGTTTGTCAAATTGTGCTTAGCGTAAATACTATATATGTCGACACTTTGCACACTTTGAATACATTTATGCGTGAAATATAAATAAAACAACAATTTGACAACGTAAAATTCGTAGTAATTAACTTTTTAATTCCATTTTTTTTTTTTTTTGTATTTCAATATTAAGATTATATT
>VNKF01005344.1:0-38328 GCA_008044355.1 Drosophila lacteicornis | reverse complement strand
AAATAAATTAATTTTTCCCCGTTGGAAAGTCCCGCCACACGGCTTTGTTTCCTATTGCCTGTCTCCATTTCGCAAGGGTCGCGGGCGTATTATCAACCATTTCCTTCCCCTCGCACCAATTTGAAAGACCCTAACGCGATGTTCATTCTAGTATATTCTAGTATTTCTCTTAGCTCATCTGCGTACCGACCTTGCTAAGAGGTGCCGAAAAATTGTATTTGTCTCTCGCTCGCACTCATTAGGTTGCTAAAATTTAGCGCTGGTGAGTACGTAGCTTAAATTTAAAAAATCTGTTAATGAAATCAAAACTCAATAAATTCGATTTATTTAATTTATTTATTTTATATTAATTGCTATTTACAAATATATATATGCTAAAACGAAATAGGTCTCTGAATTATTTATTTATCAACTATCGAGATGTCAGCATCGATGTCATCGATGTTTCTCAGCAATGTTCGCCACCTATTATAACAGTTTATAAATGTATAAACGGGAAAATACTTTTTCGTAGTGTGGCCAGCTGCCGTGAAGGAATAATTCACTCCCCCAGTAATAAAGAACTGGGTAATTTGGAAAAAACGCTAGTTGTCGGTCACACTGTCCGTAAGAAGGTGAATTAACTAATTATTAAGTTTGTTGCTCCGTTTGTAAACTAAATTAAATCAGAGTGTTGAGTGCCACAGGAGCATCTCCATCTTCGAATTCCGCCCCAAAGTTCCAGGCGCAGTGAGTAATTTCACCTCCGCCGCCATATTGTCGGCGAAACTGGAATTTTTCCCAGAAATAGCTGCGCCCCACACATTTATTGATTCTAAAGGCCGCTAATTGGATGGCCGACGCCTTGAAGTGTTCAATATGTTTAATATAAGTTCGAAATGCAACTGCAAAACGGACAAAGCCGTTTTTCATTGCCACTGACAAATAGGACGCCGATGACGTAATTTTTCTCCGTCTTGAGCAGTAGTAAAAAGTAGAGATGTGCGCGTGAGAAAAGCTTCACGCACGCCAAGTACTAGTCACGAAAGTTAAATCCTTGGCATTACTTTTTGAGATATAAATTTATATATTTGACTAATAAGTAAATAATTTTAAATCATAATTAGTTGATAGAAAATAATTCATTTCCCGGATTATATATATAATAAAGTTACCTATAAAGGTTATATAGTAGGTATTTCTGGCTAGACAAGATACAATATTGATCCCAGCATTTCTTTTATCTAAAATCATTATCTTATTCAAAAACTTGGTTTAAAGTTTAATAAACATAGTAAATACTGCTTCGGAAACCATATTCTCCGAAATAATTTCCATTATTGAAAATTGGATAAATTCACGTTGCATTACTTCAATGCACGTCAAAATTTCGACACGCGCCCACCTCTGACAGAAAGCATAAGTGGCTCTGATATCGCGCTTTTTATATGTGTGCGCGCCCGAATTCAATGAAATCCAAATTAGAATTAAGGCAATTTACCGCCGCCCCCTTATCAATGGCATACATCTCGCGATTAGTTTCCTCCTTGCGGAACCATAAAGTCAAGATAAAAGCGTAATCTGGGCGCAGAGATAAGCGCTCGTAAGTTTCAACAGGTTGGAAAAACTAACTTGGCAACTTGACGAATATTACTTAACTAGAATTCGAAGGGTAAATGCGCAGAAACGAAACAATGAAAGCTTACGCTTTTGCTACTACAGCCTTTCCAGGGAGCTGCTAATGATTTTATAGTGGTGGTGGCTCGTAAATAAAAGTTAAGGTTTTTAAATTTTACCTGCACACACACCACACCTGGCAACTTTACTGCCGCCGGCAGGTTGGCAACCCTGAAAGTCTCTCTCTCAGCTCTCTTTGCGGCGGCGCAAGTGTGAGAGTGTGTGCGGCCGCGAAGCAAAGATACAGATACAGCGGCAGCGGCGGTGTGTGCAACCTTTCCGTCCGTCATTCTCATTCGTTCGTTGGTAGTGTTCGTTCGTTGTCGTTTCAGTTTCAGTTAATCGAGAATGTAAGTAACAGAAATTTGCTGCTGGCCAGATTGTATCTATGTCTCTCTGTGTGTGTGTGTGTGGTGCGCCTGTGAGTGTTGGAATTATAAAACGGAAAATTGCTAAAAATCAAAGGAGAAAACACGTGTAAAGCCGCCCCAATGAGTAATCCACTTACATGCATCTATACTCGGCTCGCAGGGAAAATCGATCCCAAAACCCGAAAAAAAGTTCTACGCAAAAGTCAAAAGTGTGAATTTGTGCAAAAAAAAAGAAGAAAAAGAAGAAAAAAATGGAAAGAGAGAAAGAATGAAGAAATAAAAGAACATTCCCGATTTGACCGAGTATTGGTGCATGTATGTAGGTGATGCGGTGAGATTCGCTTGTAGCTTCGTATTTCCCGTCATCTTCATCAGCTCATCATCGGTTAAGTTGTAGGCGGCAGCCGACTTCTATATATACATATATATAGCCAGCTCTATATGTGCCCGAATATCTACACACAGTACGCAGCGAAATATATATGTATATATATATATCTACTTGGATGGGGACACGCGGTTAGGTGTGTTTCTCCCCCGAAACTCACCACACTTGGCGGCCGCCTGTGGTAGATACATTTCGTCTCTCAGCCAGCGGCGTTCTTATGCGAGTGTATTTGTGGGAGAGCGGCTTTCCTCCGCTCTCTCTCTCTCTCTCTGCCTCCTCTTTGCTCCCCGATTATTTTTATAATTCTGTAGCGCCGCACTTGGAAACACGATTTGCTGCTGCTGCCCCACCAACCATCACCACCCAGAACGCAATATACACGCATACGCACCCATACCCCAACACACACACACACACACTCTCTCTCGGCAGCCTAATAAAAGTTAGTAACTTTTTGTCGCCCCATGTAGAGAAGGCGGTGTGGTGTCTACACATGTAGAGGAATTTCTACATCATCGGCTTTTTTCAGCTACTGCGCATGCTGTGGCCAATTCACCGTTGGTTGGCCGGCACACACACACACACACACACACACACATACTGAATCAGCCAGCTACTCACACACTTGCGCAGCAATAAAGTTTAAAGTTCCGTCATCGTACATTTTTGCCCATGGCTTTTGTAGAGTTTACACTAGCTCTAGCTCTCTAAAATGTATCACAACCTGTGCCCACCTGTATTTGTGCCCTTTTTCCATTAATTAATCCACTCGAGCAGATGAGCAATGTTGTTTGGGCTTTCTGCGTGGTCGGAACAAGTTTTTTTTTTTCTCTTTGTTAAGTTGGAAGAAAAAAAAACTACAATCATTTATTTTTGCCCATTTTAGGGGAGTGTTTCGTTAATTTACGTTACGCCTGGCTTAATGTTTTGGCATTTCCCACAAAAAAAACATGGTAATTGACCTAAAAACGCGTTGGCAATGTGCCGCGCCCACCCCCTTTTGTTCCCCTTCTCCGGCGATCCACCCCTTTGCCACACCCCGCTCCCCTGTCGCCATTGTTTTGACAAAGGGTCAATGCTTTTTCAATTTGGCGGTCGATCGCTACGCAAAAACATCAATCAATTTGATATCGCGAAATTCTCCAATGTTAAATTGTTTGTCACAGGCTTTAGAGCTTAAAAAGTATTTTTAATTGGAAGTTATTACCATAAATAATCGGTAAATCGCTGAGAACTTTTTTAAACTAAAGACTGTTAAGAGAAATATCTTAAAAAATCAAGATTTCAATTTTATTAAATTTTTAGAATTTATATTTCATATTTTCAGCTTTAGAGCTTAAAAACTATTTTTAATTGGTAGCTATTACCATAATTAACCTGTAAATCGCTCAGAACTTTTTTAAACTAAAGACTGTTAAGATAAATGTTTCGTAAAAAGCTTTAAAAATCGTTAGAATAATTTTATTTAATTTTTAGAACTTAAATTTCATATTTTCATGTCTTACAGAAGATAGAATTTATATTTAAAAGTTAAGTTCTATAAAACTAAGTAAGAAATTGGTTTTAATTTATATTTTTTTCAAATTCCTATAGATCTTAAAATTAGTTCTAAATCAAATAGATAAATAGTTTACTAATTAATTAGATATTCAGTTAAAATGCCTTTCATTTATTGACTTAAACAGTCCTAATGCCCTAGTTCTTTTCTTTTATTGGAACAATAGTTCTAGGTAGCCAAGCTGGACTGTAAATCCAATTGAACGCGGTATTTGTGGCGATGGGAGATGGGTTGGTTTGGGTTGGGTGATGGTATGCGGTGGTTGTTTCATTACCCTATGTGTGGCGACGGCGGCAACAGATTTTTCCATTTCAATCAGCGCCCGGTGCACTAGCTTTTCGAGGTTTCCACGGGGCGGTGGTGGCCTGGCTGGCAAACAAAATGTTTCTTGTCCAGAGCCGCCGCCGCTAGTTGTCTAAAAATACCAGCAGCAGCAGCGCCCACATGCATTTCCACACACCAACACACGCTGCTTTTCCACACCGCCCTCCCCTCTTTTCCATTTCCATGCTCCTCCCCGCCCCTGCAAATTTTCCCTTTCAAGCTCGTTCCAGGTCGGGCGGAAATTAATCGATTTTCCTTCACTTTCCTCCGAAAGCAAAGAAGAAAAAGAAAAGGAAGCAGGAAATTGATCCTAAGTTTGGAAGTTTTTGGCTAGATCCTATCGCCAAAGAGACGACTCTAATTGGATTACGTGGGCGGGGAGGGGATACAATTTAATGACTGTCGCATATTTTCGTGTTTCTTTATTCTTTGTTGTTTCTGCTAGTAATAATTACTGCACGTTTAATCAATAGAAGTTCACCGAGTGGGCTAAATAGTTGAGTGCGTCACTGTACGGGGGAAATACAAGCGGACGGACACGTACATAAATATATCTATCTTTGGCACACACACAACACTCTCCTCAGACATTCGACTTTTGCTCCATTTCTCCCGCTCTCCGTCGCTCTCTCCTTGCCGCTCTCTTATTCATGATTTATTTTTAACACAGTTGTCGAACAACAAGTATTTCTCGGATCATTCTGCCAGATACTCTCTACGTTCGTCGGCATCGGTTAAGCTACAAACTTGGCTTTAAATGTTGCATAGTTTAGTTAGTTTGAGTGCCGCACGTGCGGCCATGTCCCCATGTCCACACTGTGTGTGCCTGTTTTTTAGCCTTTTAAATTTAAATTCCGTCAGCGATTAGTCAATAAAGACCTGCTGCTGCTGCGACGAAGTCGTGAGTCATCGGAGCTTTAAATTCAACACTTTCGTCAAGCGGCGGAAGCATGACAACAAACTAAATTTGTACGACAATCGTACCCAGGCATATTTAAAGCCAGTGCACTGAGGGTATATCGGAATTGTCTGGAGTTTGCTTAAGCTGAAGGTCTTTTCGCTCGGAATTCTGAGATAAAAAAAAAAATATTTTAATTTCTTCGCTACTATTGTAAAATTACAAATTCCCTTAAAACAAGTTTGAATATAGAGTTTTTGTAGCTTTAAGATTCTTTGTGTTAAATTTCAGATCAACTTATAGAGGTTTAACCATTTCTAGAACCTATAAATGAGATTTGACGTACCTAGAAACGTTTTCGTCAAAGGGATCAAATAAAGTATCATTTTATTTTAGCTCAAAGTTTCCATGTCCCAAGTTTCAGATCAATTTATGGAAGTTTAACCATTTCTAGAACCTACAAATGAGGTTTAACTTACTTGGAAAGGTTTTATTTATAGGATAAAATAAAGTATCATTTTATCTTAGCTCAAAGATGCCCTATCCCAAATTTCAGATCAATTTATAGAAGTTTAACCATTTGTATAATTCTTTAAATGAGATTTGAAGTACTTAGAAATATTTTATTAATGGGATTAAATAAAGTATTATTTTATTTTAACTCAAAGTTTCACTATCCTAAGTTTCAGATCAATTGATTCAATAATATATAAAATAAAAGTTCCTAAAACCTAGGGACTGCCTCTATATACCCACCAAAAGGTGCAAATTTCTCACTACTTTATCAATTGAGTAACAGAAATTCGCACTGCCTTAACATTGCCTGCAACTGTGTTGTGCAATTTCCGTCATTGTGGTGGAATGTAAGCTGAATAACAGCCAAGTAATCCGCAACAGAAGTCTGTTTAGTTTGTTGTTAGTCAGGTGTTCGTTTACCTAGAAATGTGAGCTCACAGATAACGGTTTAAGGTTGAGGCTGACACAGAAAAATAAACATAAACTAATGCTACGTTTAACATTCTAATTTATTTGCAGAAAAAGCCATTTGAAAGCAACTTTTGAGCGGCATTATCGAACTGTGTGTGGCGTATATTTTATTAGTTTTGTGAAGTAACCGAAAAACAAAAACAAACCAACAAAATGTCGACAGTCGATAAGGAAGAACTGGTCCAGAAGGCTAAGCTGGCCGAGCAATCAGAGCGGTAAGTTAATGATTTCTTAGTTACTTAATATAATCATAAATAAGCTCACTAGAAGATGGTCATTACTTATATTAAATTATAATTATAATATTAATGTAATACCAGAAATTAATGTTTCTTAATATTCCTTTAGTACAAAAAAAAAAGAGATTACAAGATTGATTTATTTTATTTATCACCTTGTTTAGTCTAGATAAAAATCTTGAAATGCATTTTTCCTCCCAAGATATGACTTATCTTTATGTGTTTAATGATTTATATATTTTTTCCTTGCCTTTATTTAATGACTAATGGAATTTATTTTAACCTTATTGCAGCTACGATGACATGGCCCAGGCCATGAAATCCGTCACAGAGACCGGCGTTGAGCTTTCAAATGAGGAAAGAAATCTGCTCTCCGTTGCCTACAAAAATGTGGTCGGTGCCCGCAGGTGAGTGTTCGTTCGCTGCTGATCTCAATCCCAGTCCTCCCCCCTAGAGACTAGAGTAAGAGCTATATATTTTAACCCCCAAACAGGTCATCGTGGCGTGTCATCTCCTCCATTGAGCAGAAAACCGAAGCATCCGCTAGAAAACAGCAGCTCGCCCGTGAGTACAGAGAGCGTGTGGAGAAGGAGCTGCGGGAAATCTGCTACGAAGTTTTGGTAAGTGTCTGCGCAAGTCTCTTCTCACCCTGACTCTGACTGACTCTGACTCTGACGAATTTATGGGGTTGTAATTGGTCCATCTAATTATTTTTTGATACACACACTCGCCGCGCCTCGCCTTGGGTGTCTGTCCAAAGTGACGGTTAAGCCTGGGAGCCTGTCAGTAGACTAAATATATATATATATATGTTGTATATAAATGAAAGCCACCCCCGCCCTTTCGAGCAGCTGTGGGTGGGCTGTGGGCTGTGGGTGTGAAAGCCACGTTTCGCCCCCGTTTTCTCTGAGAAATATAAAATTTGTTACAATCAATAAATCTATTTTTAAAAAGAATACAAGATGAACATTTCCCATCCATTATCCCCACATACACAGAGGACAGAGGTGGTATATGGAATTTATGGCCATCAGAGAAAATAGACCAGGGTTGAACTTGGGGACAGGGGATTTCCCACATCCTTATTGGTGTTCTTATATTAGATTAAACTCGGCTTGAGCCTTTGATGGGTTTTTAAAATGGAAACAGGGCTTAACCTTAGAGCCAGCCTTAATTCCTGCGCGTAATTGAACTGAAATTAATTGGAGCACCTGTTTCTTTTTTAATGCTTTCTTACAGGGACTTCTGGACAAATACCTTATTCCAAAAGCCAGCAATCCCGAGAGCAAGGTCTTCTACCTGAAGATGAAGGGTGATTATTACAGGTATTTAGCCGAGGTTGCCACAGGAGATGCACGCAACAGTAAGTATCAATCACTAAAGCCCAGCAAATCACATAAACACACCCCACCTATATATGATAACCAACTATATATAATATAAACCAACAGCCGTTGTCGATGACTCGCAAACCGCTTACCAGGATGCATTTGACATTAGCAAGGGTAAAATGCAGCCAACACATCCCATCCGTTTGGGTCTGGCCCTTAACTTCTCAGTTTTCTACTATGAGATTTTGAACTCGCCAGACAAAGCTTGCCAATTGGCTAAACAGGTTAATACACCACCATAAACCCGAGATTAATCGAAATGTTTAAATGGCAAAGCGGCGAAAGCAAAGGGGCATACACTCATTCTTCATTGATTTATTTTATTTATAAAAAGTGTTGTTCTTTAATTAATTAGTTTTTTCTAACCTTAATTTTGGTATATTTGTTTCTTTACTTCTCTTGCATAAATCGAAATCGTGTGTAAATCATGTGTAAAGCCGTCGTTGAGGACTCGAAAAAAGCCTATCAGGAGGCGTTCGATATTGCTAAAACCAAAATGCAGCCAACACATCCAATCAGATTAGGTCTAGCACTCAACTTTTCCGTCTTCTATTACGAAATTATCAATTCACCAGCGAGGGCTTGTCACTTAGCTAAACAGGTTCAGTTCAAACTTATACATATGTCACACTTCTACAAATGTATAACAATAACTATAAACTATAACAGCCCGCTTTCGATTCTAATTCCCTGAATAATACTACTAATTCAAATGGAATTCGTATCTTTGTTGTTTTGTGACTAAACTGAGTAAGATTTCCAGAGCGTTTACTAAACTAAAAAAAGAGCTTTAACTTTTTTGAAGGAGTTTCAAAAGTTTTTTCCCTACCTATCACATCTCTCTCTTAATTAATGGCTATTAAAATGTTCAACTTTTTAACAACTCTTAGTTGAAACCTTTATTTTCAAAGGAAATTTGAAACTTCAGCCGAATAAACTTTACTTTAAACTTTCTGAAACGCCTTCATGTTCTCCCTTCTACGAAAACTGCATGAGAATTTTAAACAAACAAAAGTTTGCCTGTGAAACAAACTTACCTTTGCGGCCTTTGCTGGTGAAACACTTTTTTTTTTTTAAGTTTTCTTTATTTATTTTGTAGTTATGGTTTGGTTGAATCAAAAAAGAAACGGGGATGCCACAGAAATTGTCGTTTTAGATTTAAAATCAATTAAAATTGTGTCTAAAAGTATGCTACAAAATGTGATTAACACTGACTTTAGAACCCCATATATTTATTGCATACTTTTGGACAGCTCTTTTAAATGATTTGAAAACTATTTTGATATTTCTGTGGATAACCCTCATATATTTCCTTTTTAATTTTTTAATTTCTGATACACACACACACTTTTTTGCTTTTGAGTTTTAGTTTCCATAAATTTGTGCTTTCTTTAGTGAACATTTAGAGTGAATGACGAAACCTAACGCCAAGTTTGAAAATGCTTTTGTTTGCATATTCCGCCTTGCCACAAACATTTCCTTTAATTCTAAGCAAATCCTTTTAAGAATAAGAATTAATAATGTTTATTTGATTGGCGATAGGCGTTCGATGATGCGATAGCCGAGCTGGACACACTCAACGAGGACTCCTACAAGGACTCGACACTCATCATGCAACTGTTGAGGGACAACCTGACCCTCTGGACCTCCGACACCCAAGGCGACGGCGATGAGCCTCAGGAGGGCGGTGACAACTAACCAAACAACTAAGCAAAAATGTTTCCTTTTTGACTATGCAAATATTATTCAGTAATACAAAAACAAACAAAACCAGAAACAACAAAGAGAAACAAATATTATAAAAACGCAAAACAACAGCAAACAGCAAAAACAATTTGAAATGAAACGCGATAATCCAGGCGAGAGCAGGCAGATACATTTGAATACGAATTATAGTTATGAGGCAGCAGGATGCTTGTGCGGATTGGCGGCTGACCACTCTCTCTCGAATTCCCGGAGCTTCCGGACACTTTTTTTTAGCCGGAGAAACTCTTCTCCTTTCGGAGAAGAGGTATAAATACACAGAGAGATGTGCGCCGGCCAAACCGATTCAATATGTAGCCGCAATTGCAGCCTACAAACATAAAATACAGCATCGCAGCGGAATTAAAGAGAGACGGAGGAGTATCTTGGAGTTTTGGCGATGGGATTTTTCCGGTTTTTTGAATCAAATTAATCTAGCAGATAATTCGTCGTAATTGTGTGTGCGTGTTTTTTTCCCCAAACTCGCGAGAGCCTCCGTCTTGCGCTCGCCTCTCGTTGCGATGCCTCGTTGTGGATTTCCTCCTTACAAGAAACAAAAACAAAATAAATAATATTCCTAACTGTATACACAAGAGAAATGAAATGAGATAATCGGTTTATTATACGTTTTTTGCAAAGAGTCCAAATTAATTATTTAATTTTTCGTATGGCCAGAACAGAATGCAAGAAAAACCAAGCGAACCAAATGAGAAAAACAAACAAAAATAAAAACAAAAACTTATGTATTATTTGTAATTCTTTTTCTAAACAAATAAAACCAAAAAAAACCTAGTTTCCAATTTCTTATTATTTTCCATTGAATTCGAATTTTCGTTCGTTATTCAACCGTTATTTAACCCCCCCACACCCACCCAAACACACGCAGAAACACACACTTGACAGAGACACAGGGTTGCATTTGCGGAAGCAGCAGGAACCATATCTGTTACGAGGATCGATCGTGAGGAGAACGGATGAATACAGAAAACAAATATATAATAATTGTTCATTGCTATTTTTTATACATGTCTTACATAAAACAAAAAGGGTTAAAATCTACAATTGCAAATCTTCTTTGTTGTTTTCTCTTGGTATAAACAATTGTGAAAAGCATAACTCATTATAATACATACATATAAACCACACATATATATCCGAAAGCTGTCTGTCAAAAAAGGAGATTTTTGTGCCCGCGGAAGTCACTTAATTTTATTCATTTCGAATGTGCAACATGGCTAATGGCACGAGTTTTATTGTGCGCTAAATGTCTGCACAACTTTCCAATCTTGCTTTTTTTGTTTTAAATATATATTCCTCCTTTTCCCGACTAAGAAACGGCCATCAATTGTTCCTAAAAGTCCTCACATTTAAGCCTTTGGTTCCTTCATAAAATTATCGACTTCCCCGGCTCGAGAGAGATTTTTCTTCACTTTGCAATGGAAATAAAGTACTAAAGGCAAAAGGAAATTAAAACCAGATTGAATCAAAATACATAAATATTGTAAACAAAAAAAGCTATTCAAATCTTTAATTTACATACAAGACAACAACTTTGCATGTGTATTAAATGAAAATATATATATTATTGTCCAACAGAAAAACGGTAAACATAACATACAGAGCATATGTATGTATGATAAAAGTAAATGTATATTTTCGCAATTGAATTTATCGCTATATTATGAATGTGAGGAATATAAAACCAAAAAACCAAACAAAAAAATATATATATTTAAATAAATGAAACACTTTTTTGCCGCAACGCTAATAAAGTCGAATCCCAGAAGTATATAAAACTAATAATAATAATAATAATAATATTGTGAAACTGCAATACACATTCATGAAAAAGAAACACACTGAGTAAATGACAAAAAACCAGATGAAAATAACAACCGGGTGTAGGCGTAAATTGTATGCATATATAACAGAGGCAAAGATTGATGTATGAGTGGAATATTTAAGTTTATTGAAATTACAGTTTCTTAATTACCAACAAAAAAACCAAAAAATTAAATAAATAATAAAAACAAAACCCGAGCATTTTTTCACTGGGATTCCTTTGCTTCTAAAGTCTCGAAAATCTAAAAAACACAATTCGAATGTCAGAAATACAGGGATAAGTGCAAAACCAACCAAAAATGTGCGATATTTAGAGGCAAAATTCAAATTTGGCATGCATTCAATCAAATTTCGAGTATTAACTAAATTTAAACCCCTGTAAGTAGCTTTGATTATCAAAATAATTAAAGTTTCTGATCGATCTCTACAGCCGCCTTTTAGAATTCAATGGACGGGTACCAAAATCGCACAGCTTTCATGGATCGCCGCCAGCCCATAATTACTTACCTGTAAACCCAAGCCAAGTTGTCATATTAAGCCAAAAGGTAAAAACAGTAATGCACTTGAATATTTTTAATGCAGATTATTTTTGGGCCCTTAGTTTACCCTTACTAGGATTGATCACCAGTGGATAAGAACTCACATCGGCCATAGTCCTTTCAATAGATCAAACCTGATTAATCAGAGAGATGAAAAGAAGATCGATTATTTTTGTAAACCGTAGGTAGCTTTACTGATATGGAATTTTCTAAACATATTTCAAATATTCAGACATGGACCAGAATTTCTATTATGCACCAAAGATCATAAAAGACTGCTGTTGAGATGTTCCTCCAGTGGTTCAGGGGATTCTAATAAGGACTCTACAGATAAACTTAAGTCAATCTGTGTAAAACGAAAACCAATGGAAAAGTTGAGCAAACATAACGAGAGTTATGTCCACCAAGAAATTATTAAGGACTTGAGAAAAAGGAAGGGAGTTAACAGGAGGAAATGTGGTAAGACCCCTGAGGAGGTGAGAGAGTGTATAAGAACCTTTCAGGATGTCGTTGATTGTGTTCATCCTGTCGTGCCTCATGTAAGTTTAAATTTTTTTAAATTTAAAAAAGTACTTATGTAGCTTGTGTATCTCGATATTTTATTAACGGAATTTTTGTTTTTTCATTTTCATTACCAATTCAAACTCTTTTGCATTTCAATAATAAATCTTCTTTCTTTTTAAATGAATTATTTTGTATCATAAGAATTTTTTTTTAAGAAAAACGGTTGATATATAAAATCTATATCGATAACTAGCTCACCGATAAAATAGCCTACTTCACTCAATTTCCAAAAATGAATGTTATCGAGCTTTTATCTTTGCCGTGTTTTCCCCTTTCTTATCGATCCTTTTTACGGGATAACCTCTATAATTTAAGCCTGGCTAAAATTGTTTAAATAAATAAATTATTTGTAATTAAGAATTAAATAATCTATAAAATTAATCAAAGAAAATAGCCGTTAAGTTTAAACGTTAATTTATCGATAACGCACACACACACCCACGGAGACAACCGATAGCAGCGCCAATTTCTCTCATTCCCAACGGTGAAAGCTTTCGAGCTTTTACTCGCCAATAGCCGAGCAGCTGATCAACAGCTGACTCCGCTGACACACATACTCGTGAGTGGGTCGAACGTAAACAAACCGAGAGCCAATTGCTTAAACGCCTTTTTCCGCTCGTTTCGACTCGCGAAAAGTGTTTTATAACTGATAACCACAGCCAAAGCCTAATATCGGGTTATTTAAATACAAAAATAGTGAAGAGTTGGAGTTGTAGGGACTTTAACCACGCAACGCTAACATTGCATCAGTACGCACTTACAGCCCGCGCCTGTGTTCGGTCGTCCGTGTGTGTGTGTATGTTGCGTCTGGCCAAAAGGTCGTTTCAAGGTTACGTCAAAAGCAAAAGCGAAACTTGTGAATACTCGTGAATATATATCGCTAGTAACTGAAAAGCCACGGAACAGAGCGGAAAGGAACAGTAGTATTTATAGCCACTTTGGATATAACATTGCCCAGCTCCAGCTGTAGTTCTCGGTTCGAGGAAATAGTTGGTTGGAAAAACAGGGAAAGCCTGTAATAGTGTGTGGAGTGTGCCGAGAGTGTGTGTGTGTGTGTGTTACGTTAAAAACCGTTAATATCCGAGATACAGATAGCAGAGAGAGAGTGCATAGAAAATTAGAACAATGAATTCCGAGATTAATCAACGCTTCCTGGCCCGCGGCTCCCAGAAGGACAAGGGCCTGGCCGTCTTCACCAGCGGCGGGGATTCCCAGGGCATGAATGCAGCGGTGCGCGCCTGTGTCCGTATGGCCATCTACCTGGGATGTAAGGTAAGCAGGAGTGAGTGAGTGGGCAAGTGGTGACCTCTGTCAAGTACTTTCCACCCCCGAACTGGCAGCATCTGCTCTGCGAATGCGCCTCTTTATTAACCCCGTTCCATTTAGGCGCTGGAACTTACGTATTATATATATTGTAGTAACTGGCTTATCAGCCGGGCGGCAGCACGAGAAATGGGTGTTAAGCCAGTTAGATAATCTCCCTAATCGGTGCCGATAGAAATGAAAAGAAAAAGAAATTCCTGGCGGCTACGAAGAATCAAGAAAATATATGTGTATATGCGCACATTGACATTGGGGTTTATTTCGGGCCACTCACATGCGATTTCTTTCTTTTTTTCGGCTAATTTGTTTCGTTTTTACTTGTTGTCGCTCTTAATTTCTTTTTGCTTTTATTTTTTATTTACACCCTTTTGGGTGGGTATTATCAGGTTGATCGGAAGTTTTGTAAAGCAATTAAGGGTCTATATTAAAATTATGGAAGTAAATACATTAATTATGTTCGAGTTTTGTTAGTTTATTGATTTAACAAAGCTTAAGAAAGTTGAAGGGGGCACCCGGCAAGTTGATTTAACCATTTCCGTTATTTAGAGATGGAAAAACATCGATGTTTATCGATTTTAAACCGATTTTTGCATACTGACAAATCGACAAACTCGATTAAATTATAGAATTAAAGAACATTAATTTAAATATAGTTTAATCAGTTTATCAATTTAACAAAGCTTAAGGGAGACATCTGCCGAGTCAATTAATCCATTTCCGTTACTTAGAGATGGAAAAACATCAATGTTTATCGATTTTAAATCGATTTTTGCACCCTAAATCATCGATAAATGAGATTATTTTCTGGTTCTAGGGTTGTCTGTCTGAATCTATGACATTTACAGGTATATTCTATATTTGACATAGGAAAAACAAACTACAAGTGTATACAAAAGTCGATTTTCCGTGGCTAAACTTTTCCCAAAGCTATTTTCTTTATTTTGTTATATTTTGTAAAATCTTCAGGCTTAATTTCGGCTGTTTTGGCTTATTTTTCGCCCTCTAAATATGCAAATTTTTAAGCAATTGTTCTTGATTGATATTGATTAAAATCTATTTCTTTGAATTCAATTTATTGAGGGTCAATGAAAGTGAAAATTATGACACGCGACGAAGGCAATTTGTGCTGGCTATATATACGCATATAAGCATATAAATATTTTATGAGTTTTGGCAAAGACACAATTCTGATTAAAATTCTGCCAAACACGCTTAGTGATTCAAAAATGTTAACGGCTTGTAGGAATTGTTAGATACATAAGTGATTATTCATCATTATGACCCATTTTGGGGTTGAACTTTTCATTGGACTTTGGAATAATAAGCTTAACAGTTATAAATCCATTTAGATTTGACTAGTTTGCTGGATTTTATTCAGTGAACTTTGCTAATTACCTGAATTTGTCTCGCACATTTCATGCTTTCATTGCTCTCTATTATCATCTTGAGTTTTTTAATTTATTGTAATAGTTTTCACTCTGTTAATTAAAAAGTCACAGTTTTCAGAGTGTGGAAATTAATTAAAGTGTGTTCTAACCAGAAATGGATGGCATTAAATTGAGATGATGTCATATTCGAAAGAAAATTGCAAAGACTGCTACTGTTTTATCCAATATTTGGTTTGATTTCGACTGAAAGCCGGTTTGCTATGAGTGTTTTCAGCATTACACAATGTTTAGGGAAATTTAAAATCTTTACACAATATTCAAGGAAATTTCAAATCACTTAGAGGCTGGAAATGAGTTTAAATAAGTCTTTAGCATTCTATTTATTTATCTAAAATGTTTTTCCAGAGCCACAAGATGATTTAATGTATAATTATTTAATAAATTCATTTTAAACAATTCCAAATCCCTCCCTTAAGGTCTACTTCATCCGCGAGGGCTACCAGGGTATGGTGGATGGCGGCGACTGCATCCAGGAGGCCAACTGGGCCTCGGTCTCGTCCATCATCCATCGCGGTGGCACCATCATTGGCTCCGCTCGTTGCCAGGATTTCCGTGAGCGTCAGGGTCGCCTCAAGGCTGCCAACAATCTGATCCAGAAGGGAATCACCAACCTGGTGGTGATCGGAGGCGATGGCTCCCTGACCGGCGCCAATCTGTTCCGTCAGGAGTGGTCCAGCCTGCTGGAGGAGCTGGTGAAGAACAAGACCATTACCACCGATCAGCAGGAGAAGTTCAATGTGCTGCACATCGTGGGATTGGTGGGAATTCTGAGATACCTCTCCCTTTGAGTTTAGTAATTGATTATTATTTTTTAGGTGGGCTCCATTGACAACGATTTCTGTGGCACGGACATGACCATCGGTACGGACACGGCCCTGCATCGCATCATTGAGGCCATCGATGCCATTTCCAGTACCGCTTACTCACATCAGCGCACCTTCATCATGGAGGTGATGGGTCGTCATTGCGGGTAAGTTGCGAGTCTTTAAAATTCAGGTTATCTAGCCTAAGTGTCCAAGTGATTAAATGGGGATCTCAGCTAATGTACCTGCACCTGAATATATATCCCTAGCTATCTGCCCGTGGTGGCTGGTATTATCTCCGAGGCAGACTACGTCTTTCTGCCCGAGTCCCCGCCGCCGCAAGATTGGCCCGATCGACTTGTCCTCAAGTTGGAACAGGCAAGCCCTCAGAAAAAGATGGAATCTGTTGAATGTCCCGCTCATCTCTCTGTCGATCGATTGATCTTTAGTGTTTCTCTTATCCAAGAATCCCTTGTCCCTTGTCTCCCCCCTTTTGACTAATATAATTTGTAATGTATTTTTGCAGCTATTTAGCTCTTGTGGGCGGACTGGCGTGCGAGGCGGATTTCATATTCATTCCCGAAATGCCGCCCAAGGTTGACTGGCCAGACAGGCTCTGCTCCCAGCTGGCCCAGGCAAGATGCTGCTCTTATCTAACCATTTTCAGGCTGCACTGAGCTAAGAGTGTTTAGGTTTTAGGGAGATATTCTCGAATAGTTAAAGTTAAAATTGATTTTAATCCGATTTTTCTAAGAAAAAAATACCTAGAAAATTATTTAAATTTTTAGATATTATTAATTGGCTTTTAAGAAACATTGATGGCTTAAATCTCGCATAGAAAGTAGGAAAGCAACGCAAACGATACAATTTTTCGAAGAAAAATGAGCTGGAAAATAATTTTTATTTTTAAATATTATTAATTTGCATTTAAGAAATATATTAATTACATAAATCTAACTTAGAAAGCAGGAATCCAACGATTCGAAATCAATTTAAAAACTGCCGTAAAGTATGCTATGAAATATGAAAGGTCCTCTCTTCTAAGGTTATACTTTTTGTTGCATACTTTTGAGCACAGTTTCAATTGATATGAACCCCCTAGTAAATTCTGTGGCATTCGTGTTTATTAACTAATATAAATTCCAATTAGAAAAATATGTTTAAGGTAATAAAATTAGTTTTTAGAGTTTTCAGTATTAAATATGCCTTAAAATTAAATCGAGAATATTTCTCCTGATGTTAGATAAGACTTCAACCCCAACTCAGTGCAGCTGTTGTGGTATTTTCTCTATATATAAAAAGCATACGTAGTGCACTGGTACTTTCAGTACTATTTCTTAAGAAAACTACACCTTTAGGGTGCCGACACACACACTCGCCATACAAGACAAGCTTTCTTCTTATATTCCGCTTACCTGCACACACGAATGACTTTCTCCGAATACGAACCGCGCGAGATATGGAATGAGAACTGCACAGTTAATGTCCATCTGTCCCAGCATCCCGAATCATATTGTAACTAATCTTAAGTTTTACCCCCACAATATCCCCATTTCCCTCCGAAACATTTGTAAAACATCTTGTATTATTTTGTTGTATTTAATCTTTTGTTTTTTAGTTACTTAGCCATATCGGCAGCCATAGCCACCGAGGCTGATTTTATGTTCATACCCGAGGAGCCGGTTTCGGTCACATGGCAGGACGAGATCTGCCTCAAGCTGCAGCAGGTCAGGCTTAGAGTCCTCCTATAATATCCAATTTAATCTCTCTCACAAAGTTGAAGTTTCCTAAATTTTCGATTGCTTTCTTTTTGGTCTTTTCATGGCGATAAAAACGGCTTTAACAGCTATTTGATTTATGTCTTCGTTTCTGGGTCTTTGGGTCTCTGTTTTTTTCCTTTGTGTGCCACTCATGAGGTCACCGAGCTCCTGTATTAACCTTCCCAACTCCACTAACACACTCATCCTCGTTTAATCGATTTGTAAATCTCCATCTATATGTATTATTTATTGACTTTTAATGACTTGTGCGAGTGTTTTACTTATATAAAGGCATCTATTCAGAATCAGTGCGTTTCAGAGCTTTAGAAATTAAGTTATAAGGTTTAATGTTTCATTTATTTATTGTAAACATTTTTTTTATATTAGAAAGTTTATTTTAATTCATTTAAATATAATGTTCAGTGGATTCACCTTGTTCACCTTTTGTTAACGATTTATTTAAGGGGTTATTATAATTTTATTTTTGATAAAACCTTATTTTCATTTGACTCTGCCATTTTTCATGAAAATTTATTATTAAAATCTTTTAGGTATGTTTATTAGTTTATTTATTTTTTGCTAATCTTAATTTTATATTATAAAATTCATTTAAATAATAATTTCAGTGGATTCATATAATTTTTAACGGGTTATCATAGTTATATTTTTGATAAAACCTTATTTTCATTTTATTCATCTTAATTTTTCATGACAAAATTAATGGAAACATATAATTAAAATCTATTTAATATGTTTAATATTTTTTTTCTTTATGGAAACTATCGATTTTATATTAAACAGTTTATTTAAATTCATTTAAATATTAATTTCAGTGGATTCATATAATTTTTAACGGGCTATCATCGATTTATTTATGATAAAACATTTTTTCACTTGTTTTATTATCTTTTTTAATAAAAATATGTATGCAAACATATTCCAAATTATTATGATCTTTAAAAGATTATTTTTTTAAATATAAATCCTTAAATTTAGCTATGAAACGCACTGTACTCATCAGCTTTCTGCCTCAAAATTTGTTCCACAAAACTCGAACTATCGAATGGCAAAATCACACATCATGTAAAAACACATCCTAGCAAAGATGATGTCCTTCTTCATTAGTTGTTTGTGCTGTTGTAGTTTTCGTTCTATCATTTTCACAATTAATTTTATAATTAATATGTATTAAAATATAACATTTACTGAATTCCCATAACAGGAGCGCTCGGCTGGCCAGCGCTTGAACATCGTGATCGTGGCCGAAGGCGCCATGGATCGAGAGGGACATCCCATTACCGCCGAGGATGTGAAGAAGGTGATCGATGAGCGTCTGAAGCACGATGCCCGTATCACGGTCTTGGGTCATGTGCAGCGCGGTGGAAATCCCAGTGCTTTTGATCGTATTTTGGTGAGTTTGGGGTCCTCGGGTGCTCTGCCTGAGCACCTCTGACTTCTACAGAACTTAATTAAAATATAAAACTAATCCCCTTTTCTTTGCAGGCCTGTCGCATGGGCGCCGAGGCCACTTTGGCTCTGATGGAAGCCACCTCTGAGTCGGTGCCAGTGGTCATCTCCCTGGACGGCAACCAGGCCGTGCGTGTGCCTCTCATGGAGTGCGTGGAGCGCACCCAGGCGGTGGCCAAGGCCATGAAGGAGAAGCGCTGGGCGGACGCTGTCAAGTTGCGTGGCCGCTCCTTCGAGCGTAACCTGGAGACGTACAAGATGTTGACCCGCTTGAAGCCGCCCAAGGAGTGCTTCGATGCCGAGGGCAAGGGCATCGAGGGCTATCGTCTAGCTGTGATGCATATTGGAGCTCCAGCCTGCGGCATGAACGCTGCCGTGAGGAGCTTCGTGCGAAATGCCATCTATCGGGGCGATGTGGTCTATGGAATCAACGACGGTGTGGAGGGTCTTATTGCCGGAAATGTGAGGGAGCTGGGATGGTGAGTCGATAACTATTTGATAAAGAATCTTTATAATTAATTATTTATTCTACCAGGTCGGATGTCTCTGGCTGGGTGGGCCAGGGTGGCGCCTACTTGGGCACCAAGCGCACCCTGCCCGAGGGCAAGTTCAAGGAGATTGCCGCTCGCCTCAAGGAGTTCAGAATCCAGGGCCTGCTCATCATTGGTGGCTTTGAGAGCTACCATGCCGCCGGACAGATTGCCGATCAGCGGGACAACTACCCCCAGTTCTGCATCCCCATTGTGGTCATCCCATCCACCATTTCCAACAATGTCCCTGGAACCGAGTTCTCGCTGGGCTGCGACACGGGTCTGAATGAGATCACGGAGATCTGCGATCGCATCCGTCAGTCGGCGCAGGGCACCAAGCGTCGTGTGTTCGTCATTGAGACCATGGGCGGCTATTGCGGTTATTTGGCCACCTTGGCTGGCCTAGCTGGCGGTGCTGATGCCGCCTACATCTACGAGGAGAAGTTCTCCATCAAGGATCTCCAGCAGGATGTCTACCACATGGCCTCCAAGATGGCCGAGGGCGTCTCGCGCGGTTTGATCCTGCGCAATGAGAAGGCCAGCGAGAACTACAGCACGGACTTCATTTACCGCCTGTACTCGGAAGAGGGCAAGGGCCTCTTCACCTGCCGGATGAACATCCTCGGCCACATGCAGCAGGGCGGCTCGCCTACACCCTTTGATCGCAATATGGGCACCAAAATGGCAGCCAAGTGCGTCGATTGGTTGGCCGCCCAGATCAAGGCCAATGTGGATGCGAATGGCATTGTGAACTGCAAGGCTCCGGACACTGCCACCCTGCTGGGCATTGTGTCCAGGCAGTATCGCTTCTCGCCGCTGGTGGATCTCATTGGGGAGACCAACTTTGAGTGAGTGGAGGCGCCTTAAACCTTTCCTAATATCTATTAATGGTTTATTTTCGTAATTCCCTCAGCCAACGCATCCCGAAGAAGCAGTGGTGGCTGCGTCTGCGTCCCCTGCTGCGAATCCTGGCCAAGCACGACTCGGCCTACGAGGAGGAGGGTATGTACATCACCGTCGAGGAGGAGTGCGAAACCGACGCCGTCGCCTAAACAAGGGGAGCGATTCTAGCCCCCGCTTCCTGCTCCACCACGCTCCACCACGCTCCACCGCTCTCCCCATTGCTGCATCCTCAGGCCAACGAGTCATCTCTCTCTGTTCTCCTTTTTCCGCACCCTCGAATCTGTCTCAATGTTCGCTTTTTGAGTTGTTTTTTGGCATCGCATCCGAGCTATACATATATATATATCTATATATCTGTATCCGTATTCCGGTTTTTGGTTTTACGATCCGTCGAAGGGGTGGTCCATGACAGCAGCAGCCGCACCACATACGAAAGTATTTCATCATGATACACACACACACACGCACAAATACATAATTTATTTATATATTGCCCGCCAGTCGATTTTCTTATGATTTTTCAATTCAACTTTTATCGTGTCTCGAATTTTTGAACTTTGAAAAGCCGTTAAAAGCCCGTTAATAGTTGATTCTACATTGCAGCCGTTCCCAAGTGTCTACAGAGCTGTTAGTTGGACACCATTCGTATGTTATCTCTCGTACCTTGTTGGTAGGCTGTTAGGCCCAACAACCGAAAGCAAATTAAGTGTTAAAAGTATTTACACAGAAACAAAAGAAACCAAAAAGATATAACCGAATCTACGGAACAAAAAATTCTCTTATCTGCAAGTGTTGTTTTTCGAGTATTGTTATCGAACGAAAGCAATGAACTATATTTATATCGTGACGTGCTAAAATACATAATCAAAGGACCTGTAGGCACCAATTAAAGCGATTCTTTGTTTTTTCTAGCAAAGGTTCTGGGCGGGAATTTTTACATTTTCAGAAAGTGATGTGAAATTTGCAATTGCGGCTTTCTTAATGTCAAAAACTATATGTGTTTAAAGAGCGTTTAATTCTCTTTGAAATACTGTTATTTAACAAAAAGTCTGGCAGCATCATTAATTCACAGTATTGCTCAGTTAGCCAGGTTCCTCACCTTTAGCCATGTTCAGCACCTATTTATATGGTCACACCGTGTCAAAACGATCGAATTCCTTACATGTAAAATAGACAGGGTCCCCATCTTTTTATCCAAGTCATTCACCTTTTCTGACAGCTGATGTCCATGCAACCATCGAAAAACATTGATATCCCTCACATCGATGTTTTGCCACCTCTAGTTTTCACACCACTGGCCACACTAAAAGCAACAAAATTATGGTATTTTTCAATTAGCCACCCACAACCACCCTAACAGCCATCAAAACAGTGAAAAAAAATTTTCGACGCGTTCGGTCCCCGAGCGCGGTTTCTTTATTTGTTTTTAACCGCTCAAATATTCGAAAACTCTCGTAAAACCAACCAAACTAAACTACACTGAAGAGTACTAACTGTGCGTGCAACCAAAATGCAATAATCTGTGCTTAAAAGTGACAACTAAAAACGAAAGAAAGCTAAAGAAAAACCAAGTTCGTGGGCGGCGTTCCTTGATTTGTGCCACAACGAATTCTATGTTATGGTTTTTAGGTTTTTATACTAAAAGCTCTTAACTAAGCAAAACAGTGTTTAATTGTTATTTATGTAAAGTATGTGTTATTTATTTTTGTTATTTTTAAACATGAAAATGCCACCCTCAACCGCGTCCCTTGCAACGGTGTGCGTGTAACGTGCGTTCGCATGTGTGTGTGTGTGTGTGCCCGTGTGTGTGTTGCAAACAAAATTGCCGCCTGCAAAAAATTGTTTATATTGCATTTGAAACGACAAAAATTGCTGCACTAGCTCGTTTACCGTTAGAGCAAGAAAGAGAGAGAGAGAGAGAGCGTAAACACATTCAACATGTTGCAGTCACTAAAACTAAAACAAAAGCAAAAGAGCATAAACAGCAGCAACAACAACAACAAGAAGAACACAGTGGATCAGCTCTGTCTTTTACTCTCCCGCTCTCGCTGCCGCTCTCTCGAGTGTTTTTGCCGTGTTTTGTTTTGATTTTCACACACACACTAGTTTAGCACAGAGAGAGCAGCAGCAGAAAGAGAGAGAGAGAGAGAGAGAGGAAGAGAGAGCACTGATTTGTTTGTTGTATTTGCAATCTAATAAAATTTCTGCCCTGTGCTCTTGTTGTTGTTGCAGTTTTTTTCGGATTAAAAGTCAAGCAATTATCAGTGCTAAATAAAAATAAACAAAAATCGGAATCAAATTGGATTATCGCTTCGCCGAGAAGAGAAGAAATAAGTAAGTAATAAGTAACAAGCTTATCGCCTAATTAGTTTATGCTTTTTCATATGCTCAGCGTGGGTGGTTATTTGCATTTCGAAACCAGTTTTTGGGGCCTTACAAAATATATTTCTTTTTTTTTTGATTTGATAAGACCTTGAGGCGCGCGCTGCGTGTAGAACTTCGTTTGATTGATGTTTTTATGCTTCGGTTCGTTGTTGTTGTTTCCATCTCGTTAAAGCTCGAGTCAAAGCTCGCCGTTAAAAATAGATCAAGACCAGTTTTTGCGCGGCGCTTTGGAGTTGCCAAATAATTTCCTAAGCTGCAGTTTCTGTATTTTGTGTTATTTTAATTTTTTTTTTGCCTGCATTGCCTAGAAAATGATGGATGTACAATGCTGCCATCTCGATGCTCTCGCTCTCTCTCTATCCCCCTCGATCGTACTCATTCTTGGAGTGCCGTGCGGTGCCGCTATCTCGCTTCCACGCCGAAGTTGTCGGTTGAGTTTTTACGGCCGTGTGTCTCTCGTTTGTGTCAGTGTGTGTGTGTGTGTTTTCATTTATTTGCCTTTGTCTTTGGTCTGTTGACTTTGTTTTGGGATTCTCGCTGCTCTCCTCTTCTTCTTGCACCTTCGATCCTTTGCCTTTGCCTTTGATTTTGATCCTTCTAGGTAGCGAGGGAGATGGAGGGATGAGTTAGAGGGAGCCAGAGCGAGGGAGAGTTACCGTTGATTCATTCACTTCCATACTAAAATCTCAAAGATACTCGAATCTTCTGCTCGAAAAACCAATTCAATAAGTATTTCGGGGCTGAGATTTGAAGTAATAAAGGTGGTTACCCTTAGAAGAAAATAAGTTTTATAGGTCTTTAGGGGGAATTCACATTCTTCTGAAGAATTCTTCTGATGCAATAAAGTAATTTATTATAATATTTTTATATTTCTTTTTAAACTTTTGAACATATTTAATTTAATAGGTAATGCTTAATTCGATTATTAATATATTCTGTCTCACAATATAAGATTGGGTACATTTCTTAGAAGAATTAGTAAAGGGACTCTAAAAATATTTATCTTTGAAGATTTTAAATAAATTTTTTGTAACAAATGACAATGGCAATTTAGCTATTATTATAATTATTTTTAAACTTTTGATACAATTTAATTTAATAAGATAATTATTAATATATTCTGTCTCACAATACAAGACTTGATACATTTCTTAGAAGAATTACTATAAGGACTCTCTAAAAATATTTATCTATCGAGATTTCAAATAAATTTTAGTTAACACATGACCTGAGTCATAGAAACTTTACCTTTAGAATACTTCCTGATAGAAAAGAAATGCTTATATAAGACGAAACTACATTAGTAACCCTATAATTCCCAATGTGTTCTGGCTTTGCACAGATTAAAACCGGCTTAGAAACGGTAAATGGAATAAAAACATTTGTAGTATATTAATTACTATTTCCCTAAGTCAAGTTCCATTTATCTCTATATTTTCATTAGTAGTTGAAAGCCCAATAATGCCTTCTTTGTAGAATTCTTCCCCACCATTCCACTCAATGTTAACTGCATTTTTTGGAAGATTCCCGTTGCTGGTACATTCCAATGGAATGCCGATGGAAAAAAAGCCTGCACTTGAGTACATGGCATACCCGAGCCATTTAAAATACTTTTTTCTCTTCACTTGATAAACAGTTTTATTTGTCCAACGCGTCAAATGTCTTTTTTATATTTGTTTTTTTGTATTGTATTTTTAATGTTTTTTTTTTCCTCGCCCTCCGCCACTCCCTCTGTTCTCCGGGCATTTGTTTTGCCTCCGATTTCGTCTCCGTCTCCGTTTTTCGCCTCGTTCTTCGAGTGGTCTAACATGTAATGTATGCTTTGGTCTTTAGTTTCTTTAGTTCGTCTTCAAGACACCGGAAGTTGTTGCTAGGCTGAAAAAAAAGTTGTGTTTTTCCTCTGTGTGTTGTGTGTTTTTTTGTCAGCGGTCGCAGTCGCCATCGCCATCGCCATCTCTCTCGGCAGCTGTATCGCCATCTCTATCGGCCGGCAAGTGGCGCGTGTGAATGACCCAATTAAGCCGGAGATAACCCGGCCTAAGCTTCGGCTTCGTAGGTGGCTTTAAACTACTCGGATGGATGGATGGATGGCCAAGGAGAAGCAGGCACACCAGAGGCACCAGAACCCGCCAGACGAATACGACACGACAGTAAAAAAAAAAAACAAAAAGAGTTCACATCGAATATCGAATGTGAAGTTTGAACTGTAAACAGGTTTGCTTGGGCTCTCCTCGCTCCGTCTGCTGCAGTTGCACGGTACAGGTGGACTTGGCTAAAGCGAATTGGTTGCATAGGGAACTTCAGAACATATAGCTAAAAGATTTGCCGCTAAAACTTGGGAAAATCTCGTAGGAACCTCAAATCGATATATCTATCGGCATCGATGTCGATTTTAATATCGATAAATAGATTTTAACTTTGATTTATTATAAAAGGATATAGCTAAATACGTTTTACTTTCTTTAATATGAAGTTATCTTTCTATTTCACGATTTCCTATTAGTATATCGACAAAATCAATAATTATTTACTGCTATTCTGTTTACATTGTAATTTTAACGATTAATGGTAATGTTATTGTGTTTACATTATATAATTATCGATTAGGTGTATTTAATTATTAAATATTTATGCTAACACAATTAATTTGAAAATATATTGAGCCACGGATATACTTCTCAGGAGTTTGACTAAAAGCTGAAACCGGAGACTTAATAAATCAAATAATTTTAGTACCAACAATGACACTAGAGCTCCGGGAGAGCTTCCATATTGCAAATCAAATATATGGTGGTTCGCCATCTTAGAGCTTCTCAGCCTTTGGTTCCTCTAAATCACTTTATTTACCCTTCAGTAAGAATTTATATTTGAAATCACATAACATAACCCTTAATACTTTATTAAACTGCCACCTATTATTTATATAAATATGATTAATATAATTTTTTATTAACTATCACTTTTAATTACATACTTCTTATTTCCAAATTGCAATAGAAATACTTTTTGAGGTACTAAACATTTCATAAGATCGCATTTGAATTTAGAATACAATGGAATACAGCTTTAAGCTGCCCAGGTCAAAGGTGAAACTATTTAATATTAATGCGAGAACCTGTTTAAACACCATTTAATAACTTAAATATAGCGTAAATACCAAAAATGTGTGTATACTTTGTATGAAAGCCATTAGACAGTGCTGTAATAATGCCTATAAAGCTTTTTTAAAACCTTATATCTCAATGGTACCCCCTTAAGGAAGCCCCACTGCCTTTTGTCTGGTGTGTTGCTTTATTTTGTCAGGCCAAACTCCTTTTCAGCATTTTTGTATTAAATATTTCGCACCATGTTCTGCATTTATTCGGATACGAGAGATCTCCCGAGGCTTCGGCTCGAGCTCCACCTCCAGCTCCAGCTCCAGCCTCAGCTCCACTCTCTGCCTCCGTCCCCATCCGTTGGCATATTTTGTCGTTGAGTCAGTTGGGGTCAATGCTGCTGCTGCTGCTGCGGCTGCGGCTGCCGCTGCTCAAGTTAACTCTTTGCTCACTCACTCAACTCTGCTTGGTGGCCAAAAACAGGTTTCCGCTTTTGCTGAGCTTTTGTTGGTGGCTTTTTTCGGGTTCGAGCTCTCGAGCCTCACCCACAGTTGTATATTGCTTTTTTTTTCTGTCGTTTTTTGTTGCTTTTGTTGGAATCCAGATCCCAACCCTCGAGAGAAACATCCCTTCCGCCATGAACCGCCCTCGAAAGCGGGCAATCGCAACCTGAGACACTGGGAATGCGAGTGCAGATGGAACTGAACTGGGAATCGGTCTGCTGCTGGTGCTCCTCCGACTGGGATGGGTTCCCGGGATGGAGGTCTGGAGCTATCCCGAAGGTGGATGCCCCATTCCAGGTGTTCGGCCGCTGCATTGTAGCAGGCGCTCAGGCGAAGGCGCCGCGCGACTGCAGTTGCCGCAGTGGCCGTGTGTTGCAAGTTGCAGCCAGCAACATTCGCGAAAGGTGGAGACGACGTAGCAATTTCTGCACCGGTTTTCCAGCCATTTTCCCCGCCTTTCCCTCACCTGATTTTCTCCCCGAGACTTGCATTGTGTCCGTGTCCGTGTCCATTCGCCTGCGCTTTCTTCCTTATCGCCTGTTTCGCTGCTGCCACAACTTGCTGCTGTTGCCGCTGTAGATGTTGCTGCTGTTGTCGATGTTGCTGCGGATGTTGCCACTAGGCTGCACCTTCGCGGTGGCCGCCAGCAGCAGCTGCACATGTTGGCTGTGTGCCCCCAAAAGTTGCGGATATCGAATTAAGTTAAACATTTCTGGCTCCTGGTACTGCAACTTTTGATTGGAAAGTGATAGCCTGGCCTGTTAGTATTTATAGTAACCATTATGGGGCAATTTAGCGAGCTATAAGCACTAAATAATTATATATTAAACATACATTGTTGTTTACTTGAAGAAAACCTATTAAAAGTAAGCGAGTCTGGAAGCTTTAATGGTTAATAATCTCAGAAAATGATTTCCTAGAATAAAAGATTTATGAAATATATATCAGGCCATAATCGCACATTAAATAATCTTTAATAATTCTGGGAAGAGCTTTAATATAAAAGCTGATAAAGTATAGATTTATGTCTAGTAAATATTTAATACTTCCCTCGAACTTAAGGTATTTAAAAGATGTTTTGAAGACTTTTAATCAGTCTTAGTATACTTCGAAGATCCTTGGGTATAAGTAGAAAAATCTGGCTAGCATAAAGTGATTCTGAAACCTTATTTACATTTAAAAAGCCATCGGAAACCAGCGCGATCTAGAGTGAGTTTGCTTTTGCCTTAATCAGCAGAAAATCGTATGCGAAATATACGAAACGGAACGATCCGGCACAGATGTGCCCAAGTATATATAGAGCACTTTATGTGCCAAGTAGAGCCATGGAATTGTGAAGCTATAGAGAGCTATATGGAGCTCCATCTAGACGCAGGTCGATGGCGACGAAAAATGTGTACATCGCCAGAGTGTGTACAGTTTAGGAGAGGCGAGGCGAGGCGATACAAAATATAAACAAATAATTAACTGACATATCCGTATGCTTATCGCGCAGCAAACCGCAGCAGCGCCGGCGGCGGCGGCAGACGCACAGATACAGCTACAGCTACAGATACGGATACGGATACAGAGACAGATACATGCACACGTTCGGGGCGAGAGCGTCGCGACTCTGAACTGAAATTTGTATCTGACAAAATGCCATAATGAACGTGCTGAGTGGCGTCGCCACCGCCGCTGCTGCTGCTGCTGCTGCCTCGCGCGGAACCAGATACTCGGCGAGTCGAGATACTCTCGTACTTGCTGGCCGTTTCTGCGGTACTCGAGTGTCTGCGAGTGTATCTACAACATCAAACGTGCGTTTGTTTGAGATTCTTCTTGCGCGCTCGCCTTTATTTTCGTTATTTTCGGGTTAATATAAATCAGTTTTCGGGTGTACCAGTGTATCTGCGATCCCAGAGGTTTCCACTGCCGCTGCCGCTACCGCTGCTGCTGCCGGCACGCGCACGCATCTGCCAGATACTCGCGCTCCGCGCACCACATGAGATACACTTTCTGGCCCGTTGGTTAGGCAATCGTCCGCATCTGGGAAAACAGCAGAAATGGGGTGGCAGTTGTTGGCTCTGCCAGCAGCCCTCTGCCCCCTCACCCATTAATTCTAATGTTAATTTGCTAAACTGCCGTTCGTCGAAGTCGCCTTAGTTGTCCAAGTTGAATGCATTTTTAATTAGAGCCCAAGACCAGGCTAAAAACCGAAATCGAACGAAAGCGGCAGCAGCCGCCACTAGTTGGCAGTTGGCAGTTGGCTTTAACCTGTTAACTGGGCTCGTTGCTGTTTCTATTCCCTGCTGCTTGTTTGGGGGCTATAGTGAGACGCGTGGGAATTTTTTTTAGTACACATCTTTGGTGATACACTGCAATTCAAGAGTTTAGGGGAATTTAAGATCAATAATAACAGCGGAAAAAATATTTTAAAGTTGATTTTAAATTAAAGAAAGGGGTTAAGAAATTGATTCATTTTATTTTTGGATTTATTTTGGCTATTATAAAAGTTATGAATTTATTTATTTTCTTAGTTTTATTTGTTTGATATTAAATTAACGACACAAAATAGGATTTTCTCTAGGAATTATTTTAACTAAAACCCCTATTAAAGTTCTAAAATTAGTAAAGTTTTGTTGGTTCTAGTCTTGCTTGTTTGTTAATGATAATAATTTTAATATATTTGTGTTCAGAAGCCTTAAAAAATTAATGCAACTAATTTTAATATATTTGTGTTAATAACCCCTGAATAGTTGCCTTAAATCCCCTTTTAGCACATTTAACACATATTTTAAGCTGCTTTTCTTACTACATTTCCTCTATTAAGTTCCCCTTAAAACCCTCACCCTAAAGAGCACTCATTAGTCTCTCATCCACTGCCTTGCCCGCTTTTGTTTTATATAAAATCACGGCGACTGCGATTATCGGCTTTGGATTTCTATATAAAATTTATTTAAATTTTTTGTGTGCGCCTCTAAACGTATTCTCTTTGCCTCGACACCGAATTTCCTGCACATATAAGTATGAAGCGTATAAATTTGTACAAAAGTATGTGCGTAGAAAAATGCCTTTATAGTATATATAAATAAACATTTTTATAGATTTCGAATTGGCTTTGGCAAATAAACTGGTTTAAAGCATCTGGCAACAATTGTAGATCCATAAAATGCCGCGATACTGAGATACTTTCGATTGTGAGGCTCTGCTCTGAGATTCCCTATATTCATTCATTAACTTTGCCTCCGAGTACATGCATAATTATTATCTCTGCGCTCTGGCCTGGTATCTTTAGCTGTCTTAGTGAGGTCTCCCTGTCGCTGAATTAGACTTTCACTTTTTTCCGTGCTTTTGTTTCAAAAGAAACAATTTGTGTGTGCTTGCTGCTGTTATTGTGTGTTGTTTTTGGCCGCCGCCGTTTTTGCTTCTCTGATATCGAAATTACGTAAAGATGAATGGCCGCCCATTGTCTGGCCCACGGAATTTTTTTGGAGAGCGCGGGTGGGAGAGGTCGTTGATCGCGGAGAGATATAAGGGTATATAATAGGGGGCTATATAGCGGGAATCTCTGTCGCAATACCCTGCTGAACTCTCTTCACGAAGAGGCTCAGAGTCTTGTAATGAGATCCGTCTTCGGATTGAGGTCGAACGATCAGCATTTATACCATGTAAACCTATATAAACAATCCAGTTTTTAAATCTATTTATGTTTGGTGGCACACTTACTCGCTGATTGTCTACAAGTACCAAGATACAGACAATGTAGCTGAGAGCTTTAATAAAATGTCTTTACGTTCCCAATAAATGTTGTGTCTGATTCTGTGATAAATGTCAACTACTTTTTTGCTGGTTCCATAAAAGAAACTCATAAAAAAAAACTCATTTATGCAGAAGATATTAATTTTTTAGAGGGTTATTTTATGGATATGGATATACAAAGATGAGGAAGCTATTCTCAGTATTATTTTCGCATGCAAGTTCTACGACGAAGAGCCATATCTTTGTAGTTCTGCTTAGCTTTAGGTTGTTGTCTTTAATTATAATATCCCATTTATTCCACCAATTATTCCTTAGATACTAACTAAAAGTGATAAAATGTAGTCCTTCAATCAATTCATAATTTTGCCATCAAAGAACTAATATTTATCATTCTTTCTCCTACGACTTGTGAACATTATTTCCCCTTGTCATGCAAAGTACTATATCTCGTCGTAAAAATCCCTGCATATGGAAAGTAAATCAAACCAAGAACTAAAGAATCTTAGAGACACAGTTCCAGAATTGCCTGCCGAATGTCACATTCGATTAATGTTTGATGATTGCCTTCCGATAGCGTTTCAATTGATGTCAGTTGTCAACATAATTAATTGCGTGTACACCTCTGCAAACACACGAACTCACGCATCTATGGGGTACAAGGAGCGAAAGAGAGACACACGATTGACAGTGGCAAGCTGCAAAGGAAATATATGCACAGAGAAAAAATTACATGACTTAAAAGGGGTTTTTAAATTTAGATAAAATCTTAAGAGGTGAAATGAAAAGTTCATCAACTGAAAAGGCAATCTAAAATGTTCGTGAGATATCATCTTTACCATTCAATTAATTATTAGTATTTTCTTTTTTGACTAAGCTTAAAAGTATAAAAAAATCGGATTTAATTATTGATATAATCTTTGAGTAAATTAAGGTATTCGTATGTAGATTTTAACATTAATTCCGTAATAGCTTCCAATATAAAAATACGAGACGATTTAGTCTTGTCCGTTTGTCCGTCCGTCTGTCTGTCTGTCCGTTTCTACGCAAACAAGTCTCTCAGATTTAAAGCTATCTGAACAAAACTTAACAGATAGTTTGCTTTGTATTGTATGTAGTATGTAGGGCGGAACGGGTCAGATCAGACGACTATATCTTATACTGCCATAGAAACAATCGGAAATTTAATAAAAAAAAAATAATATTTTCTTTTTGAATATAAAAATCTATGGGGTTTCAAGGTCTTTAATGTTATTAAGTTGAACACTCAAAAATGCAACCTTCTCAAATACAAATTATTACCCAATTTATAATATCTCTAGCCCCATTTTTCTCACTGTGCATCTCCACACACTTTTACCCCCTTAACTTCTCTCTTCGGCTAACTAAACTCGGTTTCGAATCAATCAAGGCTAAAACCTGGCCACACACACATCCATCGTTTCAGATTTCATAGGAAAATGTTTTTGGGTGGGAAAAGCAACAACAACAGCAACAACATCATGAAGATGGAAGAAGGGGATAAGAAAAGACCGTAACGAAAATGGAAGTCAATTTATTAACTAAAAAAAATAATGAAAAACTGGCCAACAAAAAGAGCCGCTTGTGTGTGTTTTTGGTAGGGGTGTATGCGTGTGTCGGCTGTGTTTTTTCTTCTTGTATTGTTGGTTGTCAACGTTAATTAATCAATCATTGTACGAAATCTTGACTCGGACATTAATCATTTAAAATCAAAAAGTTTTTTTTTCTTTACTTTAAACTGGGATGGTGGAAATACAGGAGGTTTGAGGATACACTCAGCTTTTTTGCGAAAACAAATTGCCCGGAAAAGGGGGGATAAAAGAAGAAGAGTGGAAGGAAGTGGAAAGGCCCAGCAAAAGAATATGAAATTGCTAGACAGAGATGGCCTTATCTCTCTGTTCGACTTGTTTTTGTTAGGTATTCCTTACTTGTATTATTTTAGCGGGTAACACCTAGAGAACACAAGGGTATATTGCCTTGGCCAATGCTGAAGATGCAGGGGTGCCCTTGGTGGGACCTCGAGGTTCAATGCTTCGATTTCAAGGGATGAATTTTTAAATGTTCACTTTTATGATCCTCTTTTTGATCAAGTTTTTTTTTATCAAATCTTTCACCGAAATAATCTTGTTTTTATTATGCTAAACCAGCAAACCCCCTTCGGTATGCAACGAATTTTTGCAACATAAGAAGATGTTAGTACCGGGTATCTCATAGTCGTGTCCCTTCAGCTCCTAGCGTTCTTACTTGTTTTTTATTCAGCTTTTTTTTTCGCTTTTGCCACTCAACACGTTTTCTGGTTCTTTGGCTGTGTATATGTGTGTGTGTGTGTGCTTGAGCATGCGGCCGCACTTGTGCCACGTACAACAAATACAACAAGAACAAGAGGAGGAACAACAACAACACCGGCGAGGAAAGTTCATTTGAATGCTTTTCTTTTATGCTTTCCAGGAGATACACAAAATAATCATACAAAAAATGTTTTTTTTTAGTATTCCGTTCCCCCCCGCTACTCGAGCATATTTTTTTTTTCAGAATAAAAAATCAACGAATTAATCTGGAATATAACTCCTTGATCCGCCACCGAGATTTCCACTCGGTTTTAATTGGGCCTGTTTTTTATGGCCTGGGTGTGGGTGTGGGGCGTGGAGCCAAGAGCACAGTTGCAGCCACTTGACTCATTACATATTTATGGCCAGATTCCCTTTGGCCTTTCGTATTTACATTTTTCAAATGGATTCAGCTAAGAGATTGGCGTAGGAAATTTCCATTTGCAAGATTGTCATTCTTTTTTTGTGGCTGAGGGGCTAAGACACCTCCTTAACCCGAGAAAGGTTTGGAGGCCCCCTATGAGCCAAGTGTCAATAAGCTTGTTATGTTTATTATATGAATGGAAAATTTTACTTATCTTCTTGGGTCGTATAATGTGACAATGGAATGTGTGAAAATCTGGGAATTTAGTTGTTTATTATTTTATTGTGTCGCATGAATGGTATTTGGAGAATATGTGCCTTATTTATGTCGTTTTATATGATTTAATACGATTTTAAAGCAAGGATAAAGCGTCAATATTACCAATATTTTTAAAGTATGCCAGAAAGTATGCTCTAATTTCTAGGGTCGTTAGGTGGGTATTTTATGATCGAGATATATTCATTTGTTTAATTCGTTTTAAAACGGTAATATAAAACTAATTTACTATTATACATTTCAAATCTTAAATATCTTTTGTTTCTAGAAAAATATATATTTGGGTTTAAATTTAATTAATTTAACGTTTAAAACAGCTAGATTTGGCTTTAAATTTACATTTTGTCAGTACTGCTGGAATGTAAACATTATACAAATTTCTCTGCCCAGTCTCTGCTGACACACAGAAGTGTTACGGACAGTAGTGTGTCAGCAGTGGCTGGGCAGAGGAACTTGCTGTTTCTTCAGTTTCTTAGTACGACTCAAAAGTTGAATTAACAATTAAAAATAACTAATTAATCAATTTATTTATTGTTCTTCCAAACTGTAGAGTAAGAAGAAGCAGCTGCTACGAGAAAGAGAATCATTTCCTTTTATGTTGCCTGGAAATATCTGCATAGATCCGCACTCTCTCTCTCTCACACACACTCGCTGACATTTGCATCTCACATGGATGTGCTTGGTTGGCCAGCAGGGCGAAGGGCTCTCCGATGAGTTAAGTGGGGGGTGGGGGGTTTGGCTGATGCTGTTGCTATTGTTGTTCCTATTGTTGTTGCTGTTGTTGCTGTTGTCCGAGCGGCCTGCATGTGTCACACACTGTACATCGTACATCGCTCTCTTCGTCGTGTCTGCCTTTGTATGTATGCATGTGTAGTGCAACGACCTGTGACAAAAAGGCAGCAACAACAACCCGAAGGCAGCAGCAGCAGCAGCACAGGAACAACAAAAACAAGACAAGAACAAAAACGTGTGACGCAGGGATGTTGTTACGTGCAGAGAGAACGCCTGCAAAGAGAGAGCGTTTTGCCAGAGTCAGAGCCAGAGAGAACGAGAGAATGAGAGGAGAGAGAGCGCGTATTTTGGGGGTACAGCTGTTAACGAAACTCCCACGCTGCAGGCTGCAGCCTCTGCTGCGGCGCAGTTGCAGCGCTGCAGCAGAGCGTCGCTGCTTAGTCGGAAATTTTTATGCGGCTTCTTCTCAATTTTGTTTTTGTTTCTGTGGTTGTTATTGTTGCTTGGAGTACAGTGGGACTTCTGTGACTTTAAATGTTATTAAAATAAAAAAAATTATTTTATCAAAAAAAAATTATTTTATGGAAATATTTCTATGGAATTTAGTCTTTTAATCAGTACTTTTTCGGTATTTTTAAACTAATTCCCATTCTTTCGTTTTAAATGGTTCAAGCTAAATGTATTCATTTTAATAATAAAATAAATGTAATAAATTTTTAATATTATTATTAATAATAAATAAATAAATAAATTTTAATTTATAAATTCGTCATAGTATTCAAAGTCTTTGACGTTATAATTCTCAAATGGCCGTAGAGTTGCAAAGATACCAAATAGAACCTTAAAAAAATAGCAATATTTTCAAGCCTTGGCTTATAGGAAAACTAAGTCATACTGTACTTAGAAGCTAGACAACAATTTAGAAAAATTTGCCAAATTTAATCTCTTTTCCACCTTTTTGATGCTAGAATTCCCAATAGGTTCTAGCATTGCAAAGAGTTAGAATAGAAACTAAAAGTAAATAAAAGTATTTCTAAGCTCTTTTAGCTTACAGGAAAAATAAAGTGTTACTGTTCCTAGAAACTATAACTCTTTTCACATAATTGATCTTACCGTTAGAAAAGTTCGTTTTGGTAGAAGCTCAACTGTGGTGCTCCATCTTTTGGCGTTTGTTGCGTTTAATTTGTTTTCTGTTCACTATCCTCAAGCGCATTTTGGTTGCATCTACTACTAAATAACACAGAGAAATAAAGAGAAAAATGAAAGAAAATGGGTAGAAAAATGTTTTCCCTGAAATTGCTTTTGTTGTGTACACAAAAGCAAAGGGAAAACAGGTTGCCGGGGTGAGAAAAAACCAAGGGACGGAGGATGCAGAGATAGGGTTATACTTGTATAGCTGCATGGCTGATGGACTCAACTTCATTAATTAGCCTCATGAAATGCGCCTGCTAAACACGCCTTAATTAGTGGGTCAAACATTGTATCTGTGGGATGTATCTGTGTGTCTGTGCATCTTGTATCTCAGCGAGTGTATACGTGTGTGTGTGCATTTCCGGGCAGTCGAACATCTCGTTTAGTTCCAATTTGTTCAAATATAAACGCCACTCACAGCATGAATTAATTAACGTTAATCAACTTTCGCGCCCATAAAAACAATCTAAATAGAGAACTAGAAAATATCTGTGAGTTTGTTCTATGGGCACGAGTCTGTGTCTTATGGTATTTAGCATTTGCTAAATTATAGTTATAGGAAGTCAAATTATGGAATTAGTTGATTGAAAATAAGCTTAAACGAAAGGAACTTGTCTGGAAATTATGTCTGGTATTTTTACGCATTTTATTTGTACAAAATTTGAAGGGATTTAGAGTGTATTCTGTAAATAAAATTATTTTTAGGCTAACTTATAATTGTTATAAGAAGTTCCTTTGAAAATATTAATTTTTTAAAATTGTACTTAATTTTGTCTTCTTCAATCTTTAATTATTTTTTTGGTAATTAAAAAAGTAACTTGATTCTTTCTTCATTTTATAAACCATTTAGTTATTCAGTTTATTTTTGTTTATATATTTTCAACAACTATTTCTCTTGTTTTGTCTTATTTATTCTGTTGTTATTCTTTTGAGTTTATAGTCAAGCGACAATTTCATGGCTTTCAGAGCTCGTCACGTGTAGCTCATAAATATTTAAGCGTTATATGAGGGGATATACACATACATAGATAGGGTGCGGTGGAGGGGTTTTCTGGTAAACCATAGACCGGACCCCGTTTTACTTTTTTGTATTTTTATAGTTTTCTGCGCGCTGTTTGTTAATTTAGCGAAAAGCATTGCGAAACGGCAGACAATTTAAGACTTCATTAGCGGACGGGGTTAACTGCGAGCCGGAAGTAGAGCCCCCTTTAGCCTTTGAAGGATACGTAAAGTAGGCTCTCTCAAGTCCCTTTTCCTCGCTCTCTTGCTTGTTCCGCAGTCGGCGTTCTTGAGGATTACTAGCACCTGCCCCAGGTACATTTACATTTAAGTACATACAAATAAACGTGTGTGTTTGCTCCGAAAAGTCCTGAAGGAGGCCTCAAAATATGGCATATCCTTTTGCAGTCGAAGACCGCAAACAAACCGGAATCCTGGGCCAAACAGTGGTCAGAATCTGTAGATTTTTGATAAAAACAAATCGGGAAATTACGGAAATATATTTTATTTAATTATAAGCTAATCAATGAGAGCATTGAGAGCAAAAGAGCTCTCAAGTGCACTAGCAGCGCTGTTATTCGCACACTATGTTGTGTTATGTGAATAAGGGTTTCAAATTGATATAAAATCTATAAATAGCACCCCTTACCATTTCAATAAACACTCAATTTCGAGCTATAAACTGGACTTAACATTTACTAACCCCGTAAAACGCTTTGAATAATATTGAATGACTCAAAAAAAAAAAAGAGAGAAAAAAAGTGGTACGCGCTCCTCGTCAATTGGCAATCGGCAGGCATGAAAACAGAAATAGAAAATTAATTAAAGTTGGCAGGCAGTCGACCATTTATTCATTGTCCTATCCCTTTTATGGGTTTTTCTTCCTTTCCCGCCCCATGAAAAGTCACCCCTGCGAGTTGACGAGTAGAAGAGCTGAAGAGCAGAAAGCAAGAAGACTCTTGCCGAGTGTTTGGCCGTTAAAATGTTGTACAACATGGGTTAAATATGGGCGCAGCTGCGTGGACACGGGCAAAACAGTGGGCCCTCGATAAATGGCATGAGAATAGAGAGCAGACAAAAAACAAATTATCATTTAAACAGTGACAACCTTTAAGGTCTTTTCTTTTGAATTGCTTTCTTTAACAGATAGTCGCTTTTAAGTAATAAATCCAGGCATCGCCAGAGCTATGTTTAATGTTTTGGCAAATTTCTCTGCCGTGCCTCTGCCGTCGTTTACTGTCCTAGAAATATCACATTTTCTTAATTCTTATTTTAATATCTTTATCCTTCCTTTTAATTTGGATAAGGCAGCGAAAGATGTAAGCCTATATTCCGTATACCCAAAAGAACATTTTTAAAATAGTTTTTATATATAAATCAATATAAAAGGCAACTTTGATAACCTTCCTTTCGCTAGGTTTCTAGATTATTCGTTATTGATAACCTTTTACGGACAATATATACAATGTTTTCTTTGAATCTTTGCCAGAGCTGGGTTCCATTTTAGATTAGTTCTTGCTAAATCGTTCCCCGACACACTTTATTCTTTCAAACAAAGATGTCTTTCCGTCTAGTATTTATATTTCTTATTCTGCTAACTATTTCGTTTAGTTTGGCGGCTAAAAGTAGAAAGAATGTGATTGATTCCAGCGAGATAGATAATCCAAATGGCGGACGGGATGGCTCTTTGATGAATGGGCCCCACATATGGATGATTTTTAATAATACACGCAAACCAGAACCTAGGTTACCAAGAAAAGATAAAAGTTAATGAAAAGGAAGCCCTCTACATTCTCTAAAATCTTATTGTTTTTATTTGAATCTGTTTTTTAATAATACTCTTAAAGCCGTATCGCTACGAAATATAAAATGTAAATAGACAGATTGTTAACTAATTTTAAAACTTTTCTTTGTATTTTCCTTTGTTTTGCTGTAAGAGAGAGCATTCTGATAAGCCCTTCAAAGG